>LR738711.1:479050903-479115593 GCA_902687465.1 Secale cereale
GAAGCTCCTCGAGCTCGTTTGGGTGGTCGGGGAGGAAGCTAGGAGGGTGGGGGAGCTGCTCATGAGCTCGGAGGAGGCGCGGCCAGGATATTTATAGCCGAGCCCAAGGCACCCAAGCTGGTGGCCGCCGAGCGAGTCCGGCCACGGCTCTGCCGGCCGCAACAGTCACGGGGGCGCACGGGAAGGCGACGAGGAGGGTGCGGACGAGTGCTAGTGAGTCACGGAGTCGGGCAGTGCTCGAAGACGAGAGGAGGAAGAGGACAGAAGTGACGACGGCCACAGTAGCACACTGTTCGACCAATGGAACGGCTCACCGGAGAAGAAAACGAGAGAGGCAGGAGGTCCAGAGGGAAGAGGACGGTGAGGGGGCACTGTTTGGCAACATCGGCGAAGCCAGAGCCGGTCGGAGCAGTGATGCCGCCGACAAAAGTGGTGAGACCATCGTTTTGGCTGGCGCTCCACGTGATCACCACGGACAAGGCGCGTCCTAGAGTTCTTACTAGAGTAAAACCTTGTCTACTGCGTAGTCCCTCGAAGGTAAAGAGTTACCATGGTAAAGAAGTAGGCAGAGACAAAATGTAATGAGTAGAATAAGCTTCACAAGTTTGTTGTTGCAAATTTGACAGCATTCTAGAGGTAAAACCAGAGAAGTAGAAAGGTAACAAGGATGTCTGGGAGGCTTAGGGTAACAAGAACTATGATACTGGGAGTTTTGAGGTCATTAGGACAAATATTTAGCATAGTTGCTTTACAAGTGCTAAATTCTGCCTAGAAAACAAATGAGGATGAAGCACTCACTAGGAGTGATGGACTATGCTAAAATTTGGCAAGGCTTGATATTTTGGTCAAACAGTGATGCTGTAAAAAGCTCATCCCGAATGGACTTGCCAAATTAGGACTTGCTTCACAAACATCATTTCTGACCAAAAGCTTAGCAAAAATGTAGGGAAATATTGGCTACATGGAATGAGCCAATATCTTGGGAAGATGAGTTATATGACTATGAGAGGGCTTGGGAATATTTTCAGCTAAAATGGAGCAAGATAAAATGCACTTGCTTCACAAATAGAAAAATGGAACAACAAGCAAGAATTGCTTCTGTGCTCTCATAACTCAATAAAATGAGCTAAATTTGGGTAGAGGCTAATGATTTGGATCATTTGAGAGGATGGAATAGTTTCATCCCATTTGAAAAACATATGAAGGTACTTCCTTCACAAACTTGTATTCTGGTCAGAAACTTTGAAAAATTTCCCAAGGAGCTAGGATGAAATGATTGAGCTCATATTTGGTATCCATGGGTGATTTATCAATGTTATTTACCCTGCCAAATTATAGCTCATTTGGAATTAAGAATAGGCCACTTCCTTTATAAAGTTTCAGAGAAGGCAGAAACTTGCATTGGATCATGTGCCAAAAATTTCAACTGTGGGACATGAAATAATGATGGAACTAATGATTATATAGCAAGGACAAGCTCCACTATTTATGGGAGAATTTTCTCTGCTATAAAAATAATAGTTCCTTTGAAAAATGACAAAAATGCAATATTGGCTAAAAATAGGAAAAGGTAATTTTCCTTATTTTAATGTGGCCAATATTTTTACCACAGCTTGGATTTGGCATGAGAATCATCTCCACCAACTTTCATGAATTTATGAGATGGATAACTATGCCTCTGGACTTTATTCCTCAGACAAGCAATAAGAGGAATAAATCACAATTCAAAAATATTCCATAGGACTTAGCAATATTTTTGCATATCCAAGATGGTCTTTGGAATGGATAGAATGATCATCAGATCAATGCAAATGATGGCTCCTTTGTAATCACAAAAACCACCTATGAATTCCAAAGGTTTGGAATTAGGGTTTTTGAGAGTTTGAGGGGGTGCAAATGAGGTCTTGCCCACTGACAAAGACATGAGCAAGGTTTTGAAGAGTTGAAAATGACCAGAAATCTCAGGGTCATCTAGAAATCCTCATGAGAAAATTTGAAAAAGGGTTGCCAGGAAGAAATAACAGCACAAAATTGATAACCCAATTTTGAGGCTGTTACACCATTGAAGTTATCTTATCGGATTGAGTCTTTATGGATTTGAGAACACTTGATGTATGTCTTGCGTGGGATACCTGTGGTGACAATGGGGTATTCTATTGATTAACTTGATGTATGTTTTGGTGATCAACTTGCAGGTTCCGTGTCCTTGGGAATCTATGCATAGGGGTTGGCACACGTTTTCGTCTTGACTTTCCGGTGGAAACTTTGGGGCACTCTTTGAAGTACTTTATGTTGGTTGAATAGATGTTTCTGAGATTGTGTGATGCATATCGTATAATCATGCCCACGGATACTTGAGGTGACAATGGAGTATCTAGGTGACATTAGGGTTTTGGTTGATTTGTCTCTTAAGGTGTTATTCTAGTACAAACTCTATGATAGATTGAACGTTACTACGGACTCTTGAATAGATCGATCAGAAAGAATAGCTTTAAGGTGGTTTTGTACCCTACCATAATCTCTTCGTTTGTTCTCCGCTATTAGTTACTTTCGAGTGCCTCTTTGTTGCATGTTGAGGGCTAGTAATATGATTCAATTGTGTTATCCTTGTTGAGAGAACTTGCACTAGCGAAAGTATGAACCCTAGGCCTTGTCTACTAACATTGCAAAACTGTTTATGCTCACGTTTACCACTTGCTACCTTGCTGTTTTTATATTTTCTTACTACAAAAACCTATATCTACCATCCTTATTGCACTTGTATCACCATCTCTTCGCCGAACTAGTGCACCTATACAATTTACCATTGTATTGGGTGTCTTGGGGACACAACAGACTCTTTGTTATTTGGTTGCAGGGTTGCTTGAGAGAGACCATCTTCATCCTACGCCTCCCACAAATTGATAAACCTTAGGTCATCCACTTCAGGGAAATTTGCTACTGTCCTACAAACCTCCGCACTTGGAGGCCCAACAACGTCTACAAGGAGAAGGTTGCGTAGTAGACATCACCCGCTTGCTGAGATAATGGGCAACAGAGATGCTTCAGGCCGGGTGGCAAAGTGGGCCATTGAGATGGCCCCCTTCACCATCTTCTACCAGCCCCACACCACCATCAAGTCACAAGCGCTGGCCGACTTCCTCGTCGACTAGGCCGAGACCTGGTACCTGCCGCCTGCTCCAGATTCAACCCATTGGCGGATGCACTTTGATAGATCAAAGATGCGCACTGGCTTGGGAGCCGGCATCGTCCTTACCTCTCCCAAGGGCGACAAGCTCAAGTACACATTGCAAATCCACTTTGCCACCTCCAATAACGTGGCCGAGTACGAGGCGCTCATTCACGGGCTCCGGATGGCCAAAGAGATTGGCATCCGCCGAGTGTTGTGCTATGGTGACTCGGACTTGGTGAACCAACAGTCGTCTGGTGATTGGGACGCCAAAGATGCAAACATGACAAGTTGCCGCTTCCTAGTACAGCAAATCAGTGGGCATTTTGGCGGCTGCAAGTTCCATCACATACCACGAGCTGACAATGATCAAGACGACGCGTTGGCACGAATTGTGTCAGGGCCCCGATCCTAAGTCACACCGATCCAACATGTAACACATCATATCACTTTGCGGCCTCATGCACGGTATCCCCACGGGTGCCATCTTACCTGGCCCGGGACCGTTTGGGCATTTAGGCACACGTATATGATAGTGTCGCTAGCATCCATATGACAGAGAACCCGGGCCGACATGGCTTGTTATAAACCAAAAGTGGCACTAAATTACAGAGACACGCATCCATGACCCAGCAACGAATGTGTCGGTCATCAACGTATGAACCCAAGTCGTAGCAAGCTACATGGACTTATAGGAACAACGCGTGACATTTACCCTAAGGGACAGACACAGGAACGAAGAAGGACACATGTCGGCCAGCCTATGTGTTCCGGAGCAGTAGCAAGCTACCAAGGCTTAGTGGAAGCACTAGGAGGCATTTCCCTGTAAGATAGGCTACCAAGGGTAAACAACTAGGTGTCGGATCCCACACATATCAAGCATTTCAATAACATACACACAATATGCTCAATATGTGCAAATACAACATTGCATCATAACGGAACTCTATGACTCGAAGTTCTTTCTTTAAGAGGCTCCGAAGAGCCATACATAACATATCCATACAGATAGCGGTCACATGACCCAACACTCAAGTCATACAAGCATACAAGCACAAGCGGAAGCTAACTTGTCTGAGTACACACAACTTGGAAAGAAAACAGGCTTGGTGTAGCCTGACTATCTACATGGCCCTTCACAAGCTCAGGATCACCGTCTGGGTAGCAAGCTACTCATCGATGTCAACGTCTATGTAGAACCCATCAGAGGGGGCGGGGTTTTCCTCTGCAATAGTTATTAAGCAAACATGAGTACAAAGGTACTAAGCAAGATTTACATCAGAACCTATCATACATGCATCATTATCAACAAGGGTAGTGGAGTTTATTGCAGCAAGCCAGCTCTGACTCTTGGCTAACCTATACTACAACTCTCAGCAGATTGCAAGATGATACTACGAACACGAGTCCACTACTCACCACGACAATACACCACCGTGGATCCTATCCCATCATCCTACAGAAGGGCCATCACACTTGTCTTGAGACTTTTAAGAGTAACCATTAACTTGTCTATGAATTGTATAAGCAACCAAGTGTTCCTTAACCGCAAACAACGGCTATTCGAATAGATTGGTAACCCTGCAGGGGTGTACTTCTTCACACACGCTTCCACCACTTATTGCCGTTTACTCGACATGTACTCGGCAACCTTCAAGCGGAAGCCCAGCAAGGGTGTCGGCCACGACCTGACTAACCACACAAGTCCCTAGTCCAGGTTTATCGCCTATTTGGGTTCCATCCGTGGGGAGATCCGGCGGGGGTGTCGCTCACGGCCCCAAACAATGTTTACAAGGTTCTCGAGTCACCAAACGGGCGACCGGTACACCCGGCCACGTACCTGCCGCAGCACAGCCCACCCCGAGGGTGAGCGTTGTGCACGACCACCAGTAAACTACAAACACCAGAAACTAGTTGCAACTCCTGGACAGAGGACAGGGGCAGTTAATAAGTCGAGAGGGTCCATTAGTTGCGGGCCCAATGCATGGTAGTAGCTGATCTTAAATCACACATACAGATCTCAGGTCCTATGGACAGTTCCAATGAAACAACCCACCATGTACTCCTACATGGCCTTTCATCGATACCTTTACCAAAACATATTCCACACTTCACCCTCTTTACCAGACATGATCATTTCACTCTGATCCATCACCCAGATGAACTAGACCTGACACAACTCTAAGCATAGCAGGCGGCATAAATAAATAGCATGGTAGGAAACACATCACATGGCTCAGTCGACTCCTACAAATGCTAGTGGGTTTCAACTATTTACTGTGGCAATGACAGGTCATGCAAAGGAATGGGGTTCAACTACCGCAACAAATAGCAGTTCACACGCTATTGCCTTAATGCAATAAAAGAGAGCTGGAGCGAGAAGATGGGTTTGTAGCGGAATGATCAATGGGTTGCTTGCCTGACATATTGGTTGTCGGGTACTGCTCTTTAGTTGGATACGCAAATGTATCCTCGGGAGCAGAACCTACCATAGAGAACACCGGTAATACAATCAATACACAACCAAATGCAACAATATGATGCATGCTCATGACATGGCAAGATGAATGTGTTTTGAGCTAATGCAGCTATAAACATAAAGGTTTGAGCTTATTTGAATCAAAGACTCAAATTCATGCCCAAGCTATTATTATTTAAAGTGCATTCTCATGTTTTGAATTGAACAGCAAGGTTAACTTGCTTAAACATGCATGAAACCAGCACCAATGGATAGATTGGCTTTTCTGATCATTTTTCATATATAAATCTTTTTCATTTGAGCTACGGTTGATTTTATATGATTTTTAGAAGTTTAAACCATTTTCTGGAATTTCCTGGTTATTCTAAATTAAACTAAATCCAGAAAATGACTTATTGCGTCAGCATGACCACAGCATGATTTCATAGGTCAAAGGATCCAGCCCTGGTCAAACCTGATGGCTAGGACTAACTAAAGGGTTATTTAGCTTTAAACTAATCTATCAGTGGGGCCAGGGCCCACTAGTCAGCGAGTCAGTGGCTAACTAAACTTAGTTAACACTAACCTAGGTTAAGCTAATTAGGTTTAAGCCTAATCTAGGTTAAAAAAAAACGAGCAGGGCCCGCACGTCATAGACCCAGGGGAGGTCAAAACCCTGGTCAGCGGGGTCAGACCCGCCGGCGCCTCGACGCCGGCGTCCATAGACGCGGCGGAGGACTCGGGTTCGCTCCCCAGGTGCCCAAATGAGCGGCGGAGTGCACACACGGGGAGCTGGAGCTCGCCCGCATCCGGCGCAGCAGGCAGCAGCAGCTAGGGCGGCTAGAGCTTGTCGAAAACGAGCTCGAGGTGGTGGCCGATGTTCGGTAGGGGCGGGCATGCGGCTGCGGTGGATGTGACGGTGCGTTCTTAGCTCCTACAGAAGCTACGCGGGGCGGTGAGCGTAGGCCCCAGCGCGTACGGGTAGGCATGGTGCGGCGGCTACGGCGAGCGGCAGAGAGAAAGAAAAGGGGGAGGATGGTCAGTGGCTCACAGCGGTGACCGAAACACCGACGACAAGCTCCGGAAGGAACCGGAGTGGAGCAGGACGGCGAGGGGATCTCTGACGGTGAATGAAGAAGACGGTGGCGGTGGCGTCTTTGTAGCGTTTCCGAGGGCAGGTGGCTCGTCGAGGAGGTCGGAGACGGGGCGGTGGAGCTTGCTAACACGTCGAGGGGGCCAGGGACAGACGGTGGCGACGACTACGACGGCGGTGTTCTCACGAGCGCGTCGGCCATGGCGAGGAGAGGGTGAGGGAGAGAGGCAGGGGGAGAGTGCGGTGTCTAGAGGCTCGGGGCGGCGCCGAGGAGACCCGTCAAGGCATCGTGGTGGCGCGGACGACGCAGGCAGGCAGGGAGGTGCGTGGCGCCCGCTCGCGCCGTGCGCTGTCCCTCCTCTGCCTACTGGCAGAGGTAGGGGGTGACTGGCTCGGGCCAGGTGGGCCGGCCCAGTTCAGGTAGGTGGGTCTGGGGCCTTCTCTCTCTCTCTCTCTTTTCTGTTTTGTTTTATTTTGCAACGTTGTTGTATTAATAAAAATGCTAGAACATTTTTATAAATCATGAAACTGACCATGTCCAATGTATATAATATAAACAACATGGAACATTTTAGTTTATGATTATTTGGGCATTTAAAATATTTTATAGCATTTAAATGCCCAAATGCAATTACAATATGAATTAATCCAGTGACCTTAGGATGTCCTAAAAAATTGTGCACCATTTTTGTCAGAGGTTTGAGACCAAGGCTAAGATGATGAAAAATTTTGAAGGGCATTTTGGGTACATTGGAAAAGATTTTATTAAACCGTAGTTGAAAGAAGAAGGGTGCTGGGGTTTCTGTCATCCCCATTTCAAGTTTCTGGAAAAGTTAAACATGATACACACTCTAGCTAGTCCTAATGAAAGCACTGACTAGGGATGTGACAACTCACCCCCACTCAAAAGAATCTCGTCCCGAGATTCGGGTTCCTCCGGAAAAAGGGTGGGGGTACTCAAGTTGAAGATGATCCTCCCTTTCCCAAGTAGCTTCGTTCTCGGAATGGTGTGACCATTGAACCTTGAGAATCTTGATATTATGATGTCGAGTGGTACGCTCGGTTTGATCAAGAATACGAACGGGGTATTCTCGATATGTGAGATTGTCTTGGAGATCAAGAATTTCATGGTCCACTCCGCGGATAGGATCCGAGAAGCAACGCGTGAGTTGAGAGACGTGGAAGACATCATGAACTCTGGAAAGATGCGGAGGTAGTTCCAGTTGGTAGGCAACTTCTCCTCGTTTGGCAACAATGCGAAATGGACCGATGTAACAAGGAGCCAATTTGCCTTTGATACCGAAGCGATGGGTTCCCTTAAGAGGGGTAACCCGAAGGTAAGCCTTATCGCCGACTTCGTAATTCACAGCCTTTTGATGGCGATCATATTGGCTCTTCTGGCGAGATTGGGCTGTTTTCAATTTCTCACAAACGATGCGAACTTGCTCATCTGCTTCCTGGATCATATCTAGACCAAAGAATTGTCTTTCCCCGGTTTCTGACCAGTTAAGAGGCGTTCGACACCTTCGTCCATACAGAACTTCGAAGGGAGCCTTGCCCAAGCTAGCTTGATAACTATTGTTATAAGCGAATTCGGCGAATGGAAGACACTTCTCCCAATCCATACCGAAAGAGATGACAGAGGCTCGGCTCATATCTTCCAGAGTTTGATTGACTCGTTCTGCTTGACCACTTGACTGAGGATGAAAGGCGGTGCTAAAACAGAGACGAGTCCCCATAGCATTTTGGAAACTTTCCCAAAATCGAGAGGTCAAAAGACTTCCATGATCTGAGTTAATCTCCAATGGAACAGCATGAAGAGATACTATAGGAGAGATATACCAATCTGCTAGCTGGCTAGCAGTTATACTCTCTCGAACAGGCAGGAAGTGGGATACTTTGGAGAGGCGGTCGATAACGACGAAGATAACATTATTCCCCTTCCGGGTCCTAGGAAACCCGATAATGAAGTCCATACCGATCTTATCCCATTTCCATTCGGGAATAGCTAAAGGTTGAAGGGTGCCAGCAGGCCGTTGATGCTCAGCTTTAACTTGACGACAAACGTCGCAGTTAACAATGGACTGAGCGATTTCTCTCTTCATCCTAGTCCACCAGAACCTCTGGCGTAGGTCCTGAAACATTTTGGTACTACCGGGATGAATCGTGAGAGGAGATTCATGAGCCTCCTTAAGGATCAACCGTCTCAGGTTTCGTACCTTCGGAACCACTAAGCGGTTTCCAAAGAACACAACACCTTGATCATCAATTGAGAAACATCCCGCGACTCCTTTCTTGATGTTCCTCCTGATACGGGAGATTCCCGGATCAACCATCTGTGCTTTGATGATCTGATCCGTAAGGGTAGGTTTCGTCACCAAGGTGGAAAGGAATCCTCGAGGAACAATGTGAAGGTTAAGCTTAAAAAATTCCTCGTGGAGAAGTGGTTGCCCTTGTTGTAACATCAGATTGTTACAATAAGACTTGCGACTTAGTGCGTCAGCCATGACATTGTCCTTCCCAGGGGTGTAGGTTATCCCTAAGTCGTAATATGTGAGCAACTCAACCCAACGTCTTTGCCTGAGATTCAAATCCGGTTGGGTGAAGATGTATTTCCGACTTTGGTGATCAGTGAAGATTCCACAGCGATTACCAAGAAGGTAATGTCACCATGTTTTGAGTTCGTGGACTACAGCTGCAAGCTCTAGATCATGTGTAGGATAGTTATCCTCATGTGGACGCAACTGTCGAGATGCGTAGGCAATCACTTGACGATTTTGCATGAGTATGCAACCTAGTCCTTGTCGCGAGGCGTCGCAATAGATAATAAAGTCCTTGGAAAAGTCTGGTGGTACCAGTACGGGAGCAGACGTCAGGCGTCTTTTCAGTTCCTAAAAGCTAGACTCGCACTGTGGGGTCCACTCGAACTTTTTATCTTTCTTGAGGAGTTCAGTTAGAGGTTTAGCAACATTGGAGAAATTCTCGACGAAGCGTCGGCAATAGCTCGCTAAGCCAAGGAAACTCCTAACTTGCTTGACCGATTCAGGTGGAGTCCAATCTAGGACAGCCTGAACTCGCTCGAGATTGATAGCAATACCCTTACCAGAGATTACATGGCCTAGATATGTCACTTCTGGCAACCAGCAGTCACACTTGGAGAATTTGGCATAAAGGCGATGCTCTCGAAGTTTCGTCAATACCAACCTTAGATGCTCGGCATGATCTTCCTTGTTCTGGGAGTAAATGAGTATATCGTTGAGGTATACCATGATGAATTTATCCAAGTTGTCAGGGATATTACTATCAGGTATAAACCGGCCAGGAGGGTCCGGTTTACGTTCTCAAGACTATGTGATCCAAGGCCCAGCGGAGTATGAATCTGAAGATAGTAGCCCAAGAGGTTTAGAGCCCATGTGTTAGGGCCCATGATTTCTAAACTGTCATACTATGTAACTTGGGATGTAAGATAGAAAGAACAGAGACAAGGGCGAACACGCTTATGAGCCGGCCTCGGGACTCTGTAAACCAGACCGGGCGTCACCTCTTATATAAAGGGACGACCCTGCGACGGTTCAGGACAGAGAACAACAGCTCGAGACACAGGTAAAGTGGATTCGCTCCCTGGTCATCGAAGCCCAAGCAATACCACACCAAACTAGACGTAGGCTTTTACCTTCATCGAAGGGGCCGAACTAGTATAAAATACCTATGTCTTTCCTCCGCTTTAACCCCTTTAAACTAACCCGTAGCGATGGCCTCATGACTAAGTCCTTTTGCTAGGACATCTGCCGTGCTATATCCACGACAGTTGGCGCCCATCGTGGGGCTATCGCACGATGGTTTCGAGTTCTTGAAGGGCAGCTTTGAAGGACTCAAGGGCTACGCAGTGGGCCGGATGACTAAGAGTCGTCGCGGCCGGATCTACATCGACGATGCAGGCTGGGGGCCCGAGGCCGATTCAATCGAATACGGGTACCGGGTCCCCTTCGGCGGCATCCACGTCTTCATCGGCAAGATCGGCGAACTGGGCCCTGAGCCGGACATCTTCCCCAACATCATCGAGTTGGCTCAGCCTGCGAGACCTGCTCGGATTCAGCCCGCCGTGAAGCACGTCTTCGTCGGAGCAGTGCATGGAGTACAAGCCGAGGACGGATCGGACTTTGGCGGCGAGACTGTTGTTTATTCCGGAGATGAATCTTCTTCCGGAGAGACCGAATCTTTGTATCTGCTGCAGGATGGCCGGTCTGAGGGCTGTTCCGGTGGTGACAGTATTCCGGACCCCCCCGATCCACCAAACAGGGTTGCTGTCTTCATGGCCGGATCACAACCCGTGCAGCAGTCCTCGACAACAGGGGCGTTGATATCAGAGGCAATGGGAGCTAGGGCTGGAGATCCTCCCCCGTCGCCATCTGATACTTTATCTATCTTGGTCGATACTTTGACAGCGCTAGTAATGGCAGAGGTAGCACAGGCCAACAAGGAGCAGCATGACGTGGAGGACGCTCAGGTGAAGAGCCGGATTGAACAAGCAAAGTTGGACCTGGCTGCTGAGAAAGCTAGGATGGCTACAAAGCAGGCGGAGCTAGATGCTCAAGCCTATCGATTCAGGTTAGATCGGACCGCTTCACAAGAGGTAATGATGAGAACGCAATGATCTCGCCTGCCGCCGGTTTATGAGGCAAGGAATCTCTTTAGCACGCCAGGAGCGGGAACCAGTAACCAGCCAGAGGTAAACCGGGGAGGAGCACCAGGAACAGGCGCATCGGTTCAACAACCGGCCGTAGAGCCAAACCGCCAAGTTGTGCCAGCCCAACATGTGCCCACCCCTCCTGGTCATTATTCTAATCCGTTGGACAACATAGTTGCTGCCGCTTCACGATTGGCCGCCCTTCCTATTGAAGGAACGTCCCCCATAGCAGTGGAGGCACGACGGGCCAAGGAGTTGTTGGACACGGCTCTAACTCAACAGCAAGCTTATTCCTATAGCCGGGAGAGGATTCATTCGACCCCCCGTCCGAGCCGGAGTTATACGAGGCGTCTGGATGAACCGGCCATATCAAGCAGCGCATGGAGGCGTCATCAGCAGAGGCGGGATAATCCGGCAGGAGAAGAGGCGCATGCTCAGGAGGTGGTGGATCAGGCCAGACAGCGCCGAGAGGCCGAGGAAACAGCACAGTACGAAGCCCGTCAGGCGACGCCGGTTCGTCCCACCAACACAATTGAACCGGGGGTCATGTCCAGTTCCCTGGGCGTGCCGTGTCTCATCCCCGCTTTACGGAGCGTGAAACTACCTAAAGATTTTAAAGGTCCACGCAAGGTGCCTGACTATCTACATGGCCCTTCACAAGCTCAGGATCACCGTCTGGGTAGCAAGCTACTCATCGATGTCAACGTCTATGTAGAACCCATCAGAGGGGGCGGGGTTTTCCTCTGCAATAGTTATTAAGCAAACATGAGTACAAAGGTACTAAGCAAGATTTACATCAGAACCTATCATACATGCATCATTATCAACAAGGGTAGTGGAGTTTATTGCAGCAAGCCAGCTCTGACTCTTGGCTAACCTATACTACAACTCTCAGCAGATTGCAAGATGATACTACGAACACGAGTCCACTACTCACCACGACAATACACCACCGTGGATCCTATCCCATCATCCTACAGAAGGGCCATCACACTTGTCTTGAGACTTTTAAGAGTAACCATTAACTTGTCTATGAATTGTATAAGCAACCAAGTGTTCCTTAACCGCAAACAACGGCTATTCGAATAGATTGGTAACCCTGCAGGGGTGTACTTCTTCACACACGCTTCCACCACTTATTGCCGTTTACTCGACATGTACTCGGCAACCTTCAAGCGGAATCCCAGCAAGGGTGTCGGCCACGACCTGACTAACCACACAAGTCCCTAGTCCAGGTTTATCGCCTATTTGGGTTCCATCCGTGGGGAGATCCGGCGGGGGTGTCGCTCACGGCCCCAAACAATGTTTACAAGGTTCTCGAGTCACCAAACGGGCGACCGGTACACCCGGCCACGTACCTGCCGCAGCACAGCCCACCCCGAGGGTGAGCGTTGTGCACGACCACCAGTAAACTACAAACACCAGAAACTAGTTGCAACTCCTGGACAGAGGACAGGGGCAGTTAATAAGTCGAGAGGGTCCATTAGTTGCGGGCCCAATGCATGGTAGTAGCTGATCTTAAATCACACATACAGATCTCAGGTCCTATGGACAGTTCCAATGAAACAACCCACCATGTACTCCTACATGGCCTTTCATCGATACCTTTACCAAAACATATTCCACACTTCACCCTCTTTACCAGACATGATCATTTCACTCTGATCCATCACCCAGATGAACTAGACCTGACACAACTCTAAGCATAGCAGGCGGCATAAATAAATAGCATGGTAGGAAACACATCACATGGCTCAGTCGACTCCTACAAATGCTAGTGGGTTTCAACTATTTACTGTGGCAATGACAGGTCATGCAAAGGAATGGGGTTCAACTACCGCAACAAATAGCAGTTCACACGCTATTGCCTTAATGCAATAAAAGAGAGCTGGAGCGAGAAGATGGGTTTGTAGCGGAATGATCAATGGGTTGCTTGCCTGACATATTGGTTGTCGGGTACTGCTCTTTAGTTGGATACGCAAATGTATCCTCGGGAGCAGAACCTACCATAGAGAACACCGGTAATACAATCAATACACAACCAAATGCAACAATATGATGCATGCTCATGACATGGCAAGATGAATGTGTTTTGAGCTAATGCAGCTATAAACATAAAGGTTTGAGCTTATTTGAATCAAAGACTCAAATTCATGCCCAAGCTATTATTATTTAAAGTGCATTCTCATGTTTTGAATTGAACAGCAAGGTTAACTTGCTTAAACATGCATGAAACCAGCACCAATGGATAGATTGGCTTTTCTGATCATTTTTCATATATAAATCTTTTTCATTTGAGCTACGGTTGATTTTATATGATTTTTAGAAGTTTAAACCATTTTCTGGAATTTCCTGGTTATTCTAAATTAAACTAAATCCAGAAAATGACTTATTGCGTCAGCATGACCACAGCATGATTTCATAGGTCAAAGGATCCAGCCCTGGTCAAACCTGATGGCTAGGACTAACTAAAGGGTTATTTAGCTTTAAACTAATCTATCAGTGGGGCCAGGGCCCACTAGTCAGCGAGTCAGTGGCTAACTAAACTTAGTTAACACTAACCTAGGTTAAGCTAATTAGGTTTAAGCCTAATCTAGGTTAAAAAAAACGAGCAGGGCCCGCACGTCATAGACCCAGGGGAGGTCAAAACCCTGGTCAGCGGGGTCAGACCCGCCGGCGCCTCGACGCCGGCGTCCATAGACGCGGCGGAGGACTCGGGTTCGCTCCCCAGGTGCCCAAATGAGCGGCGGAGTGCACACACGGGGAGCTGGAGCTCGCCCGCATCCGGCGCAGCAGGCAGCAGCAGCTAGGGCGGCTAGAGCTTGTCGAAAACGAGCTCGAGGTGGTGGCCGATGTTCGGTAGGGGTGGGCATGCGGCTGCGGTGGATGTGACGGTGCGTTCTTAGCTCCTACAGAAGCTACGCGGGGCGGTGAGCGTAGGCCCCAGCGCGTACGGGTAGGCATGGTGCGGCGGCTACGGCGAGCGGCAGAGAGAAAGAAAAGGGGGAGGATGGTCAGTGGCTCACAGCGGTGACCGAAACACCGACGACAAGCTCCGGAAGGAACCGGAGTGGAGCAGGACGGCGAGGGGATCTCTGACGGTGAATGAAGAAGACGGTGGCGGTGGCGTCTTTGTAGCGTTTCCGAGGGCAGGTGGCTCGTCGAGGAGGTCGGAGACGGGGCGGTGGAGCTTGCTAACACGTCGAGGGGGCCAGGGACAGACGGTGGCGACGACTACGACGGCGGTGTTCTCACGAGCGCGTCGGCCATGGCGAGGAGAGGGTGAGGGAGAGAGGCAGGGGGAGAGTGCGGTGTCTAGAGGCTCGGGGCGGCGCCGAGGAGACCCGTCAAGGCGTCGTGGTGGCGCGGACGACGCAGGCAGGCAGGGAGGTGCGTGGCGCCCGCTCGCGCCGTGCGCTGTCCCTCCTCTGCCTACTGGGAGAGGTAGGGGGTGACTGGCTCGGGCCAGGTGGGCCGGCCCAGTTCAGGTAGGTGGGTCTGGGGCCTTCTCTCTCTCTCTCTCTCTTTTCTGTTTTGTTTTATTTTGCAACGTTGTTGTATTAATAAAAATGCTAGAACATTTTTATAAATCATGAAACTGACCATGTCCAATGTATATAATATAAACAACATGGAACATTTTAGTTTATGATTATTTGGGCATTTAAAATATTTTATAGCATTTAAATGCCCAAATGCAATTACAATATGAATTAATCCAGTGACCTTAGGATGTCCTAAAAAATTGTGCACCATTTTTGTCAGAGGTTTGAGACCAAGGCTAAGATGATGAAAAATTTTGAAGGGCATTTTGGGTACATTGGAAAAGATTTTATTAAACCGTAGTTGAAAGAAGAAGGGTGCTGGGGTTTCTGTCATCCCCATTTCAAGTTTCTGGAAAAGTTAAACATGATACACACTCTAGCTAGTCCTAATGAAAGCACTGACTAGGGATGTGACAACTCACCCCCACTCAAAAGAATCTCGTCCCGAGATTCGGGTTCCTCCGGAAAAAGGGTGGGGGTACTCAAGTTGAAGATGATCCTCCCTTTCCCAAGTAGCTTCGTTCTCGGAATGGTGTGACCATTGAACCTTGAGAATCTTGATATTATGATGTCGAGTGGTACGCTCGGTTTGATCAAGAATACGAACGGGGTATTCTCGATATGTGAGATTGTCTTGGAGATCAAGAATTTCATGGTCCACTCCGCGGATAGGATCCGAGAAGCAACGCGTGAGTTGAGAGACGTGGAAGACATCATGAACTCTGGAAAGATGCGGAGGTAGTTCCAGTTGGTAGGCAACTTCTCCTCGTTTGGCAACAATGCGAAATGGACCGATGTAACAAGGAGCCAATTTGCCTTTGATACCGAAGCGATGGGTTCCCTTAAGAGGGGTAACCCGAAGGTAAGCCTTATCGCCGACTTCGTAATTCACAGCCTTTTGATGGCGATCATATTGGCTCTTCTGGCGAGATTGGGCTGTTTTCAATTTCTCACAAACGATGCGAACTTGCTCATCTGCTTCCTGGATCATATCTAGACCAAAGAATTGTCTTTCCCCGGTTTCTGACCAGTTAAGAGGCGTTCGACACCTTCGTCCATACAGAACTTCGAAGGGAGCCTTGCCCAAGCTAGCTTGATAACTATTGTTATAAGCGAATTCGGCGAATGGAAGACACTTCTCCCAATCCATACCGAAAGAGATGACAGAGGCTCGGCTCATATCTTCCAGAGTTTGATTGACTCGTTCTGCTTGACCACTTGACTGAGGATGAAAGGCGGTGCTAAAACAGAGACGAGTCCCCATAGCATTTTGGAAACTTTCCCAAAATCGAGAGGTCAAAAGACTTCCATGATCTGAGTTAATCTCCAATGGAACAGCATGAAGAGATACTATAGGAGAGATATACCAATCTGCTAGCTGGCTAGCAGTTATACTCTCTCGAACAGGCAGGAAGTGGGATACTTTGGAGAGGCGGTCGATAACGACGAAGATAACATTATTCCCCTTCCGGGTCCTAGGAAACCCGATAATGAAGTCCATACCGATCTTATCCCATTTCCATTCGGGAATAGCTAAAGGTTGAAGGGTGCCAGCAGGCCGTTGATGCTCAGCTTTAACTTGACGACAAACGTCGCAGTTAACAATGGACTGAGCGATTTCTCTCTTCATCCTAGTCCACCAGAACCTCTGGCGTAGGTCCTGAAACATTTTGGTACTACCGGGATGAATCGTGAGAGGAGATTCATGAGCCTCCTTAAGGATCAACCGTCTCAGGTTTCGTACCTTCGGAACCACTAAGCGGTTTCCAAAGAACACAACACCTTGATCATCAATTGAGAAACATCCCGCGACTCCTTTCTTGATGTTCCTCCTGATACGGGAGATTCCCGGATCAACCATCTGTGCTTTGATGATCTGATCCGTAAGGGTAGGTTTCGTCACCAAGGTGGAAAGGAATCCTCGAGGAACAATGTGAAGGTTAAGCTTAAAAAATTCCTCGTGGAGAAGTGGTTGCCCTTGTTGTAACATCAGATTGTTACAATAAGACTTGCGACTTAGTGCGTCAGCCATGACATTGTCCTTCCCAGGGGTGTAGGTTATCCCTAAGTCGTAATATGTGAGCAACTCAACCCAACGTCTTTGCCTGAGATTCAAATCCGGTTGGGTGAAGATGTATTTCCGACTTTGGTGATCAGTGAAGATTCCACAGCGATTACCAAGAAGGTAATGTCACCATGTTTTGAGTTCGTGGACTACAGCTGCAAGCTCTAGATCATGTGTAGGATAGTTATCCTCATGTGGACGCAACTGTCGAGATGCGTAGGCAATCACTTGACGATTTTGCATGAGTATGCAACCTAGTCCTTGTCGCGAGGCGTCGCAATAGATAATAAAGTCCTTGGAAAAGTCTGGTGGTACCAGTACGGGAGCAGACGTCAGGCGTCTTTTCAGTTCCTAAAAGCTAGACTCGCACTGTGGGGTCCACTCGAACTTTTTATCTTTCTTGAGGAGTTCAGTTAGAGGTTTAGCAACATTGGAGAAATTCTCGACGAAGCGTCGGCAATAGCTCGCTAAGCCAAGGAAACTCCTAACTTGCTTGACCGATTCAGGTGGAGTCCAATCTAGGACAGCCTGAACTCGCTCGAGATTGATAGCAATACCCTTACCAGAGATTACATGGCCTAGATATGTCACTTCTGGCAACCAGCAGTCACACTTGGAGAATTTGGCATAAAGGCGATGCTCTCGAAGTTTCGTCAATACCAACCTTAGATGCTCGGCATGATCTTCCTTGTTCTGGGAGTAAATGAGTATATCGTTGAGGTATACCATGATGAATTTATCCAAGTTGTCAGGGATATTACTATCAGGTATAAACCGGCCAGGAGGGTCCGGTTTACGTTCTCAAGACTATGTGATCCAAGGCCCAGCGGAGTATGAATCTGAAGATAGTAGCCCAAGAGGTTTAGAGCCCATGTGTTAGGGCCCATGATTTCTAAACTGTCATACTATGTAACTTGGGATGTAAGATAGAAAGAACAGAGACAAGGGCGAACACGCTTATGAGCCGGCCTCGGGACTCTGTAAACCAGACCGGGCGTCACCTCTTATATAAAGGGACGACCCTGCGACGGTTCAGGACAGAGAACAACAGCTCGAGACACAGGTAAAGTGGATTCGCTCCCTGGTCATCGAAGCCCAAGCAATACCACACCAAACTAGACGTAGGCTTTTACCTTCATCGAAGGGGCCGAACTAGTATAAAATACCTATGTCTTTCCTCCGCTTTAACCCCTTTAAACTAACCCGTAGCGATGGCCTCATGACTAAGTCCTTTTGCTAGGACATCTGCCGTGCTATATCCACGACAGTTGGCGCCCATCGTGGGGCTATCGCACGATGGTTTCGAGTTCTTGAAGGGCAGCTTTGAAGGACTCAAGGGCTACGCAGTGGGCCGGATGACTAAGAGTCGTCGCGGCCGGATCTACATCGACGATGCAGGCTGGGGGCCCGAGGCCGATTCAATCGAATACGGGTACCGGGTCCCCTTCGGCGGCATCCACGTCTTCATCGGCAAGATCGGCGAACCGGGCCCTGAGCCGGACATCTTCCCCAACATCATCGAGTTGGCTCAGCCTGCGAGACCTGCTCGGATTCAGCCCGCCGTGAAGCACGTCTTCGTCGGAGCAGTGCATGGAGTACAAGCCGAGGACGGATCGGACTTTGGCGGCGAGACTGTTGTTTATTCCGGAGATGAATCTTCTTCCGGAGAGACCGAATCTTTGTATCTGCTGCAGGATGGCCGGTCTGAGGGCTGTTCCCGTGGTGACAGTATTCCGGACCCCCCCGATCCACCAAACAGGGTTGCTGTCTTCATGGCCGGATCACAACCCGTGCAGCAGTCCTCGACAACAGGGGCGTTGATATCAGAGGCAATGGGAGCTAGGGCTGGAGATCCTCCCCCGTCGCCATCTGATACTTTATCTATCTTGGTCGATACTTTGACAGCGCTAGTAATGGCAGAGGTAGCACAGGCCAACAAGGAGCAGCATGACGTGGAGGACGCTCAGGTGAAGAGCCGGATTGAACAAGCAAAGTTGGACCTGGCTGCTGAGAAAGCTAGGATGGCTACAAAGCAGGCGGAGCTAGATGCTCAAGCCTATCGATTCAGGTTAGATCGGACCGCTTCACAAGAGGTAATGATGAGAACGCAATGATCTCGCCTGCCGCCGGTTTATGAGGCAAGGAATCTCTTTAGCACGCCAGGAGCGGGAACCAGTAACCAGCCAGAGGTAAACCGGGGAGGAGCACCAGGAACAGGCGCATCGGTTCAACAACCGGCCGTAGAGCCAAACCGCCAAGTTGTGCCGGCCCAACATGTGCCCACCCCTCCTGGTCATTATTCGAATCCGTTGGACAACATAGTTGCTGCCGCTTCACGATTGGCCGCCCTTCCTATTGAAGGAACGTCCCCCATAGCAGTGGAGGCACGACGGGCCAAGGAGTTGTTGGACACGGCTCTAACTCAACAGCAAGCTTATTCCTATAGCCGGGAGAGGATTCATTCGACCCCCCGTCCGAGCCGGAGTTATACGAGGCGTCTGGATGAACCGGCCATATCAAGCAGCGCATGGAGGCGTCATCAGCAGAGGCGGGATAATCCGGCAGGAGAAGAGGCGCATGCTCAGGAGGTGGTGGATCAGGCCAGACAGCGCCGAGAGGCCGAGGAAACAGCACAGTACGAAGCCCGTCAGGCGACGCCGGTTCGTCCCACCAACACAATTGAACCAGGGGTCATGTCCAGTTCCCTGGGCGTGCCGTGTCTCATCCCCGCTTTACGGAGCGTGAAACTACCTAAAGATTTTAAAGGTCCACGCAAGGTGCCCAACTACACGGCTGATCTTGCTCCGGAGGCATGGGTTGAGAGTTACGAGATGGCAATGGAGATGCTCGATGTGGATGAGGCAGCATGCACCAAATATTTCACAATGATGCTCGAGGGCATGGCCCAGACGTGGCTGAAGGGTTTACCACCTAATTCCATCGGATCATGGGCTGAGCTACGGAGCCGGTTTATCAAAAATTTCAAAGACACGTGCAAGCAACCAATGTCTGTCGTCGACTTAGCTGCCTTCGTCCAAGGAGAGCAGTAGTCTACAAGAAGTTGGGTACGTCGAGTGTCAGAAATCTTGCACTCCTCCAATAGCATCAACCCGAGTATAGCAGTGGTAACTCTGGAAGGTAATTGCCAGTTTGAGCCTTTGAGGCAGAAGTTGGGATGACTTAAGCGTGATTGTAATGACATGGGGACACTCATGGGCGCTTTAGTGAAATATGGAGAGTCTGATAATACCAAACATCCAAACGCAGAGGGAGACAAATCAGGGAAGGCAAGCAAGAATGGTAAATCGTCACAGGCCAATCCGATGAACCAAGGATACAATGGTAAGCGTAAAGCGGATGGCAGCTCAGATTTTGTGGCCAACACCAACGCTCAGGAGGATTGGCAACGCCGCATGGGTAGACCTCCCCCATGTAACGGGAGGCCGCCTATTAATCTGGAGCGCCAGTTGAACGCACCTTGCCCAAAGCACGGTACGCTGGAAAAACCAGCTACACATCTCTGGAAGGATTGTTTCATCATGCAGGAGTTCATGAACCGGAATAGGTATGATCACGGGCCCTCCGGCGGATCAGGCCCTCGCTTCCAAGGTCTGGGTTACTAAGGTGGTGGGTCCGGTTCAGGACATTAGGGCAATAACAATAACCACAATGGGCACAATCAGCATAACCACCAGCATGGTCAGGGCGGATACAATAACCAAGGGAATCAACAACGTCAACAGCAGCAGCAATCCGGATATCAGAATAATCTGAAGGAGCTGAGCAGTGGGCAGTATCACATCTACTCCACGATTTTATGCAAACAGGATCAGAAGGTTCTGAAGAGGGCGGTGCATTCTGTTGAACCGGCGATGCCATGTTTTCTGCGTTGGTCTGAGCAGCCCATTGTGAGGAGCAGATAGGATCATCCACCCCGGGTTGATAATCCGGGTCAGTTGGCTCTGGTGGTGGCACCGCAGGTAGGTGGTTACAAGTTCACCAAAGTGCTTATCGATGGAGACAGCAGCATCAACATCCTGTACTATGAGACTTTTCGACATATGGGGCTGACAGATAAGAAGCTTCGACAATCCAACACAGTTTTCCATGGGGTGGTACCCGGTAAATAGGCCTATCTAGTTGGCAAGATTGATCTGGAGGTCACCTTTGGAGATGAGCATGACTCCAGGTCAGAGACTATGACCTTTGAGGTGGTAAAGATCAAAAGCCCGTACCACACCTTGTTTGGGCGGCCGGTTTATGCCAAGTTCATGGCTAGGCCGTGTTATGTTTATCTACAGCTCAAGAAGCCAGACCACAAGGGAACTATTATGGTTAATAGGAGCCGCAAAGTTGCATTGGAGTGCGAGGAAGGTGATGCAGCTTATGCTGAGGCGGTTTGTGCAACTGAGGAGCTAAAGTTCTATAAGGACAATGTTGATCCGGCAGATATGTCTCCGCTGAAGAAACCGACCACAAAGCATGATTCTGCGCTGAAGTTCAAATCAGCTGAAGAGACTAAGCAGGTGGACTTTGTTCCTGGCGATTCATCCAAGCAGTTTAATATCAGCGCTAACCTAGATCCGAAATAGGAAGGTGCGCTCATCGAGTTCATCCGTGAGAACCGGGATATCTTTGCGTGGAAGCCTTCTGACATGCCAGGTATACCGAGGGAACTCGCCGAGCACAATCTTAATGTTGATCCTATGTTTAAACCGGTCAAGCAATATCTGCGCCGCTTCAATGAGGAGAGGCGCAAGGCTATTGGAGAAGAAGTGGCTAGGCTCTTGGCTGCAGGCTTTATAGTTGAAGTGTTTCATTCAGAATGGTTGGCTAATCCGGTGCTAGTACTTAAGAAAAATGGAACTTGGAGAATGTGTGTTGATTACACATATCTGAACAAGGCTTGCCCAACTGATTCTTTTGCACTCCCCCGTATTGATCAAATTATTGATGCTACGGCGGGATGTGAGCGGCTAAGTTTTTTGGATGCATACTCAGGTTATCATCAGATCAAAATGGCAGTTAAGGACCAGGATAAAACAACCTTTATAACTCCCTTTGGAGCCTTCTGCTACATATCTATACCATTTGGGCTTAAGAGTGCCCAAGCGACCTACCAACGTTGTGTGCAGAACTGCCTACAAGGGCAGATTGGGCGGAATGTAGGAAGGAAGAGACACTGATAGATGATCTGAAGGAAACTTTGATAATCTCCGAGTCTACAAAATGATGCTTAATCCGGAGAAGTGCGTTTTTGGTGTTCCGGCAGGCTAGCTCATGGGGTTCTTGGTGTCAAACAGAGGAATTGAAGCTAACCCGGAAAAGATCAAGGCGATAACGTCTCTGGCTAAACCGGTGTGCATTGACGATGTCCAACGCGTGGCGGGCCATATTGCAGCACTCAGCCGGTTTATCAGCCGTTTGGGGGAGAAGGCAGTCCCGCTTTATCAGATGATGAAGAAGACATACCGTTTCGTCTGGAGTGATGCTGCTGATGCTGCGTTTGAGAATTTGAAGAGGCAATTGGAAAAGCCGCCGGTCCTTGCTGCCCCAGTTGACAACGAGCCGCTGTTATTATACGTGGCTGCTAATGCCCGTGCAGTAAGTGTAACCATTGTGGTAGAACGCAAGGAGGCAGGCAAAGAATATCCGGTTCAGCGGCTGGTTTACTACATGAGTGAAGTGCTCATTGAGTCAAAACAGAGATATCCACATTGGCAGAAACTGGTGTATGGAGTGTTCATGGCAAACCGGAAGCTAAAGCACTATTTTCAGGGCCACCCAATCACCGTTGTCAGTTCAGCTCCATTAGGGGATATAATCCAGAACAGAGAAGCTACTAGTCGGGTTGCAAAGTGGGCCATTGAGCTTAGCCCGCACGGATTAAAGTATGTGCCCCGTACTGCAATAAAGTCCCAAGCACTTGTGGATTTCATCAACGATTGGACAGAGTTACAAGCACCTGAGGAGAAGCCGGATCATACATACTGGACTATTCATTTTGACGGTTCAAGGCAATTGGAGGGCTCGGGGGCTGGAGTCGTGTTAACATCCCCACGAGGTGATAAGTTTTGTTATGTCCTTCGTTTAATGTTCCCTTGTACTAATAATGCTGCTGAGTATGAAGCTCTCCTCCATGGTCTGTGGATGGCCAAGGAGATGAATTTGAGCCAGGTCAAGTGTTTTGGCGATTCAGATCTGGTGGCACAGCAAGTATCTGGCAAGTGGGACTCCTAGGATTCGCTCATGGCAGCATATCGACGAGAGGTAGATGCCGTCGCTGGATACTTCAAGGGATATCAGGTGGATCATATAGACCGGCGGAAAAATGAAGCAGCTGATGCGTTAAGCCGGCTGGGTTCCCAGCGTAAACCGGTTCCACCTAATACCTTCTTGGATGAGTTGCATAATCCGTCGGTGCAGGTACCTTCAGAGGAGGACTTGGCTGTTCCTGATCCGGAAGCACAATTGGTCGCAGCACTTCATGTCATTCCGGATTGGACGCTCCCTTACTTGGCATACATGAACCATGGTGAGTTAGGACGAAGTCAAGGCCCGGCAAATAATCCGGCGGTCTAAATCTATGACTATTGTCAATGGAGAACTTCATCATCGCAGCGTTTCTGGAGCTTTTTAGTGGTGTGTATCACCAGAAGAAGGTTGTGATATCCTTAGAGAGATTCATGAAGGGGATTGCGGTCATCACGCCGATTCAAAGTCTTTGGTGGCTAAAGCTTTTCGTCATGGGTTCTACTGGCTCACGGCTCATGCCGACGCAGAGGACATGGTTAGAAAATGTGATGCTTGCCAGAAATTCTCACGGCGTGCTCATATACCAGCGCAGGAGCTGAGGATGATCCCAATTACCTGGCCGTTTGCGACCTGGGGGCTTGACATGGTTGGACCCTTCAAGAGATCCCAAGATAAGAAAACCCATCTTTTGGTGGCCGTGGATAAGTTCACCAAGTGGGTAGAAGCGGAGCCGGTTAGTAAGTGTGAAGCGGCGACAGCGGTTCAGTTCATCAAAAAGGTGATTTTCCGGTTTGGCTTTCCACACAACATTATAACTGATAATGGCACCAACCTATCCAAGGGGCTATGGGGGAGTTCTGTCAACGAGAGCATATTCGTCTTGACATATCATCAGTAGCTCACCCTCAGTCTAATGGCCAAGCTGAAAGAGCCAATCAAGAGATCTTGAGAGACATCAAACCCCGGCTTATGGTTCCTTTGCAGAGAACACTGGGTTGTTGGGTGGAAGAGTTGCCTTCCGCACTATGGAGCGTCAACACTACACCTAACAGATCCCCAGGGTACATGCCTTTCTTCATGGTATATGGAGCTGAAGCGGTCCTCCCTAGTGATATCCGTCATGACTCGCCGCGGGTGGCGGCTTATGTTGAAGCAGAAAATGAACAAGCAAGACAAGACGCCTTGGACCGGCTGGACGAGGAATGGGACACGGCGGCAGCTCGATCGGCGATTTATCAGCAAGACATGCGCCGGTACCACAGTCGCCGGGTTAAAACTAGGACGTTCCAAGAAGGTGATCTGGTGCTCCGGCTCATCCAAGACCAGACAGACATGCACAAGCTATCCCCACCTTGGGAAGGACCCTTCGTGGTCAGTAAGAACCTGCACAACGGATCATACTACCTCATCGACGTTCGAGAACATAAGGACTCACGCACGGCGGAGGAGGAGACCAAGCGGCCGTGGAACATTGCTCTTCTTCGACCTTACTATACTTGAGCCATAGGCTCCGCTTTATGCACAATGTATATATTATGATTAATAGAATAAACCGGCGCCCCCGGTAAACCGGGGTATCAGCCATCTTTGTTTCATAAGAGTATCACATGGGGGCTTCCGTGGGCAAGGGACTTTTCTATGGCCTCTTAAACCGGCGCCCTTGATAAATCAAGGTATCAGCCGTCTTTTCTGTACAAAAAGAGAATCACATGGGGGCTTCCGCGGGCAAGGAAGTTTCTCATGGCCTCTTAAACCGGCGGCCACATCAAGACCATCATAAGAGCACAACTCTGGTTGCTTCGGCAATTTCACATGATGATGAGGGGCAAAAGAGAGTTGGATGCCTAGCACAACTCAAACATAGGCCCCGACAAGCAATTGTCAAACGCTACCTGGGGGCTCCTGATGCAAGTTCATCAGCGAGTTGAAGACTCTTGTAGTGAACACGGCTTGGAAGCTTAGTGTATACACCTAAAACCCCGGATTAACCTGCCCGCATCAAGTAAATCGCGCCGTCCAGGTAAACCTGGTATGACCCATCGAACGTACACACAAGTCAATCCTTCGCGACCCTGAACTTGGTAACGTTAAATTAACGATCATCAAGTGATTACACAAGTCAAATCTTTATAAGATTTTGAACATTGGTAGCATTTGACATTGATGATTTGGTTAAAGATTGCGGATCATCTTAACAGGCTTTGCTAAAATGGTTAATGACAGTAGCCTGGCAGCTCATAAAAAGCCTCGAATTTGGAGCCTGGCAACTCGTAAAAAGCCTCGACTACATGGTCTTATTCGCCCAAAAACTTTATTTTTAATTTTTTATGTTTTCTCAAATCTTTATCTTCAAGGTCATTGGTTTTTCAACCAAGTCCATTGATTCAAGACCAGATAATCACAAAGTTGTCACTACATCTGTATTTACAGAGCTATAGACTGGGTTATAAATACCAGCACTAGTTTATAGTTAAACCGGCGTTCATCGTAACCCGGATCGGCCTTCATGATGAGCCGACAAAGAGCCAAGGGAGTCATCAACACTTACGCCTTGGATTATTCCTACCGGGTTAAGGTTTACAAATACACTTAATCACAGGTATGATACGTGTTTATATTTTATACACAGTTCAAGTTATTAACTTAGATCATGTGTTTGGGCAATATGATCCGTCCGGCGATAAACCGCCAGGACACTTTGAGCATTGTTTATGCAGAAAAAAGGTAATATAAACTGTCAAAGCATTGCAAGCAGGATATATTTTAGAAGCTGCTAGACAAAGTTATCCATTGACACATAGTGTGGGACAAAGACAATATTTCAACTATTCTATTACAAGGCACTAGCAGGCCCAAAAGAATATCAGTTTCTCACAAAGTGTTCGACACATAAAGATAAACTGGAGCTGATTTATGATTCTGCTTCAGCTCGCTATGAAGACTAAGGGTCAGCTTGTTCCGGGTCTTCGACGACTTCTGGCGGCTGTTGGAAATCAGGGGTGCTCCAGTCAATCTTGGCAAGGGCGCGGAAATATACTTCATCATTTTTAAGTTCTGACGGTTCAATGTCAGGGGCGAAGGTATGCTTACGAATGGGTGGAATAAGATTTTCAATGTCATAGGACGGACGCTCCAACCGCACGTTCTCCAGATCATAACCCGGATGGTACCTTGACAAGTCCGCTTCATCAGCAAGCTTACTAGCAAGAGGCCGCATATCTTTGGTTAAGGTGCGAAGATCTTCAGCAGAGAAAGCTGATCTGTCCTCTTTCATACTTGGATACCGTTCATGGCCTCCGCCGGATCAAAGTCCGGAACCCATGCCTTGGCCCGGGTTAAAGCCATTAGAGAGCCAGCTCTAGCGGAGGACTTCTTAACTTCAACAATGCGAGCAAGCAAGATTGATAGTTTCTCCAGAGTGCCTTAAATGGTGGTTGGAGCCGGTTTATTATGGGAGATAGCACTAATGGCCCTTTGTGCGTCGGAATATAACTGCTCCACCAAAGTATATGCAGCCTTCAGCTTCTTCCGTTCATCATCCCCAAGATGGGTCACACACCTCCCTGTGTACAAGTGATGAGTTAAACCGGAGCATCGCAAGATAGCAAGGATAACCTTATGTCAACAAATACTTACCAAAGATAGCAGATGTCATATCATTTATATGTTGCCTTAACCCGGATAGCTCCTCCGTCACCGGGTTAAGAGCTGCCTCAGCATCACTGGCTCTTTTCTCCAAGGCAGCCTTTTCCACCTACCAAGTGGACCGCTCCGCTTCAAAATCTTTCTTGAGCTTCTCCATACTAGCTTAAGCAAGGGTAAGTTCCTCCTTGGCTTTAGTCGAAGCAGTCTCTTGGAAGGATAGGCTATTCCGGAGCTCGGTGATTTCAGAGGTTCTCCGGTTCAAGTCAGTCCGCCAAGGATAAAATATGTCAGATATCTAAAGAAATTCTTTTAGTCAAGTCCCAAGCACATAACAAGTTATGCACTTGACACTTGGGGGCTAATGTACATTTGCAGTAATAAGCAGGCACTTTTTTCAGGCAAGTCCCAAGCATATAACAAGTTACATACTTGGCACTTTGGGGCTAATGCGACATCATTCTAAAGTATAAGGAAAAGTTCTGGTCCACCCGCAGTTGAGTAAACCGGCCCTTGGGGGCTACACGTGCAAATCAAAATATTCCAGTTGATATATCAAAGTCCCGGTTCAACCTAAAGGTTAAACCGGCACTTGGGGGCTACAATGGACTAAATGTACAGCTACAAGGCAAAAGCAGAAATGAAAGGCAAAGGAAAAGAAGTTACCTCATATCGTTCTTTCATCAAATTCACCAAGCCGGCCTCGTAGTCATGGCTGGTGTATAGCCGGTTTAAAAACCCGGAGTGCAGTTCCTGAGCATTAAGCTTTGCACAGCTGGACAGATCGGTGTTCCATTGGCCCTTATCTTTATTGACAAACTCCTCCTTGGCAGTGTGCTTGGCCAAAGCGACAGGCTCTCCTGGTTTGGTAAAGCCAGTCCCAGTAATCTCATCATCATCCGTTGAAGTGGCGGTGGGCCTGGAAGGATCAGCAGCAGTTGGATTAATGTGTACCGGACTCACAGGAGCCGGACTAGTCCGGGCAGGGCTAACCCGGGCAGGGCTGGCCGGTTCAGCAGTGTGATCTATGCGGTTATCTTCTGGAGCGGCAAGATCTTCTCTATCCATAGGAGAAGGATCATCGTGCGGGAATTCAACATTCTCCTCCAAGGGGTTGGCAGTTTCAGGATCTTCTGCCGGTTCAGAAGCGGTGTTTTCGACTGCAGGTTTACTCAATTTTGCTTTTTTGCTAGGCTTGGGCATACTCAGGAAAGATTAAAAGGACAATGAGAATCACAAGACAAAAGGGAAAAGATAAACCGGATAAAGTGAAAGACAGTTTACTCGTGGACAGTCTTGAGCACAGGGACTTGGGTGGCGGTTGACTCTCCAGAAGATGATAGAGGAGTTTCCTGATAATTTGGATCAGAAAGTTTAAGAGGTTTACGAATAAGACCTGCTTTGGGATGAAGAATAGTTGGAGTAAGTAAAACCTCTGAGCGGCGTCTTCGAGCCGGAGTGTGGGTTAATCCGGTCGACTTGACCACATGACCACTGTGGCGTGTGGTGCGGCGAGCCTCATGTTGCTGTTTCTTCAAAAGAAAATGGGGATCCGGTTCAGCATAAGGATGAGAAAACAGGTATTTCCGGACTACCCGACGAACTTTGGGTGGCAATGGTTCTGAATCCGAAGAAAGAGAGATTAGCTCAACTTCATCCGCTTTACTACCTTCAGCCGGATCCTGGGGAAAATCATTGTTAATAGAAATATAGACAAAGGAAAAATTAAAAGTCATGAGGAAACAAATAGTACCCCAGAGGCCGGATCATCTTCTTCTGCATTTGAACCGGACGCAGCGACGGGCTTCTTCTTGTGTTTTTTTACAGCGAGGCTCTTCTTGCGAGATGGCTTCGCCGGTTTGTCCTGAGCTTTCGTCTTTCAGAAAGGGTCGTTAGCCTGTTTAAAAGGATAAAAGCATATTAAGCCAAGCAATATAGACGGATTAAAACAAGGAAAAGAGACAGAAAGGTCCCTTACCGACGGCGGTTTGTTATTCACGCAGAAGGGCGCTAAACCGGTCCGACTGCACTCCTCCAGAGGTATATTCAGCATCTTCTTGGCATATTCGGTAACTTCATTGTCTGGAAGCACCATCTCCGTGTGACGCAGAGGGTCTTTAGGGTTGCCAATATACTCGCACATTAAACCGGAGCGCCGGCTTAATGGGAGAACGCTCCAAGAGAGCCAGCAGCGGACAAAATCAACTCCAGTTAAACCGTTGGCGACAAAAGCCCTGAGCTTTGTAAGCTGGCGGGCATATCAAGCTCGGTCTTGGGCACTCAGGCGCTGAGGGAAAGGATGATCCACTGTCAGACGGTGAGAGCGATAACCCGGCATGGGATTTTCCCTTTCTGGTGAAGTATCAACACAATAGAACCAAGTCTGATTCCATTCTTTGGGATGGTTGTGGAGAGTCGCGTGAGGGAAGCTCGCGTCTTTCCTCTTCTGGATACTCATCCCGCCAAGTTCAGTATTTGGCCCATTATGAAATTCAGTCCGGCGATTCAGATGGAAGAAGTCCCAGAATAACTCCACAGATGGCTCCTCTTGCAGATAGGCTTCTGAGAAGGCTTGGAAGTTGCAGATGTTTGATATGGAGTTGGGACCTATATCTTGGGGATGGAGCTGAAAGTCTGCCAACACGTCACGGAAAAACTTTGACCCTGGAGGGCTAAAGCCCGAGCTAGGTGATAAAAAAAACAATGATTTCTCCCTCCTTAGGCTTAGGAGGACACCCTTTTCCAGGGGCCCTCCAGTGAAGAACCTCCTTCGGGCCCAAAACGCCAATTGAGGCCACTTTTTCTAAGTCATCCTCGGTAATCCGGGATGGGACCCAGTTGCAAGCGACAAACTGCTTGGCCACGGAAGTTATCATTTTCCAAGGGGGAAGGCAGAAAAATACAATAAGCGATCCGGTTCACAATCTACACAGATTTAAACCGGCATGTTCTACTAAGGCATTGATCTAATTGGCGGTTTAAGCAGGGGACTAATGGTATCTACTGATTCGGAACAACTATGGATGTGATAGCTACCGGATTATGAAATTTGGAAGGAAAAGTTAAACCGCCAAACACAGGCATGTGAGGCGCAGATTTAAAGTTGAACCGTCGACATAAGCAAAGGAGATGTAGATCTAAAGTGTGGAAAACAACTTTTACACGAGCAGCAGTAAAATATGGATCTACAACATATGGAAAATTCAAGATAATTCAAGGTGTATTCAACGGAGATAGTAAAGATTTTTTTAGATTCAGTCTAAACTAGCGTTGTTGGAGGAAATAAGATTACAAAGATAGAGCGGAGTCATGCGTACAGAGGATTGGCCTAAAAAGCTTTGAGATCTATAGCTAGGAACTACCTATGGTGAAGAACCGCGAAGAGCAAGGGTTCATATACGAGCTCATGTGAAACCCTAGAACTAAGCTCTACGGGGAGGAATGAATAAACGTACCAGATGCGACGGAAGCGGAAGGGCGATGGCGAATCTCTTGACACACTCAGGTTGGTGCAGCGGCCGGGCTTGACAAAGACGACGAGCTCGATGGACGGCGGCGGAGCTTGAGCGCTGGAGGTCAGAGGAAGAAGAAAGCGAAGGGGAAAAAGGAGATGGCCCTCGGCCCTATTTATAAGCCGAAGGGATAAAACGGCAGGCGTGGGAATCGAGGAGACCAAAAATCGGATATGGATGGTGTTGTCGCCTCGATCTTCGGAGTTTTAATAAGTAAAGGTAAAAAACAGGTACATGCATTAAATGCGCGGATGGCGTCACGACGGTTTAAAGCGACCTGAGGAGATGACGTCATGCCAGTTACCAAGCATACTGAAGCTGCAGAAAGGAAAATATGTACAAGACTCTGAAGATTGACATGAATAGGTTCAAATCAATCTAGGGCCTAATGTCAGGGATATTACTATCAGGTATAAACCGGCCAGGAGGGTCCGGTTTACATTATCAAGACTATGTTATCCAAGGCCCAACGGAGTATGAATCTGAAGATTGTAGCCCAAGAGGTTTAGAGCCCATGTGTTAGGGCCCATGATTTGTAAACCGTCATACTATTTAACTTGGGATGTAAGATAGAAAGAACAGAGACCGGGGCGGACACGTTTATGTGCCGGCCTCAGGACTCTGTAAACCGGACCGGGAGTCACCTCTTATATAAAGAGACGACCCTGTGACGGTTTAGGACAGAGAACAACAGCTCTAGACATAGGTAAAGCGGATCCGTTCCCTGGTCATCGAAGCCCAAGCAATACCACACCAAACTAGATGTAGGCTTTTACCTTCATCGAAGGGGCTGAACTAGTATAAAATCCATGTGTCTTTTGTCCGCTTTAACCCCTTTAAGCTAACCCATAGCGATGGCCTCATGACTAAGTCCTTTTGCTAGGACATCTGTCGTGCTAAATCCACGACACAAGTACTCCATGAATATATAATTCATTAGCCGGGAGAAAGTGGCTGGGTCATTGGTTAACCCGAAGGACATGACGGTGTACTCGTATTGGCCATAGCGATTAGCAAAGGTCTTCTTGGGAATGTCCCGGTTCTTGATTTTGATTTAATGGTAGCCCAACCTCAAATCCATTTTTGGAAAAGACTGAGGATCTAGCGAGCTGATCATACATGTCCTTGATCCTGGGGAGCGGATACTTATTCTTTATGGTGACCAGATTGACAGGTCGATAATCTACAACCATCCGATCTGTTCCATCCTTCTTCTTGACAAAGAGGACGGGACAAGCCCAAGGAGAAGAACTAGGATGGATGAAAGCCTTTTTCAAGGACTCATCGAGTTGTTTCTTAAGCTCAGCTAGTTCTAAGGGTGCCATCTTATAGGGTCTCCTAGAGATTGGGACAGTTCCTGGAACAAGATCTATCACGAACTCTACATCTCTGTTAGGTGGAACACCTAGCAGTTCTTCTGGAAAGACATCCGGAAAGTCACGGACTACCGGGATATCTTCGAGTTCTAGTAGAGGGCTGGCATTAAGAGAGTAGAGCTGACACTCAGCCATTTGGGCCAAAACATTGAGTGTCTTGTCGGATTGGTGTGTAAGTTGAACAGTCCTAGTGTTGCAATCAATCTTGGCATAATGAGCTGTCATCCAGTCCATACCCAAGATGATGTTTATGTCCGAGGACTTGAGAGCTATTAGAGAAGCGAGAAATACTAGTCTATCGACAAGAATTTCATTTCCATGGCTTACCCTAGAGGTTTGCCATCTAGAGCCAGGAGTTTGAATTTCCATGGTGGTGGGCATGTCACAAAATGTCATGTGGTGCATTCGAGCATAGCTCTCAGATATTAATGAATGAGATGCTCCAGTATCGAAAAGAACAGATGTCAGATGGCAGTTAACAAGGAGCGCACCAAGGACGACGTTAGGATCCTCATAGGCTTCCTCAGCAGAGACATAGTTGACATGACCACGTGCAGTGGGGACTGGCTTGACATAGTTCACCTTCCCTGTTGGCTTACCACGGCCAATGGACCTTCCTGGCTGGTTGTTGGGCCCAAGATGCAATTCTATCCCGATCACGTGACACTTACGTGATTGGGGCACAACCGCATTTCGGGCGCTTAGCAAGATGGATATCATTACATCGTACCATTACATACATACATGGGGGAAACAACCATATATACAAGTCACATGAATACAACAACATCAATACAAGGCATCCGACTACGGATGCAAACATGAAAAGAACAACGACATCCATCTGCTATCCCAGGCTGTCGACCCGGAACCTAACCCAAGACTGAAGAAGAAGAAGAAGAAGAAACCTGCACCTGCAACTGTTGTTGTAGTATCTGTGAGCCATGAGGACTCAGCAATCCCATAACCATGGGTAACAAGACTAGCAAAGCTTAAAGGGTAGGAAGAGGTAAAGTGGTGAGGTTGCAGCAGCGACTAAGCAAATATATAGTGGCTAGCTTATGAGTACAAGAATAAGATGAGCATCTACGCAAACGGTCGCAAACTAGTATTGATCGCTAAAGATCATGAACTACCTATGAGTCAAACATAACCCCACCGTGTTCTCTTCTCAAAGTGAAAAGAGACAGTCACAGTTACTCACACAGTTGTGTGTTTTACTTCGGATCCTCTGTCAAGTTTTCTACAACCGGACATTAACAAATTCCAATCTGCCACATAACCGCGGGCCCGGCTTTCGAAAGATCATAACCCTGCAGGGGTGTCCCAACTTAGCCCATCACAAGCTCTCACGATCAGCTGAAGTAATAATAATTATTACCCCTTATCTTAGGGAAATCCGATCAGGCTCGGTATCCCGGTGCACAAGACATTTCGACAATGGTAAAACAACTCCAGCAAGACCTCCCGGCGTGCCGACACCCTGATAGTAGCCGCGCGTATCTCGTCTCAGGCCACAACCAGATAGGTGATAATACGGGAGCCAATCCTCGAGTTTCCCCGTGGTGGCCCCGCAGTCTCCCCGTTTGGGACCAACACCATCAGCACTGGTCCCCCTGCTATGTAGAAAAGAGTACCCGGGGACGCGACCCCCCATGCAATTTAATTAATTAATTAAGTTGTTATTGTGAGGAAAATCAAAACCAATGTTGGGCCTTGCTGGAGGAGTTTTATTCAAAGATGAAGTGTCAAGGGGTCCCCATATACCCAACCATGTAAGGAACGCAAAATCAAGGAACATAATGCCGGTTTATCTGCGCCTAAGGTGGCATGAGTGGAACAAAACACCGAGCAAAAGGCCAAGCCTTCCACCCATGCCCAGTATATAGGTGTGTTAATAATAATAATAGATATTGTGATATTCCAAAAGCATCAAGTTCCATCATGGAACAATCTTCATCTTCACCTGCAACTAACAACACTATAAGAGGGGCTGAGCAAGCGGGTAACATAGCCAAACAATGGTTTTGCTAGGAAGGTTTCAAAGGTTAGAGGTTTCATGGCAACAAGGAGAGGCTGACAATAATGATGGGCAGCGCGACATATATCGATAGCATCGAGACACTAAGCATGACAATGATAGTAAAGGAATCCAAGGTTATGATCATCGCCTGAGATCCCGCAAGGAAGAAGAACGGATCCGTGAAGAAGACGAAGAAGAAGCCTTGAAGAAGAGCCACGGGTAGACGAACGAATCCTCACGATCGCAACGGAACAAGCACTAACGAGAAGAAGCAAGCAATACGGTAAACACACAACACAAGAACATTACAATATGCTCAACCAAGTATGATGCAAGACAAGTCTATATATGATGCAAAACATGGCAAGGCAGGAAGCACACAAGAACAACACAAGTCTATATATGATGCAATACATGGCAAGGTATGATGCAAGACAAGTCTATATAGGAAGCAATACATGGCAAGGTAGGAAGCACAGAAAAACAACACAAGAACATGAAAACATGCTCAAGCAAGTATGATGCAAGACAAGTCTATATATGAAGCAATACATGGCAAGGTAGGAAGCACAGAAAAACAACACAAGAATATGACAAAATGCTCAACCAAGTAGGATGCAAGACAAGTCTATATAGGAAGCAATACATGGCAAGGTGCAACACGCAAGCAGATGACATGGCAACGAGGACGAATAACTGGCTGACACCTGGCGCACTGGTCTCGGGGTGTCACAACACTCCCCTACTAACAAGAGATCTTGTCCCGAGATCTTAGGAACGAGACGGAAGGGAAAAAGGAAGAACAAAGTTCTTCGAGGACAAAAGAGTGAAACCAATGAACCTTGAGAGGTTGAATAACTTGAAAGAAAAGATACAACGAAGATGAACAAAGTTGCAAAGACTTTGTTAGATAAGAGGAAGAAGGGATACGAGAACCAAGGAGGTTGAAAGGCACAAAACAAGAGCTGAAGGAACAAGAATGAATTCGAAACCACTCCGGTTAATAAGAGATGGAAAGCAATTAAAATGAAAGAACTCGGGCAGCACTCCGGCTGAAACTGAAGGAATAACACACCGGTTGAACATGAATGGAATGGAACAAGAACTTGAGAAGATGGAATAAAAACATGATGAAATGAACAAGACAATGCCTCCGGAATAATTAAAATGATGGAATTAACATAATGGAGAAGAAGATGACAACTTGAGCACAAGTGACATGAACGAGAATTTATAAGAGAAAGACTTGAGCGGAGTTGTTGAGAAATTCAACAACAAAAGAATAAGCTTGTCGTGGACTTATTTAAACTTCTCAAGACTTGAGGTGAATTATGCCGCAACCAAAAGATTGAATAGATGAGATGAAGGAAGAAATGCAAAACTCCACTGAAAAGTATAGGGAGAATTAATTGCACTCGAGAGACAAAAGAATAAGAATGCTTGAGCTGCTCTAGAAGAATTAGATGAATATTTGAAGAATGAATTAAATGATGAAGAACCACCAAGAGGAACTCCGGTAACGAAAAGGATGATGATATAGAAATGACGGACGAAAAGAATAAGATTAGAGCCTTGCGATAATTAGACGGGGTTCCGACGAGATAACCGAGAAAACTTTGAACTCTGGATAAGAAAATATTAAAGCACTTGGAACTAGAATTTATTCGTCAAGAATAAACTCCGAAGGAAAGGAATAAATCAACTCGATGAAAAGAATAAGTATTATGTTATGCTTATCCTCCACCAATTAAATTGATGCGAATCAATGGATTTGCATATCACTTATTCCCGTTGACAAGATTAAAGAGAGGTATCTCGCGAACTTGCGAAAATCTTCATGAAACACCGATAGGATTGGAATAAAAATGAATTAATGGATTGATATGATAACACCGGAAAAGAACTCTTGAGCGAACCACCGTAAGAATTGAAGCCGAGTGAAGAAAAAGAACGAACCACTGGGAAGAATTAAAATCGAGTGAAGAACGAGAATGACCACCGTAAGGAATGAAATTGAACGATGCAAGAGGACAAGCCACCGTGAAGAATTGAAATTGAGTGAACACGAGAGAATGAATCGTCGGGAAGAATAAAACACTTGCGGAAATTGGATATCGGGAACGAAGATATCACGAACTGATTAGATGATTACTTGGAGGAAAACACCGGAAAGAATGTGAGACGAACGAAGAGGCAACAAAGAAGAATATTTAAAGGACGAAGTTGAAAACTGAGAACAAAGAAATCTTCTGAAATGATGGCCTTTGGAGGAACACATGAAAAAGAATTCACGAAATACTCCGGAAGAATGAAAAGAAGAAAGGTTGAACCAACGATGAAAGAATTAAAATCGATCTTGGAGAAGACATAAGACTGATGGAATCCATACTTACGTCACGATTAAAATAATTTGGGAACTATCCGGAAAATAAAAGAGTCCGGTAAGATCCTGGAAAAAACCTGTGGGTTATGAGCCCACCGAAGAGAAAACACCGTTGAAAAGGATCGAAAGGAGATGATGCACCGGAACAATTCAAAGATTTGAATGAGGAGACGACCTCGAATTAATTGGAACACATACGAATATCCTGATATTTCTTCGGAACTCCGGAACAATTAAATGGCGAGAGGCAAATGAGCAAGAGGAAACATATGAGCCGACGAAAAGAATATGACGTGCACCAGATACAAATTAAATTGGAACAACCAGAGAAGAAGAAGAGGTGAAGAATGACGAACTAGACGAGAATTCACCGGTTGAAATAACTGAGGAAGGAATGCAAAGGATTCACACGAGTAGGATGGATACTCGATTAAGGACTTCGGTCCGAGAAGCAAAAGGGTGGGCGGGTGGGAAAAAGAAAGACCACAACGGACGGGAAAACACCATCGGATGGAAGAACTGAGGATGAACTTGCAAAGAAGAAGAGGGTTGAATCCACTTGACGAGAGATGCACCAGATGAAAAACTAACAACGCAACGAACGAAAACTAACCACGGGATCCTAAAAAAAATTGAAGGGGAAGAGGAGTAATTCAAAACACCTACATCAAGATTCCTCACCAGAGCGACGAAGGGGCAGGGGAGTAAAAAGAATTCCTACTCTCCAATATAACTAGACTCTAAAAGAGTTTTCTGCTAGACTCAACAATGGCCGAACTACGATCAATCAAGGGGGCTCCTATGGTCGGTCGAGGCTCTGATACCAACTTGTCAGGCCCAAGATGCGATTCCATCCCGATCACGTGACACTTACGTGATTAGGGCACAACCGCATTTCGGGCGCTTAGCAAGATGGATATCATTACATCGTACCAGTACATACATACATGGGAGAAACAACCATACAAACAAGTCACATGAATACAATAACATCAATACAAGGCCTCCGACTACGGATGCAAACATGAAAAGAACAACGACATCCATCTGCTATCCCAGGCTGTCGACCCGGAACCTAACCCAAGACTGAAGAAGAAGAAGTAGAAGAAGAAGAAGAAGTAGAAGAAAGAACTCCAACAGCAGAACAATACTCTCATGTCAAGACATCGGAAACCTGCACCTGCAACTGTTGTAGTATCTGTGAGCGACGAGGACTCAGCAATCCCATAACCATGCGTAACAAGACTAGCAAAGCTTAAAGGGTAGGAAGAGGTAAAGTTGTGAGGTTGCTGCAGCGACTAAGCAATTATATAGTGGCTAGCTTACGAGTACAAGAATAAGATGAGCATCTACGCAAACGGTCGTAAACTAGTATTGATCGCTAAAGATCCTGAACTACCTACGAGTCAAACATAACCCCACCGTGTTCCCTTCTCAAAGTGAAAAGAGACAGTCATGGTTACTCACACAGTTGTGTGTTTTACTTCGGATCCTCTGTCAAGTTTTCTACAACCGGACATTAACAAATTCCAATCTGCCACATAACCACGGGCATGGCTTTCGAATGATCATAACCCTGCAGGGGTGTCCCAACTTAGCCCATCACAAGCTCTCACGATCAGTTGAAGTAATAATAATTATTACCCCTTATCTTAGGGAAATCCGATCAGGCTCGGTATCCCGGTGCACAAGACATTTCGACAATGGTAAAACAAGTCCAGCAAGACCTCCCGGCGTGCCGACACCCTGATAGTAGCCGCGCGTATCTTGTCTCAGGCCACAACCGGATAGGTGATCCTACGGGAGCCAATCCTCGAGTTTCCCCGTGGTGGCCCCGCAGTCTCCCCGTTTGGGACCAACACCATCAGCACTGGCCCCCCTGCTATGTAGAAAAGAGTACCCGGGAACACGACCCCCTATGCAATTTAATTAATTAATTAAGTTGTTATTATGAGGCAAATTAAAAACCAATGTTGGGCCTTGCTGGAGGAGTTTTATTCAAAGACGAAGTGTCAAGGGGTCCCCATATACCCAACCGTGTAAGGAACGCAAAATCAAGGAACATAATGCCGGTTTATCGGCGCCTAAGGTGGCATGAGTGGAACAAAACACCGAGCAAAAGGCCAAGCCTTCCGCCCATGCCCAGTATATAGGTGTGTTAATACTAATAATAGATATTGTGATATTCCAAAAGCATCAAGTTCCAACATGGAACAATCTTCATCTTCACCTGCAACTAACAACACTATAAGAGGGGTTGCGCAAGCGGGTAACATAGCAAACAATGGTTTTGCTAGGAAGGTTTCAAAGGTTAGAGGGTTCATGGCAACAAGGAGAGGCTGACAATAATGATGGGCAGCGCGACATATATCGATAGCATCGAGACACTAAGCATGGCAATGATAGTAAAGGAATCCAAGGTTATGATCATCTTGCCTGAGATATCGCAAGGAAGAAGAACGGATCCGTGAAGAAGACGAAGAAGAAGCCTTGAAGAAGAGCCACGGGTAGACGAACTTATCCTCACGATCGCAACGGAACAAGCACTAACGAGAAGAAGCAAGCAATACGGTAAACACACAACACAAGAACATAACAATATGCTCAACCACGAATGATGCAAGACAAGTCTATATATGATGCAAAATATGGCAAGGCAGGAAGCACACAAGAACAACACAAGTCTATATATGATGCAATACATGGCAAGGTACGATGCAAGACAAGTCTATATAGGAAGCAATACATGGCAAGGTAGGAAGCACAGAAAAACAACACAAGAACATGACAACATGCTCAAGCAAGTATGATGCAAGACAAGTCTATATATGAAGCAATACATGGCAAGGTAGGAAGCACAGAAAAACAACACAAGAACATGACAAAATGCTCAACCAAGTAGGATGCAAGACAAGCCTATATAGGAAGCAATACATGGCAAGGTGCAACACGCAAGCAGATGACATGGCAACGAGGACGAATAATTGGCTGACACCTGGCGCACCGGTCTCGGGGTGTCACACTGGTTCTGAGGATACTCTCGCATGTAGTGGCCTGGTTCTCCGCAGTTCAAGTATGTCAGCGTGCCAGTGCGTGGAGGAATATTGGCAGATGGTCCTCCATAAGTCTTGGGTGGTGCATACTGCTGGGTTGGGCGAGGTGCCTCATAGGATGGCCTCGGAGTGAACCTGGGTGGCAGAGCTGTGTTTGGAACCCACACACGGCGCTTGTGAGAGACAGAGCCAGATGAGGAACCAAAATCACGAGGATGCTTGCGTGTGGATTCATAATCAGTCTGACCTATCTCAGCACTGATGCCTTTGTTCACTAGCTTCTGGAAGGAGGTGCACTCGTGCAGACGTAGATCTCGGCGAATTTCAGGCTGAGTCCCTTGCGCCTGCTTCTTGGCGTCGGTAGACACTTCTTCGGGAGCATAGCGTGCTAAGTTGCCAAACTCTCGACTATAGACATCCACGGTTAGCCGGCCTTGCGTGAAATTACAAAATTCCTCTCGCTTGCGATCCATGAGGCCTTCCGAAATGTGATGTTCACGGAATGCCTCGCTGAACTCTGCCCAAGTAGTGATCTGGCCAGCAGGACACATAGCCTCATAGTTTTCCCACCAAAGGTTAGCAGGGCCCTCAAGATGGTAGGCAGCGTAGGTAAGATGGTAGGCAGCGTAGGTAACCTAATCAGCTTCAGCCACACGGGCAGAATGTAGCTTGTGGGTGATACTGCGAAGCCAATCATCCACATCAAGAGGTTCAGCGGAATGATGGAACTTTGGTGGGCACATCTTGATAAAGTCATTAATAGACACCACGTCATTCCTCTAGCGAAAGGCAGTATTCTGCTCTATGCGTTCCAGCAGACGGTTGGTCTCTCTCTTGTTCCTTTCTGCCTCCAGCATTACTTCAGCCAAGGATGGTGGGTTAGGCAGATTCTCATCTCTAGCCCCACTGGCTTCACCCTACTCCTGAGCAGCAGGGGTGCTACGAGTGTTGACCATCCTAGGAAAACAAAACAACGGTTTAGACAAGGATGGCAAAACTTTGACATAGGAGTGCAGAATGTAATGGATGACACGGAATGCAGAGATGTTCATCTGTACGACATGGTAATATAGAAACTGCCATATGTCGGTGTACAAAAAGAGGGGTACACTTTTTGTACCCCTATGACCGTGCACGGGCAGTCTGAGCCACGGGCACCGCCACACCATGCAAGGCAAGGGAGGTAAGCCAGGGTAAGACCGAAGCTCGATGGAACTGGAGCGACACCAAGCCAAGACCACAAAGAGCAAAGGGACGAAGCGGGTTCCCCCGGCAAGATCCTTGTCGGGAGCCAGTTTTAGCAGCCCCGGCAAGATCCTTGCCGGGGCCAGCTCTAGTAGCCCCGGCAAGACCCTTGTCGCAACAGCTCTCCCCACGCCTACGGAGCGAGTCACCCTTGAGTCCACTGCCCCCATGGGGCAAGGATTCGGCAGATCTCCCCGTAGTGGCATGTAGATCTTTGTGAAGACATTCGAGATCAGATACACACTAAGAAGACGACGACCCTTGGCGGGATCCCAACCAAGGAAGACCACAAGACCTCCGGCAAGCACCTTCTCGGGGATGACAGCACACGCCACGGCAAGGCCCTTGCCGGGGCCCCGGCAAGGCCCTTGCCGAGGACATCCGCAGGGCCACCATCAGGCCCACGCCAACTAAGCTTCCACCGCCCGAAGCAGCTGCCGACCCAACCAGCTGCGCAGGCACCTGCGTGGCGACATGCAGATCTTCGTGAAGACCCACCATTGCGCCACATCAGCTGCCTGCCTGTCTACATGGCATCTCAGGCATCGCTGGCCAGGGCGCGTGTCGACACAAGAAGGAGTGGCAACGGACAAGATAGATATCTCCCCCATCCCCGATAAAGCAAGGACACCTAAGCAAGACGCATTAAATGCGCCTTGTCATGTAATGCGAGGGATAACACTGTATCACTGTACCCTTTCCACCTCCTGTGTGCCACTGTGGCGACCCCTTTTCCCTATAAAAGGAGGCCCGAGGAGACCATGAGGAGGATTCGGCTTTTTGGAGCTCCTCACGCCCCATAGCTAGCTGAAGAACACAGATGTACAATCGACCAAAGCAGGAGTAGGGTTTTACACAATTAACCGTGTGCTATCTGGTTGATCCGCTCTTCTCTCAACCCTGCGCCCCGTAACCGTAGTAGGGATTCTTGTAAATCCCATAGGTGTCGATCCAATACACCGACATCTTTTGCGCGCCAGGTAGGGGGTACATAGTTATGAGAATCGGCTTTAGCAGTCAGTTCGACGCTTCTTCATCATCATGGTGCCCAAGAAGAAGACGACGGTGGCGGTTGGCCAGTCGGAAGCCGGACAACCCGTCCCGACGCGGGCGAGCAGCGGACCGGTCACGGAAAGGACCCGGGGCGGTTCTCGCGAACACCAACATCGTCCCAGCAGCCGGAGTTTGAGAGGTGGCGATGTTTGTGCACCTGGTAACGGGCCACACAACACCAAATCCAAAGACAAAGCCAGACCCTCCGCGAGTGGCGCGGGGCCTTCCAAGATCGCTGCCGCATCACCCGAAGGCGACGCAAGGGCCTCCAGGACTCCTACGCCGGCGCCAACAGCGCGCTCCTCTCAAGCAGCGCGTGACGAACGGCGTCGTCACGCTGAAGATCCCGGGCGTCGCTGCGGGAAGAGCCCCGAGCGCCACTCCTGGGACGTAGAAGACCTGCCCGCCCGCCGAAGCACTGGTGGAAACGGCATGCGACTGTGGGATCGTGATGGAGCTCCTCCTGACATGGTCAGCGGTCGAAGCGCGTCGCGGTCCGTGCAGGTTTCGCTACCGCTAACCCCAGCCAAATCCCTCGCGCGCGTGTAGTTGCTCCTCGACTTTCCTCCCGTTACGGGGAAACTCGACGAATGGAGAGCCACCATCCGAAGCCTAGTCGCAGTCGCCAACAAGGATGAACCAAGTCTAGCGAGGCCCCCGGGTCGACGTTCCGATGGGGTCCCACGCACCGGTGGCGGGAGGACCGGCAGCACCGTGGCCACGGTGCATTCGCCTCCTTCTCGCCCGGTACCGCGTGTGTCGACTCGTCGAGACGTCGCGGGTGACGCCATCTCCATAGCGTCGTCCGACCCACAAACCCACGGTGACCAGCGTCAAGTTCTTCAGGAGCGTGCTCATGAAGACGCTCGAACCACCATCGAGCGCCGGCGCGGAGCGCGCCACCAGTCAGACGGGCGAGCAGGGCCTGCTGTGAACCGCCCGGCACCGGAGAGCCCTGGAGGTCTACCTTATGAGGTAGGCTGTCCGGATTTTACCCGTGAGCTGCGGCAGTTCCAGTGGCCCACTCACCGCACCTTCAAGCCTGACGTTGGCGAGAAGTACAACGGCAAGACCCACCCATCGGAGTTCCTCAGCATCTACACCATCATGATGCAAGCTACCGGAGCCCGCGACGATAAGGTTCTTGCGAATTACTTTCCATTGGCTCTTAAACCCAACGCCATGTCGTGGTTGATGCACTTGGTAGTGGACTCTATTTCCTCCTGGTCGGATTTGTGCCATGAGTTTGTTGGCGCCTTTACCGGAGGCCACCAAGCCCATGGCCAAGCAAGTGACCTGCATGCTATTCCCCAGAAGGGAGGTGAGAGTCTGCGCAAGTATATACAGAGGTTCAGCCGGGTACAGTACAATATCCCTGATGTTCACCCTGCCGCCAACATCAGCACGTTCCATCAGAACATGTGTAACCGCAAGATGCGCGAGGAGCTGGCAATGAACAAGGTGAAAGATGTGGCGGAACTCTATGTTCTTGCTGACAGATGTACCCGGGCTGAAGAAGGAAATACCCCGGCGAAGATGCCGGTGTGGAAACCGACTCTTCAGATGAGGATACTGCCGCCCCGGCGAAGAAAGGCCGACACCGCAATTTGAAGCACAAGGGTAAAGCCGTGCTTGCCGTCTAGGGATCTGATGAAGCCGGCTCCGCCAAGAAAACCAAGGCACATGACCCTGGCAAGGAAATTGCTGGATGTGTCACCTGCCGGGCCTTGGCGGCTGCCGAGAAGCTAGGAAACTCCGACAAGCAATACTGCAAGATCAATCGCACCAAAGGCCATGATCTCCAAAACTGCCGACAGGTTGAGCTCCTTGCTGATAAGCAGAGGGCTGAATATGAGAGGCAGGACAAGGAGAAGGGACAGGACGGTGCTGAGGGGTCCGGCAAGAAGCGTGACGGCCAGGCAAGCCGTCGCGGCAAGGATAAACAGCAGGAGAGGCCCGCCCGGGGCCGTGACAGGAAGCCAGAAGACGACGATCACGAAGGGGACGACGAGTCCGGTGACCAAGAATTTCAGAAAGCCACAGAGGCCATGTGCGTCAATGGCGGCGCCTCGCTGCATACTTCTAACCGCCAGCTTAAACAGTGGGTGCGTGAGATTACAACGGCGGAGCCGTCGTCTAGTGCCCAAAAGCCGCTGAAATGGTCCAGCACGCCTATCATTTTTGACTCTGAGGATCACCCTGACCGCACTACTGCGGTCGGGTTCTTGCCATTGTTGGTTTCACCGACAATACGCAACCTCAAGGTGACAAAGATGCTAGTCGATGGCGGGGCCAATCTGAACTTGATCTTGCCTACCGTGATCGAGAAGCTGCAGATTCCTGACGGAGACCTCGAAGAGACGGGCACGTTTAAGGGGGTCAACCCGGGGAGAAGTCAACCAAAGGGAAAGGTCACGCTGCCCGTGACTTTTGGAAGTGATCCGAACTACGGGACAGAAAGGATCGTGTTCGATGTTGCCAAGATCCCCTTGCCTTACAATGGGATCCTTGGCCGCCCAGCGCTGGCCAAGTTCATGGCAGCATCACACTATGCCTACAACACCCTGAAGATGCCAGGACCTATGACGATCATCACCGTCCGATCCGATAAGAAAGATGCGCTGATTTGCGCTGACCAACTATACCAGCAAGAAGTTGCAGCAACTGCTGCTATGAGGGCACTTGCTCCTGCCACTGGAGCCCTGGGAGGGAAGAAGAAGAAGAAGACCGGTGAGACCTCGGACACCCACTCCGGCAAGAGCACATCTTCGGAGTGTAGTGCTCTCGTCGAGGACGTGCCAGAGAGCTCCACCGATAGGAACAAGAAGTCCAGGGCCACATCGCCGGGAACCAAGAAGGTTTCTGTCAAGGAGGACGGCACAGGAGGGGCTTTCACCATAAGCTCCACCCTTGACGACAAATAGGAAGATGCGCTCGTCACCTTCCAGCGGGCGAATGTCGATGTGTTTGCATGGCAAGCATCCGATATCCCCGGCGTTCCCAGGGAGGTGATTGAGCACCACCTTGCTGTCTGTCCTCATGCGCGGCCCATCACGCAGAAGGTCAGGAAGCAAGCTTTGGAACGACAAGAGTTCATCACAGAGGAGATCCGGAAAATGGAAGCAGCGGGTTTGGTAAGAGGATTGCTCCATCCAACGTGGTTGGCCAATCCAGTGGTAGTGCGCAAGGCAAATGGGTAGTGGAGGCTGTGTATTGATTACACAGATATCAATAAGGCTTGTCCCAAAGACCCATTCCTGTTGCCGCGCATCGACCAGATTGTTAACTCCACGGCTGGGTGTGACCTTTTGTCATTCCTCGATGCCTACTCCGGATACCATCAGATCTTCATGGCAAGAGAAGACGAAGAGAAGACAACATTCATCACCCCATGTGGTACGTACTGTTTTGTACGAATGCCTTTCGGGTTGAAGAGTGCTAGCTCAACGTTTGCAAGGGCAGTCCAGATTGGTTTTGAACCCCAGCTCCATAGAAATATGGAGGCTTATATGGATGATATAGTGGTCAAAACCAAGAACAGGGCAACCCTTATACCGGATTTACAAGAAACATTTGCAAACCTACGCAAGATCAATCTCAAGATGAACCCTGAGAAGTGCGTCTTCGGCGTCCCGTCCGGCAAGCTTCTCGGGTTCATTGTGTCACAACGTGGGATAGAGGCCAATCCGGACAAGATCAAAGTTATAAAACAGACTGAAGCACCCAGACGGGTCAAGGATGTGCGCCGGCTTGCTGGCTGCGTTGCCGCCATGAGCAGATTCATTTCCAAGTATGCCGAGTGCGCCGTTCCCTTTTTCAAGATTTTGAAAAAGGCGGGCCCAATGGAATGGACGCCAGAAGCCGAAGCAGCATTACAAGATTTGAAGAGGTATCTTTCCTCCACGCTAGTACTAGTTGTGCCTAGGCCACAAAAACCGTTGCTGCTATACTTGGTGGCAACAAACCAGGTGTTCAGCGCCGCACTAGTAGCGCAGAGAGAAATTGATGATGAGGTGATAGCAGCGATAGAGCCTAATGCCATTGGTGCAGAGACGACGCGGCCGGTTGGAGTGCAGCCAAGGAAGAAAATGATGCAGCACCCGGTCTACTTTGTTAGCTCCCTCTTGAAGGGGGCTAGATCAAGGTACTCCGGTGTGCAGAAATTGCTCTTCGGCCTCCTTATGGCCTCGAGGAAGCTGCATCACTACTTCCTGGTGCACGAGATCACTGTCGTCACTCGCCTCCCTCTGCAACGGATATTGCACAATCGAGATGCAACGGGAAGAATTGTAGAGTGGGCACTAGAGCTGTCCAGCTTTGGCCTCAAGTTTGAAAGTACCTCGATGATTCAAAGCCGAGTCCTGGCGGAGTTCGTTGCATAATGGACCGCGACGCCTGATGAAGAAGTCCAGGAAACTGCTCTCCCCGGCAAAGAGGCGAGTTGCGACTGGATCATGTACTTTGATGGAGCTTTCTCCTTACAGGGCGCCGGGGCTGGCGTACTACTGGTCGCGCCCACTGGAGAGCACCTCAAGTACGTGGTCCAGATGCACTTCCCCAGGGAGGTATCAATGAACAATACTGCTGAGTACGAGGGGCTGCTTGCTGGTCTTAGGATTGCGTCAGACCTCGGAATCAAGAAACTCATTGTCAGGGGCGACTCGTAGCTTGTCGTCAAACAAGTCAACAAACATTACCAGACCCCATTGATGAAGGCCTACGTCGATGAAGTGAGAAAGCTGGAAGAGTGCTTTCATGGTATACAGGCGGAGGACGTTCCCCGTGCAGAGAACGACATCGCCGATTACCTGTCAAAGCGCGCTGCCCTCAAGTTACCTATGGAACCAGGTACCTTTGTGCTTCAGCTTTCTCAGCCATCCGTTGATCCATCGACAGAGCAAAACAAGAGGAGGAAATCAGGACCTGGCAAGTACTTTCCCGCCGAGCTCCCCGGAGCCGCCGGCATGGATGTTGCCGGGGACACTGAGACCGCCACGGGATGGCTAGCTCCGGCGGAGCGTCAAGCTCTTGCCGTCGAGGCAGCCGCTCCTATAGTGGAGGAAATGCCTTTAGTCCTCGCCGTCGAGCCCCAGGCTCCAGTGTGGGCACAGCATACCGTCCGATTCCTCCAAACTGGGGAACTTCCTAAGGAGCAGGAAGAAGCGGAAAAAGTAGCCCGTCGGTCTGCTATGTACCAGTTCGTCGATGACATCCTGTACAGAAAGAGACCGAACGGCGTGAAATTGAAGTGTATCCCTCGAGAGGAAGGACTGGGGCTGTTGGCAGAAATACATGGAGGCATATGTGGATCCCACATAGGGTCAAGAGCCCTTGCCGGCAAGGCATTTCGGCAAGGCTTCTTCTGGCGCACTGCCCTCCAGGATGCGACGACACTGGTCACTAGGTGTGAAGCGTGTCAGTTCCATTCAAAGAAACTTCATCAACCAGCTCAAGCCCTTGAAACCATTCCTCTCTCCTGGCCCTTCTCGGACTGGGGGCTCGACATACTGGGCCCTTTCCCCCGTGCTATCGGGGGCTTTGAGTACTTGTACGTCGGAATCGACAAGTTCACAAAGTGGCCAGAGGTGGAGGCAGTGAGGAAGGTCACAGCTTAGTCAGCCGTCAAGTTCTTCAAGGGACTAATGTGCCGTTTTGGTGTACCCAACAGGGTCATCACCGACAACGGCACACAGTTCACAAGCCGCACCTTCATGCAATATATCCAAGACCTCGACAGCAAAGTTTGTTTTGCTTCCGTTGCTCACCCACGAAGCAATGGTCAATCTGAGAGGGCAAACGCTGAAGTACTGCGAGGCTTAAGGACAAAGACCTTTGACAAGCTGCACAAGAGTGGAAGGCGCTGGATTAATGAGATGCCGACGGTTCTTTGGTCGATCAGAACGACGTCAAATCGAGCCACCGGCCAGACACCCTTTTCCCTAGTATACGGGGCAGAAACAGTTCTCCCCAATGAAACCATATACAGGTCACCTCGAGTGCTCGCTTATGATGAGCTTGAGCAATAGCAACTGCGGCAAGATGACGCAACGCTCCTTGAGGAAGATCATCTTCGGGCGGCTATGAGAGCAGCACGCTACCAGCAGGCCTTGCGCCGCTACCATAGCCGCAAGGTCCATGCCCGAAGCTTTGAGGAAGGCGGCCTTGTTCTTCGGCGCGTTCAATCGGCCAAGAATACTAACAAGTTGACACCGAAGTGGGAAGGCCCTTATCGGGTAATACGAGTCACCAGGCCTGGCGCAGTCCGCCTGGAGACCGAAAATGCCATTCCGGTGAGCAATTCCTGGAATATTGAGAATCTTCGCAAGTTTTACCCATAATGCGCGGCTTGCCGGGCCCCCCGGCAAGCCACCTTTTGTACAAGCCTTGCCGGCAAGGCATGTAACCCTTTGTACAAAGCCAGGCGCAGACCCTGAGCATAAATAAATGAAGCGCTGGCGCCCTAAGTTATAGCATGCATGCTGAGTCGAGTCTCGTCCTTGGTTAGGGTTGATAGTGCTTAGCGGCGGCTAACCCCTAGCTTAGAGGTCGAGTTGGCATCCCTTTGTCTTTCTTTTATCCTCTTTGGTTCACAGGACACACATATATCCTTGCCGAAACCACTTGGGGAGAAGAAAAAAGAACAGACCAGCATCCAGGCCCCGGCAAGCCAGTATTGCCGGGGGCTGCAAGAGCGAAGATTCAGCCACAGTAAACCGGGATTGCCGGGGGCTGTAGCTTCAGATAAGTTCTTCATCCCTTATCATGTATTCCATTATGGACTGAGGTATATGAAACCTCGTTTCTTTCCTTAAAACTACTGTGCTCCCATAACTTTAGGCCCTAGGACTCGTTCCTGGGGCCAAGTTTGGTCGTAGTCACGGCGGCGAAAGGATGAAGCAAGGAGCCTAAACCCACTACATCCCTGCCTCCGCCAAAGGGGTGAGAAAGGTCGAGTAGAGTGGGGAGACGGCAAGGCCTGTTGCCGGGCGAGAAAATGTTTATCTTAGAGATATCAGGGATTTGTTCCCTGTTGTGGGTTCTACCTGCGAACAAATGACCCGGCAAACATTCCTTTTTCATTAAAAACATTCCACTCAGGTACAGTCCATAGGGAATGAAAAACATGAACAAGGGGATTACAAGTTTTAAATTTAACAGATGCCCGAAGGCTTACAAACTAAAAATAGATAAGATGCCCGTAATGCCTTTCTTGTCCCTCTCCTCAGGAGGTAGGTCAAGGAGGCGAGAAGGGAAAATGGAGTGCCTAGGCGAGCTACGGGTGGCAGAAGACACCAAGAGGACATCTCGGTGGCCGCCCAAGGGCTGGGTGGCGATGGCGGCGCCGGAAGCAGAGCTCGAAGACGAGGCGGCAGGACGTCAGTACACGTCGAAGGCGTCGGTGCCCGCGTACTCCGACATGACGACCTTGTCGCCGCCCTCTTCCTCTTCCACAGCCTCCCAACGCCAACCGCCGAGGGGACTGCCTCGAGAAGTTCAAGGAGCCGGCAACACGGATGATGGGGTCACCGGTGCCACCAGGAGCGGCGCCCGACACCTAGTCGGACCCGTCATCCTGCCCCCTACCGCCCTCGTCGTCGCTGCCGCTGTCCTCCTCGTCACTCTCGCTCGAGGAGGACTCTTCGTTATCAGAAGAGCTCTCCACGCAGCACCTTGCGCGAGTCCCGAAGTGCCCGAAGACCTTGCCGGAAAGAAGGCCACCCTCCATCAACTTAAAATGGAGAGTGAGCCCATCCGTCAAGCTGTGGTTACGAGAAAATGTCTTCCATCCTTTACGAAGATACATCACATGAGGAGCAGGGAAGTCGACACGGACCCGCGTGCCACAGATCCCGCAGCCCCTCATGTGCAGCCGCATCGACTCCGGCGGATCCAGCTCCATCTCCCGCGCTAATGGAGTCGGGAGACGAAGGCGGCGGCGCGGCGGCCAACGCAACCTGACGAAGAACTCACAAGGGTTATCCCCAACATGGCCCTCCACTGGAGGAGGAGCTGCTGGCGGTGGCGAGGCCGGCAGGCCACACCGTCCTCCTCTTCCCCGAGGGCCCCGGCCTCGCCCACGGCCTCGCCCCCTCCCCCTTCCCCTCGCGGCCGGTTCTGCCACCGCAGGTCCAGATGAAGGAGGGATGCGTTGTCGAGCGGCCGGTTCTGCCACCGTTGAAGGGCCGGGATTTCCTCTCTCCATGATGAATGGAAGAGAGGAGCAGAAGCTGAAGGAGGAAGAAGATGGAAGAGTGCGGGACATCGTCCCTCCCCCACCCCCCCCCGCTCTTTATAAAGGAACGGGGTTGGGGTTCGACCGCCCCGCTCGGCCAATCAAGACAGGGAAGGCGCAGGGAGCCAGGACCGACCCGCGGCCCCAACCAGCGACGGCCCGGTTTCCCGCCTCCACCGTTAGCCACCCCAAGCACATGGGAGACATGTGGCAGACGTGCAGAACCGAGGGGACGGGTGAGGCGACCTCTCCCCACCCCGTGATCGTGGGGAGTGGACGCCTTGAGGGCCGCGCCTCGGCCCCATTCAGTATATGGGCTGCGCCTCCACGCCTCCCCCCGTTTATGGGGAAGGCGCGAAGCTGCCTCTTTACTATGATATGACGCATGCCTGCAGAAACCGCCCCACGCATGCCGCCCATGTCACGCAAGTCCCTCCACCACGCACCACGCGCGCGGATCGTGGGAGGCGCAGCGCGCGAAAGATCTTACCGCGGTAAAAACCGCCCCGCCTGCCCGTGCACCGCTCTGGGCCTAGCCCAACAACGCGTCGCGCTTATGTGTGGCCCAGGCCCGGGGGCTCCCGTCAGTGTACAAAAAGAGGGGTATACTTTTTGTACCCCTATGACTGTGCACGGGCAGTCTAAGCCACGGGCACCGCCACACCATGCAAGGCAAGCGAGGTAAGCCAGGGTAAGACCGACGCTCGATGGAACTGGAGCGACACCAAGCCAAGACCACAAAGAGCAAAGGGACGAACCGGGTTCCCCCCGGCAAGATCCTTGCCGGGAGCCAGTTTTAGCAGCCCCGGCAAGATCCTTGCCGAGGCCGGCTCTAGCAGCCCCGGCAAGACCCTTGCCGCGACAGCTCGCCCCACGCCTACGGAGCGAGTCACCCTTGAGTCCACTGCCCCCATGGGAAAAGGATTCGGGAGATCTCTCCGTAGTAGCATGTAGATCTTTGTGAAGACATTCGAGATCAGATACACACTAAGAAGACGACGACCCTTAGCGAGATCCCAGCCAAGGAAGACCACAAGACCTCCGGCAAGCACCTTGCCGGGGATGACAGTAGGCGCCATGGCAAGGCCCTTGCCGAGGACATCCGCTGGGCCACGATCAGGCCCGCACCAACTAAGCTTCCACCGCCCTATGTAGCTGCCGACCCAACCAGCTGGGCAGGGACCTGTGTGGCGACATGCAGATCTTCGTGAAGACCCACCATTGCGCCACCTCAGCTGCCTGCCTGCCTACATGGCATCTCAGGCATCGCTGGCGAGGGCGCGTGTCGACACAAGAAGGAGCGGTGACGAACAAGATGGATATCTCCCCCGTCCCCGATAAAGCAAGGACACCTAAGCAAGACGCATTAAATGCGCCTTGTCATGTAATGCGAGGGATAACCCCGTATAACTGTACCCTTTCCACCTCATGTGTGCCACTGTGGCGACCCGTTTTCCCTATAAAAGGAGGCCCGAGGCGACCAGGAGGAGGATTCGGCTTTTTGGAGCTCCTCACGCCCCATAGCTAGCTGAAGAACACAAATATACAATCCACCAAAGCAGGAGTAGGGTTTTACGCATCCTCGCGGCCCGAACCTGGGTAAAGGAACCACGTGCTATCTGTTTGATCCGCTCTTCTCTCAACCCCGCGCCCTGCAACCGTAGTAGGGATTCTTGTGATCCCATAGGTGTTGATCCAATACACCGACACCATATATACACCATTAGTCATACACACCATACATAGTTTAGTACAAGCCAAGGCTAAAGTACAACTGCGGTGAAAGACGATACATCTCATCAGAGGCATTCCAAGCTCCTATACATTATTTATCTACGCCTCCGGGACTCAGTACAAACAAAGTCATATTCGACAAGACACGCAGGACTGTGGAGATACAACTACTACGATACTAATACTGCCATGGTCTAGCTCAGACATTCCCGTAGTAATCTTCGTAAAGATTACCCCCGTAGCCTGGAAGTGGCACATGAGGATCTGGAAACTCTCGAGCACATGGAGACTGTGGACCATAGGGACACGGATGCGGTCTCGGTCCCGCTGCTGGTGGTAACCGACGCCCACGTGGAGGTGTAATGCCCCCAACGTCACGCCAATCCATATGATCGGGCAGACGAGTCCGCACGGGGTACAAATCCCGCATATCCAGATATCCGGCCTGCACGGCAGGTGCAAGCCGTGTCAGAGTGGCCCAGTGGGCGGCTCGAGTGTTATAAAGCTCCATCTGGAGGGCACGGACCTCGCGGTCCCTATCCTCCAGCATCTGAGTGGTAGTCTGAAGTAGCGGCTCTGCATGAGCGGCATCAATGTACAGACCGGTGTAGTAGCCTTCCTCTCCAGGAAGTGAGGCTGGCATGTAGCAGAACTCGGTGTTCAACAGCAAGGCATGCCTAGCCCGGATGATAGTCATCATCGAGTAAGCGGCATCCTGCACTGCCATCTCGATGGTAACCCCGAGTCCATACGTCCAATGGATGGGGTCGGTAGCTCTGGGATATAAAGGGTATTTCGGTACTGCTCCTCCACAGTATACTCAGGATACCAACGGTAGCCAGTCTCGGTCAAGACACAGACCAACATGGCCGTGTGACCTGGCACATTAATGCACCGGGTCAGACGGACCACCTGATGAGGGGTCCGGTCAGACATCTGAAACAAGAAATGATGCAAAGGCATTAGAATTTCTGGAAGAAATCAGGCAGCATATCAACTGTAAATGCTCAAAAAAGATTTTTAGACATCATACAAATGATAGCATAGCCACTCAACAACATCATATCAAGGTTCCGGGTCCAACTAATCAACACACTGGAAGGTAGAAACTGAATTGAGGCTTGAAACCAACAATCCTAAGTGTCTACAGATTAGTACACGTGAACCTAGTAAAGATGAGAGGCCTAGTCCTAAACCCCCGTGGAAAGAATAGGCTGACTCAGATCAGAAGGGCATAAGGTAAAGAAGTAAAAAAGAGCCTTACGTTCCCTTCCACAATCAATTCCCCTACATATAACTAAGAATTTTCTAGACTCAACATCGACCAGTTTGGCTTGAAGAACCTATAGGCAGTCCGACTCTGATGCCAACGATGTCAGGACCCAGGTCCTAAGTCACACCGATCTAGCATGTAACACATCATATCACATTGCGGCCTCACGCACGGTATCCCCACGGGTGCCACCTTACCTAGCCCGGGATCGTTTGCGCATTTTGGCACACGTATATGATAGTGTCGCTAGCATCCATATGACAGAGAACCCGGGCCGACATGGCTAGTTATAAACCAAAAGTGGCACTAAATTACAGAGATAGGCATCCCTGACCCAACAACGAACGTGTCGGTCATCAACATATGAAGCCAAGTCGTAGCAAGCTACATGGACTTAAAGGAACAACGCGTGACATTTCCCCTAAGGGACCGACACAGGAACGAAGAAGGACACATGCCGGCCAGCCTACGTGTTCCGGAGCAGTAGCAAGCTACCAAGGCTCAGTGGAAGCACTAGGAGGCATTTCCCTGTAAGATAGGCTACCAAGGGTAAACAACTAGGTGTTGGATCCCACACATATAAAGCATTTCAATAACATACACACATTATGCTCAATATGTGCAAATACAACATTGCATCACAACAGAACTCTATGACTCGAAGTACTTTATTTAAGAGGCTCCGAAGAGCCATACATAACATATCCATACAGATAGGGATCACATGACCCAACACTCAAGTCATACAAGCATACAAGCACAAGCGGAAGCTAACTTGTTTGAGTAGAGACAACTTGGAAAGAAAATAGGCTTGGTGTAGCCTGACTATCTACAAGGCCCTTCACAAGCTCAGGATCACCGTCTTGGTAGCAAGCTACTCATCGACGTCAACGTCTATGTAGAACCCATCAGAGGGGGCGGGTGTCGGTGTATTTGGATCGACACCTATGGGATCACAAGAATCCCTACTACGATAGCGGGGTGCGGGGTTGAGAGAAGAGCAGATCTAACGATCAGGACATGGTTCCTTTACCCAGGTTCGGGCCGCAAAGATGCGTAAAACTCTACTCCTGCTTTGGTGGATTATATGTTGGTGTTCTTCAGCTAACGAGGAGCTCCAAAAGAGTCGTGAGGGGTTCCGAAAAGCCGAATCCTTCTCCTGGTCGCCTCGGGCCTCCTTTTATAGGGAAAAGGGGTCGCCACAGTGGCACACAGGAGGTGGAAAGGGTACAGTGATGCGAGGTTATCCCTCGCATTACAAGACAAGGTGCATTTAATGCGCCCTGCTTAGGTGTCCTTGCTATATCGGGGATGAGGGGAGACGCCCGTCTTGTCCGTCGCCGCTCCTCCTCGTGTCGACATGCGCCCTAGCCAGCGGTGCCTGAGGTGCCATGTAGGCAGACAGGCAGCTGAGGTGGCGCAACGGCGGGCCTCCATGAAGATCTGTGGGTTGCCACGCAGGAGCCTGTCCAGCTGGTTGGGTCGGCAGCTGCGTGGGTCGGTGGAAACCCAGTTGGTGCGGGCCTGATGGTGGCCCCGTGTGTGTCCTCGGCAAGGGCCTTGCCGGGGCCCCGGCAAGGGTCTTGCCGTGGCGCCTGCTGTCATCCCCGGCAAGGTGCTTGCCGGGGGCCTTGTGGACCTCCTTGGCTGGGATCCCGCCAAGGGTTGTCTTCTTACCTTGCATCTGATCTTGAAGGTCTTCACAAAGATCTGCATGCCACCACGGGGATATCTCTCGAATCCTCCCCCCATGGGGGTGGTGGACTCAAGGGTGATTCGCTCCGTAGGCGGGGGTGGGGGGGGGGAGCTGCCGCGGCAAGGGTCTTGCCGGGGCTGCCAGAGCCGGCCCCGGCAAGGATCTTGCGGGGGGAAACCGCTTCGTCCCCTTGCTCTTCGTGGTCTTGTTCTTGGTGTCGCTCCAGTCTTCTTCAAGCTTCAGTCTTGCCCCGGCTTGCCTCCCTTGCCATGCTCGGTGCGATGGCGCCGTGGCTCGGACTGCCCGTGCACAGTCATAGGGGTACAAAAATTGCACCCCTCTTTTTGTACACCGATAGGAGCCCATGGGCCAGGGCCACACATAAGTGCGACACGTTGTTGGGCCAGGCCCAGAACGGTGCGCGGGCAGGCGGGGTGGTTCTCACCGGCGGTAAAATTTTCACGTGCTGCGCCTCCCACGGCCCGCGCGCGCGGTGCAGGGTGGAGGGGCGTGCGTGACGTGGGCGGCATGCGTGGGGCGGTTTCCGCACGCATGCGTCACGTCGCAGTAAATGTGAAAGGAGGCGGCCCGCGCCTTCCCCATAAACGGGGGAAGGTGTGGGGGCATGGCCCGCTGACTGGATGGGGCCGAGGCATGGTCTGCTAGGCGTCCACTCCCCACGATCACGGGGTGGGGAGAGGTCGCCTCACCCATCCCTTCGGTCCCGCGCGTTCGCCACGTGCCTTCCATGCGTTCGAGGTGGCGAGCGGTGGAGGTGGGAAACCGAGCCATCGTTGGTTGGGGCGGCGGGTCGGTCCCAGCCCCTCTCGCCTTCTGCATCTTGATTGGCCGAGCGGGGCGGTCGAGCTCCAGCCCCGCCCCTTTATAGAGGGCGGAGGGAGGGGACGGCACTCCGCACTCCTCCATCTTCTTTCTCCTTCAGCTTCTGCTCCTTTCTTCTATCCGCCATGAAGAAGGAAAACCCCGGCTCCTCAACGGTGGCGGCGAGGGTCGCTGCTCGGCAGCGCGTCCCCCCTTCTCCTGCACCCGCAGTGGCCGAACCAGCTACGAGGGGAAGAGGGAGGGGGCGAGGCCGTGGGCGAGGCCAGGGTGCTCGGGGAAGAGGAAGACGGGGTGGCTCGCCGGCCTCGCCCCCGCCAGCAGCTCCTCCTCCAGTGGAAGGTCATGTTGGAGATGACCCATGCAAATTCTTCATTAGGATGCGGGGGTCGCCGCGCTGTCGCCTTCGTCTCCTGACCCCGTTTACGCGGGAGATGGAGGAGAACATGCCGGAGTCGCTACGGTTGCACATGAGGGGTTGTGGGATCAGTGGCACGCGAGCCCTCGTCGACTTCCCTGCCCCTCATGTGATGTATCTTCGCCGAGGATGGAAGAGGTTCGCTCGCATCCACAGCCTGACGGACGGGCTCACCCTCCACTTCAAGCTGATGGGGGATGGCCACCTCTCCGTCAAGGTCTTCGGGCACCTCGGAACTCGCGCGTGGTGCTGCATGGAGAGCTCCTCCGACGACGAAGACTCCTCCTCGAACGAGGAGGACAGCGACAGCAACGACGAGGGCGGGGGACGGCAGGATGACGGGTCCGACTAGGTGTCGGGCGCCGCTCCTGGTGGCACCGGCGACCCCATCATCCGCATCGCCGGCTCCTTGAACTTCTCGGGGTCGTCTCCTTGGCGGCTGGCGTAGGGAGGCAGCGGAAGAGGAAGAGGAAGATGGTGGGCGGCAAGGTCGTCATGTCGGAGTACGCGGGCACTGACGCCTTCGTCTCCTACTGACATCCTGCCGCCTCGTCTTCGAGCTGAGCCTCCGGCGCCGTCATCACCGTCCAGCCCTGGGGAGGCCGCCGAGATGCCTTCTCGGTGTCTTCTGCCACCCGTAGCTCGCCTAGGCGCCCCTTTTGCCCTTGTCGCCTCCTTGACCTACCTCCTGAGGAGAGGGACAAGAAAGGCATTACGGGCATCTTATCTCTTTTTAGTCTGTAAGCCTTCGGGCATCTGTAAAGTTTAAAAATTGTAATCCCCCTTATTCATGTTTTGCATTTCCTATGGACTGTACCTGAACGGAATGTTTTTAATGAAAAGGGAATGTCTGCCGGGTCCTTTGTTCGTAGGTAAAAACCCACAACAGGGAATAAATCCCTGATATCCTTAAGATAAACATTTTCTCGCCCGGCAACAGGCACTGCCGTTTCCCTACTTCACTCGACCTTTCTCACGCCCTTGGCGGAGGCAGGGATGAAGCGGGCCTAGGCTCCTCGTTTTACCCTTTTGCTGCCGCGACTACGACCAAACTTGGTCCCAGGGACGAGCCTTAGGACCTAGAGTTATGGGAGCATGGTAGGTTAACGAAAAGAACGAGGTTTCACATACCTCAGTCCATAACGAAATGCATGACAAGGGAAAAAGGACTTATCTGAAATTGCAGCCCCCGGCAACCCTGGTCTGCCGCGGGCAAATTCTTGCTCTTGTAGTCCCCGGCGATGCTGGCTTGCCGGGGCCTAAGTACTGATTTGTTCTTCTCTCCTCCCTCCATGTGGCCTCGGCAAGGATGCCTGTGCGTCCTGTAAACCAAGGAAGACAGAGGAAAGACAAAGACTCGACCTCTAAGCTAGGGGTTAGCTGCTGCTAAGCACTATCAACCCTAACCAAGGACTCGACTCGACTCAGCATGCATGCTAAAACTCAGGGTGCCAGCGCTTCATTTATTTATGCTCAGGGTCTGCGACTGGCTTTGTACAAAGGGTTACATGCCTTGCCGGTAAAGCTTGTACAAAAGGGTGGCTTGCCGGGAGGCCCGGCAAGCCGTGCCTTATGGGTAATACTTACGAAGGTGCTCGATGTTCGAGTAGTTACTCACCGGAACGGCATCCTCGGTCTCCAGGCGGATTGCGCCAGGCCTGGTAACTCGTATTACACGATAAGGGCCCTCCCACTTCGGTGTCAACTTGTTCGTGTTCCTGGCCGATTGAACGCGCCATAGAACAAGGTCACCTTCCTCAAAGCTTCGGGCATGAACCTTGCGGCTATGGTAGCGGCACAAGGCTTGCTGGTAGCGCGCTGCTCTTACAGCCGCCCGAAGACAATCTTCCTCAAGGAGCATCGCGTCATCTTGCCGTAATTTCTCTTGCTCAAGCTCATCATAAGCAAGCACTCGAGGTGACCCGTATATGAGTTCCGTGGGGAGAACTGCTTCTGCCTCGTATATCAGGGCAAAGGGCGTCTGGACGGTGGCTCGATTTGGCATCGTCCTGATCGACCAAAGAACCCCGGCAATTCATCAATCCAGCGCCTCCCGCTCTTGTGCAGCCTGTCAAAGGTCTTTGTCCTTAATCCTCGCAGCACTTCAGCATTTGCCCTCTCAGCTTGACCATTGCTTCGGGGGTGAGCAACGGAAGCGAAACAGGCCTTACTGCCGAGGTCTTGGGTATATTGCATGAAGGTGCGGCTTGTAAACTACGTGCCGTTGTCGGTGATAATCCTGTTGGGTACACCAAAACGGCACACCAGCCCCTTGAAGAACTTGACGGCTGACTGAGCTATGACCTTCCTCACCGCCTCCACTTCGGGCCACTTTGTGAACTTGTTGATTGTAACGTACAAGTACTCAAAGCCCCCGACGGCGCGGGGGAAAGGGCCCAGTATGTCGAGCCCCCAGACCGAGAAGGGCTAGGAGAGAGGAATGGTTTGAAGGGCTTGAGCTGGTTGATGAAGTTTCTTTGAATGGAATTGGCACGCTTCGCACTTGGTGACCAGCGCCGCCGCATCCTTGAGGTCAGTGGGCTAGAAGAAGCCTTGCCGGAATGCCTTGCCGGCAAGGGCTCTTGACCCTATGTGGGATCCACATATGCCTCCATGTATTTCCGCCAACAGCTCCAGTCCTTCCTCTCGAGGGATGCACTTCAATTTCACACCGCTCGGTCTCCTCCTGTACAGGACGTCATCGATGAACTGATACATGGCGGACCGACGAGCTACTTTCTCCGCTTCTTCCTGCTCCTCAGGAAGTTCCCCAGTCTGAAGGAATCAGACGGTATGATGCGCCTACGCTGGAGCCTGGGGCTCGACGGCGAGGACTAAAGGCATTTCCTCCGCCAAGGGAGTGGCCACCATGACGGCAAAAGCTTGACGCTCCGCCGGAGTTAGCCTTCCGATGGCGGAATCAGTGTCCCCGGCAACATCCTTGCCGGCGGCTCTGGGGAGCGCGGCGGGAAAGTACTTGTTGGGCCCTTATTTCCTCCTCTTGTTCTGCTCTGTTGATGGATCAACGGATGGCTGAGAAAGCTGGAGCACAAAGGTACCTGGTTCCACAGGTAGTTTGAGGGCAGCGCGCTTTGACAGGTAATCGGCGATGTCGTTCTCCGCTCGGGGAACGTGTTCTGTGTGTATACCGTCAAAGCGCTCTTCCAACTTTCTCACTTCATCGACGTAGGCCCTCATCAACGGGCTCTGGTAATCCTTGTTGACTTGTTTGATGACAAGCTGCGAGTCGCCCCTGACAATGAGGTTCTTGATTCTGAGGTCCGCCGCGATCCTAAGACCAGCAAGCAGCCCCTCGTACTCGGCAGTGTTGTTCGTTGGTACCTCCCTAGGGAAGTGCATCTGGACCACGTACTTGAGGTGCTCTCCAGTGGGCGCGACCAGCAGTACGCCGGCCCCGGCGCCCTGCAAGGAGAAAGCCCCATCAAAGTACATGATCCAGTTGCAACTTGCCACTTTGCCGGGGAGAGCAGTTTCTTGGACTTCTTCATCAGGCGTTGCGGTCCATTCGGCGACGAACTCTGCCAGGACTCGGCTCTGAATTGTCGAGGTACTTTCAAACATGAGGCCAAAGCTGGACAGCTCCAGTGCCCACTCTACAATTCTTCCCGTTGCATCTGGGTTGTGCAATATCCGTTGCAGAGGGAGGCGAGTGACGACAGTGATCTCGTACGCCTGGAAGTAGTGACGCAGCTTCCTCGAGGCCATAAGAAGGCCGAAGAGCAATTTCTGCACACCGGAGTACCTTGACCTAGCCCCGTGCAAGAGGGAGCTAATAAAGTAGACCGGATGCTGCATCATCTTCTTCTTCGGCTAAACTCCAATAGGCTGTGTCGCCTCTGCGCCAGTGGCACCAGGCTCCGTTGCTGCTATCACCTCATCATCGATTTCTCTCTGTGCCACCAGTGCAGCGCTGACCACCTGGTTCGTTGCCGCTAAGTATAGTAGCAACGGTTCCTGTGGTCGAGGTGCAACCAGTATTGGCGTGGAGGAAAGGTACTTCTTCAGATCCTGTAACGTTGCTTCGGCTTCCGGCGTCCACTCCATTGGGCCCGCCTTTTTCAAAATCTTAAAAAAGGGGAGGGCACGCTCAGCAGACTTGGAAATGAATCTGCTCATGGGGGCAATGCAGCCAACAAGCTGACGCACATCCTTGACCCGTTTGGGTGCTTCAATCTGCTCTATGGCTTTGATCTTGTCTGGATTGGCTTCTATCCCACGCTGCGACACGAAGAACCCGAGAAGCTTGCCAGACAGAACGCCGAAGACGCACTTCTCAGGGTTCAGCTTGGGGTTGATCTTGCGCAGGTTCACAAATGTTTCTTGCAAATCCGGTACAGGGGTTGCCTTGTTCTTGGTTTTGACCACTATATCATCCATATAAGCCTCCATATTTCTATGGAGTTGGGGTTCAAAACCAATCTGGACTGCCCTTGCAAACGTCGAGCCGGCACTCTTCAACCCGAAAGGCATTCGTACGAAACAGTACGTGCCACATGGGGTGATGAATGTTATCTTCTCTTCGTCTTCTCTCGCCATGAAGATCTGGTGGTAGCCGGAGTAGGCATCGAGGAATGATAGCAGGTCACACCCTGCCGTGGAGTCGACAATCTGGTCTATGCGCGGCAATGGGAAGGGGTCCTTGGGACAAGCTTTATTGATATATGTGTAATCAATACACAGCCTCCACTTGCCATTTGCCTTGCGCACTACCACTGGATTGGCCAACCACGTTGGGTGGAGCACTCCTCTCACCAAACCCGCAGCTTCCAGTTTCCGGATCTCCTCGGTGATGAACTCTTGCCATTCCAAAGCTTGCTTCCTGACCTTTTGCTTGACGGGCCGCGCATGAGGGCAGACAGCAAGGTGGTGCTCAATCACCTCCCTGGGAACGCCGGGGATGTCGGATGCTTGCCAGGCAAACACGTCGACATTCGCCCGCAGGAGTGACGAGTGCGTCTTCCTATTTTTTGTCAAGGGCGGAGCTTATGGTAAAAGCCCCTCTTGTGCCGTCCTCCTTGACAGAAACCTTCTTGGTTCCTGGAAGCGTAGCCCTTGATCTCTTGTTTCTGCCGGTGGAGCTCTCTGGCACGTCCTCGACGGGAGCGCGACACTCCAAAGAGGTGCGCTTGCCGGAGTGTGTGTCTGAGGTCTCGCCGGTCTTCTTCTTTCCGGTGGAGCTCTCAGGCACGTCCTCGACGGGAGCATAGCAGTCCGAAGAGGTGCGCTTGCCGGAGTGGGCGCCCGAGGTCTCGCCAGTCTTCTTCTTCTTCCCTCCCGGGGCTCCAGTGGCAGGAGCAAGTGCCCCCGTAGCGGCAGTTGCTGCAACTGCTTTCTGGTACAATTGGTCGGCGCAAATTAGCGCGTCTTTCTTGTTGGAGGGGATGGTGATGATTGTCATGGGCCCTGGCATCTTCAGGGTGTTGTAGGCATAGTGCGATGCCACCATGAACTTGGCTAGCGCTGGGCGGCCAAGGATCCCGTTGTAAGGCAGGGGGATCCTGGCAACATCGAACACGATCCTCTCCGTCCTGTAGTTCAGATCACTTCCTAAAGTCACGGGCAGTGTGACTTTCCCCTTTGGTTGGCTCCTTCCTGGGCTGACCCCTTGAAACATGCCCGTCTCCTCGAGGTCTCCGTCAGGAACTTGTAGCTTCTCGATCACGGTGGGTGAGAGTAGGTTTAGGCCGGCCTCGCCATCTACTAGCATCTTCGTCACCTTGAGGTTGCGTATTGTTGGGGAAACCAGCAATGGCAAGCACCCGACCACAGTAATGCGATCAGGGTGGTCCTCGGCGTCAAAGATGATAGGCGTGCTGGACCATTTCAGCGGCTTTTGGGCACCGGGCGACGGCTCTGCCGCAATAATCTCCCGCGCCCACTGTTTAAGCTGGCGGTGAGAAGCATGCAGCGAGGCTCCACCATCGACAGACATGGCATCCGTGGCCTTTTGAAACTCTTGACCGCCGGACTCGTGATCCTCTTCGTGATTGTCGTCCTCAGGTCTTCTATCGCGGCGCCGGGCGGGCCTTTCTTGCTGTTTCTCCTTGCCGCGACGGCCTGCTAGGCCATCACGCTTCTTGCTGGATCCTTTAGCGCCGTCTTAGCCCTTCTCCTTGTCCCACCTCTCGTATTCAGCTCTTTGCTTCTCAGCAAGGAGCTCAACCTGGTGGCAGTCCTGGAGATCATGGACCTTGGTGCAATGGATCTTGCAGTACTGTTTGCCAGAGTTTCCCGGCTTCTCGGCGGCCGCCAAGGCCCGGCAGGCGACACATCCGGCAATTTCCTTGCCAGGGTCACCCGCCTTGGTGTTCTTGGCGGAGCGGGCGTCATCGGATCCCTTGACGGTAAGCACGGCCTTCCCCTTGCACTTCCTGTTATGGTTCCGGCCCTTCTTCGCTGGAACAGCGGTATCTTCGTCCGAGGAGTCGGTTTCCGCATCGGCACTCTCGCCGGGGTACTTCCTCCCTCTTCGGCCCGGGCACATCTATTGGCAAGAACGTAAAGTTCTGCCACGTCCTTCACCTTGGTCATCGCCAGTTCTTCGCGCATCTTGCGGTTGCGCACGTTCTGGTGGAACGCGCTGATGATGGCGGCAGGGTGAACATCGGGGATATTGTACCGTACCCGGCTGAATCTCTGTATGTACTTGCATAGAGTCTCGCCTTCCTTCTGGGATATGACATGCAGGTCACTCGCTTGGCCATGGGCTTGATGGCCTCCTGTAAAGGCGCCAACAAACTCATGGCACAAGTCGGACCAGGAGGAAATAGAGTCTACTGGCAAGTGCATCAACCACGACATGGCGTTAGGTTTAAGAGCTAACGGAAAGTAATTCGCAAGCACCTTATCGTCGCGGGCCCCAGCAGCTTGCATCGCGATGGTGTAGATGCTGAGGAACTCCGACGGGTGGGTCTTGCCGTTGTACTTCTCGCCAACGTCAGGTTTGAAGGTGCGGTGAGAGGGCCACTGGAACTGACACAGCTCACGGGTGAAAGCCGGACAGCCCACCTCGTAAGGTAGGCCTCCAGGGCTTTCCGGTGCTGGGCGGTCCACAGCGGGCCCTGCTCGCCTATCTGACTGGTGGCGCGTTTCGCGCCGGCGCTCGATGGTGGTTCGAGCGTCTTCATGGGCTCGCTCCTGAAGAACTTGACGCTGGTCGCCGCGGTTCCGCGGGTCGGACGATGCTATGGAGATGGCGTCGCCCGCGACGTCTCGACAGGTCGACGAACGCCGCACTGGGCGAGGAGGAGGCGAAAGCACCGTAGCCACGGCGCTGCTAGATCTCCCGCCCTCGGTGCGTGGGACCCCATCGGAGCGTCGGCCCGGGAGCTCCGCTGGATTTAGGTCGGCCCTGTTGGCGACTGTGACAAGGCTTCGGATGGTGGCTCTCCATTCGTCGAGTTTCCCTGTGACGGGAGGAAACTCGAGGAGCAACTACGCGCGCCAAAGCTTCGGCTGGCGTCGGCAGTAGCGAAACCTGCACGGATCGCGACGCGCTTTGACCCCTGACCACGTCAGGGGGAGCTCCATCATGATCCCGCGGTCCCCTATCGTCTCCACCAGCGCTTCGGTGAGCGGCGCTCGGAGCTCTTCCCATGGCGACGTGCGGGGTCTCCGGGATGACCACGCCGTTCGTCGCGCGCTGCTTGAGAAGAGCGCGCTGTTGGCGCCGGCGTGGGAGTTCTGGAGGGCCTCGTGTCGCCCTCGGGCGGTGTGGCGGCGGCCTTGGAGGGCCCCGCGCCGCCCGCGGAGGGCCGGGTTCCATCTCTGGAACTGGCGGCGTGCGGCCTGTTATCGGGCGCACAGGCATCGCCACCTCCCAAACTCCGGCTGTCGGGATGGCGTTGGTGTTCGCGAGTAGCGCCCCGAGTCCTTTCCGCGACTGGTCCACTACTCGCCCGCGTCGGGACGGGCTGTCTGGCTTCCGACTGGCCAACCGCCACCGTCGTCTTCTTCTTGGGCGCCATGATGATGCAGAAGCGTCGAACTAACCACTAAAGCCGATTCTCACAACTGCGCCCCTACCTGGCGCGCCAAAGATGTCGGTGTATTTGGATCGACACCTATGGGATCACAGGAATCCCTACTACAGTTGCGGGGCGCGGGGTTGAGAGAAGAGCGGATCTAACGATCAGGACACGGTTCCTTTACCCAGGTTCGGGCCGCAAAGATGCGTAAAACCCTACTCCTGCTTTGGTGGATTATATGTTGGTGTTCTTCAGCTAATGAGGAGCTCCAAAAGAGTCGTGAGGGGTTCCAAAAAGCCGAATCCTTCTCCTGGTCGCCTCGGGCCTCCTTTTATAGGGAAAAGGGGTCGCCATAGTGGCACACAGGAGGTGGAAAGGGTACAGTGATGCGAGGTTATCCCTCGCGTTACAGGACAAGGTGCATTTAATGCGCCCTGCTTAGGTGTCCTTGCTTTATCGGGGACGAGGGGAGACGCCCGTCTTGTCCGTCGCCGCTCCTCCTCATTTCGACACGCGCCCTGGCCAGTGGTGCCTGAGGTGCCATGTAGGCAGTCAGGCAGCTGAGGTGGCGCAACGGCGGGCCTCCATGAAGATATGTGGGTTGCCACGCAGGAGCCTGTCCAGCTGGTTGGGTCGGCAGCTGCGTGGGTCGGTGGAAACCCAGTTGGTGCGGGCCTGATGGTGGCCCCGTGGGTGTCCTCGGCAAGGGCCTTGCCGGGGCCCCGGCAAGGGTCTTGCCATGGCGCCTGCTGTCATCCCCGGCAAGGTGCTTGCCGGGGGCCTTGTGGACCTCCTTGGTTGGGATCCCGCCAAGGGTCGTCTTCTTACCTTTGCATCTGATCTTGAAGGTCTTCACAAAGATCTGCATGCCACCACGGGGATATCTCCCGAATCCTCCCCCCATGGGGGTGGTGGACTCAAGGGTGATTCGCTCCGTAGGCGGGGGGGG
>LR738711.1:479115673-479414264 GCA_902687465.1 Secale cereale
GGGGGGCGAGCTGCCGCGGCGAGGGTCTTGCCGGGGCTGCCTGAGCCGGCCCTGGCAAGGATCTTGCCGGGGGAAACCGCTTCGTCCCCTTGCTCTTCGTGGTATTGTTCTTGGTGTCGCTCCAGTCTTCATCAAGGTTCAGTCCTGCCCCGGCTTGCCTCCCTTGCCATGCTCGGTGCGATGGCTCCGTGGCTCAAACTGCCCGTGCACAGTCATAGGGGTACAAAAAGTGCACCCCTCTTTTTGTACACCGACAGCGGGGTTTTCCTCTGCAACATTTATTAAGCAAACATGAGTACAAAGGTACTCAACAAGACTTACATCAGAACCTATCATACATGCATCATTATCAACAAGGGTAGTGGAGTTTATTGCAGCAAGCCAGCTCTGACTCTTGGCTAACCTATACTACAACTCTTAGCAGATTGCAAGATGATACTATGCACACGAGTCCACTACTCACCACGACAATACACCACCGTGGATCCTCTCCCGTCATCCTACAGAAGTGCCATCCACGGCACTCACACTTGTCTTAAAACTTTTAAGAGTAACCATTAACTTGTCCATGAACTGTATAAGCAACCAAGTGGTCCTTAACCGCGAACAACGGCTATTCGAATAGATTGGTCACCCTGCAGGGGTGTACTTCTTCACACACGCTTCCACCATTTATCGTCGTTTACTCGACATGTACTCGGCAACCTTCATGCGGAAGCCCAGTGAGGGTGTCGGCCACAAACTGACTAACCACAGAAGTCCCTAGTCCAGGTTTATCGCATATTTGGGTTCCATCCGTGGGGAGATCCAGCCGGGGTGTCGCTCACGGCCCCAAACTATGTGTACAGGGTTCCCGAGTCACCAAACGGGCGACCGATACACCCGGCCACGTACCTGCCGCATCACAGCCCACCCCGAGGGTCAGCGCTGTGCACGACCACCAATAAACTACAAACACCAGAAACTAGTTGCAACTCTTGGACAGAGGACATGTGCAGTTAATAAGTTGAGAGGGTCCATTGGTTTCGGGCCCAATGCATGGTAGTAGCTGATTTTAAATCACACATATAGATCTCAGGTCCTATGGACGGTTCCAATGAAACAACCCACCATGTACTCCTACATGGCCTCTCATCGATACCTTTACCAAAACATATTACACACTTCACCCTCTTTACCAGACATGATCACTCTGATCCATCACCCAGATGAACCAGACCTGACACAACTCTAAGCATAGCAGACAACATAAATAAATAGCATGGTAGGAAACACATCACATGGCTCAATCAACTCCTACACATGCTAGTTGGTTTCAACTATTTACTGTGGCAATGACAGGTCATGCAAAGGAATGGGGTTCAACTACCGCAGCAAATAGCAGTTCACACGTTGTTGCATTAATGTAGTAAAAGAGAGCAGGAGCGAGAAGATGGGTTTGTAGCGGAATGATCAATGAGTTGCTTGCCTGACAGATTGGTTTTCGGGCACTGCTCTTCAGTTGGATAAGCAGATGTATCCTCGGGAGCAGAACCTACCACGGAGAACACCAGTAATACAATCAATACACAACCAAATGCAACAATATGATGTATTCTCATGACATGGCAAGCTGAATGTGTTTTGAGCTAATGCAACTATAAACATAAAGGTTTGAGCTTATTTGAACCAAAGACTCAAATTCATGTCCAAGCTATTATTATTTAAAGTGCATTATCATGTTTTGAAGTGAACAGCAAGGTTAACTTGCTTAAACATGCCTGAAACCAGCACCAATGGATAGATTGGATTTTTCTGATCATTTTCATATATAAATCTTTTTCATTTGAGCTACGGTTGATTTTATATGATTTTTAGAAGTTTAACCATTTCTGGAATTTCCTGGTTATTCTAAATTAAACTAAATCCATCAAATGACTTATTGCTTCAGCATGACCACGGCATGACGTCATAGGTCAAAGGATCCAGCCCTGGTCAAACCTGATGGTTGGGACCCGCACGTCAGTGTCACAACTAACTAATAGGGTTATTTAGCTTTAAACTAATCTGTTAGTGGGGCCGGGGCCCACTAGTCAGCGAGTCAGTGGCTAACTAAACTTAGTTAACACTAACCTAGGTTAATCTAATTAGGTTTAAGCCTAATCTAGGTTAAAAAAAACAAGCGGGGCCCGCACGTCATAGACCCAGGGGAGGTCAAACCCCTAGTCAGCGGGTTCAAACCCGCCGGCGACTCGACGCCGGCGTCCACAGACGCGGCGGCGGACTCGGGTTCGCTCCCCCGGCCCCCAATGAGCGGCGGAGTGCACCCACGGGGAGCTGGAGCTCGCCAGCATCCGGCGCAGTAGGCCGCAGCAGCTAGGGCGGCCGGAGCTCGTCGGAAACGAGCTCGAGGCGGCGGCCGGTGTTCGGTAGGGGCGGGGATGCGGCTGCGGTGGACATGACGGTGCGTGCTTAGCACCTGCGGAAGTTACACGGGGTGGAGAGCGTGTTAGACACGACGGCCAGACCATTTGGTCGCCGGGGTCACGCCGGCGGTGAGCGTAGGCGGCGGCGCGTACGGGTAGGCACGGTGCGGCGGCTACGGCAAGCGGCAGAGAGAAAGAACAGGGGGAGGACGGCTAGTGGCTCACAGCGGTCACCGAAACGCTGACGACGAGCTCGGGAAGGAACCGGAGAGGAGCAGGACGACGAGGGGATCTCCGACGGCGAACGAAGAAGACGGCGGCGGTGGCGTCATTGCAGCGCTTCCGAGGCCAGGTGGCTCGTCGAGGAGGTCGGAGACGGGGCGGTGGAGCTTGCTGACACGTCGAGGGGGCGAGGGACAGACGGTGGCGACAACTACGGCGGCGGTGTGCTCGTGAGCGGGTCGGCCATGGCGAGGAGAGGGCGAGGGAGAGAGGCAGGGGGAGAGTGCGGTGTCCAGAGGCTCGGGGCGGCGCCGAGGAGGCCCTTCGAGGCATCGTGGTGGCCAGGACGACGCAGGCAGGCAGGGAGGTGCGTGGCGCCCGCGCGCGCTGTGCGCTGTCCCTCCTCTGCCTACTGGCAGAGGTAGGGGGTGACTGGCACAGGCCAGGTGGGCCGGCCCAGTTCAGGTAAGTGGGTCTGGGGCCTTCTCTCTCTCTCTCTCTTTTCTGTTTCCGTTTTGTTTTATTTTGCAACTATGTTGAATTAATAAAAATGCTAGAACATTTTTATAAATCATGAAACTGACCATGTCCATTGTATATAATATAAAAAACATGGAAAATTTTAGTTTATGATTATTTGGGCATTTAAAATATTTTGTAGAATTTAAATGCTTAAATGCAAATACAATATGAATTAATCTAGTGACCTTAGGATGTCCTAGAAAATTGTGCACCATTTTTGTCAAAGGTTTGAGACCAAGGCAAAGATGATGAACATTTTTGAAGGGCATTTTGGGTACATTGGAAAAGATTTGATTAAACCCTAGTTGAAAGAAGAGGGGTGCTGGGTTTTCTGTCATCCCCATTTCAAGTTTCTTGAAAAGTTAAACATGATGCACACTCTAGCTACTTCTAATGCAAGCACTGACTAGGGATGTGACAAATTGGATCAACTCGGCAAGCAATACTGGCCGGTGTGTCCCTCCAATGCTTGTGCAAACCGTCTATCCAGCCGTTACCAGAGTCATAATCAATCTTCATGCCAGCCACCCTAGAGCGGACGGCCCAAAGACCTCAGCAGCTGGCCCAAGGACTATTGCGCCAGCACCCGGACCGGGGACTGCTGCACCAACACCCGGCCCGGGGACTTCAGAGCCCGGCCCGGGGACTGCTGCGGCCGGCTCAGGAGCTCCAACAGGTGGCCAAGGAACTGCAGCACCAACAGGCGGCCAAGGAACTGCAGCGCCAACAGGCGGCCAAGGGACTGTTGCGCCAGCACCTGGCCTGGGGACTTCAAAAACCGGCCCGGGGACTGCTGCAGCCGGCCCGAGGACTTCAAGAGCACAGCAAGTGGCGGCTAACTCCAGCCCCCCACCTCCCGGCCCAACCACCCTGGTTTCAGTGGCAGAAGTAACGGGTGTCACAGCACCATCATGGGCGCAACCTATCCTCAATTTTCTGCTCAGAAGAGAGTTGCCAGCAGATGAAACCTTGGCATGGCAAGCTCAGCGCAGAGCTTCAGCATACACAATAGTAAACAAAGAGATCGTCAAACGCAGCGCAACCGGCGTTTTCCAACGCTGCGTGGAAGCAGAAAAGGGTCTGGCCATTTTGAGAGATATTCATCAAGGCGAATGCGGCCACCATGCGGCCTCAAGATCCCTCGTCACCAAAGCTTTCCGCCATGGTTTCTTCTGGCCGACTACTTTGGACGACGCCAAAGACCTAGTCAAGAAATGCAATGGTTGTCAGCGCTTCAGCTCCAAGCAACACCTGCCGGCTTCTGCACTCAAGACCATTCCGATCACATGGCCATTCGCAGTTTGGGGACTGGACATGGTGGGCCCTTTCAAGACGGCACGCGGCGGGATGACTCACTTGCTTGTTGTTGTGGACCAGTTGACCAAATGGATCGAGGAGAAGCCAATCAAGGAACTCAACGGCCCGACTGCCATGACCTTCATTGCTGACATCACAGTCCGGTATGGCGTACCACACAGCATCATCACCGACAATGGCACAAATTTTTGCCAAAGGAGCATTGGCCCGTTTCTACGCAACACAGGGCATCCGACTGGACTTAGCATTTGTTGCTCACCCGTAGTCAAACGGCCAAGTTGAGCGTGCAAACGGCCTCTTCTTGTCCAGCATCAAGCCCTGGCTGGTCGAGCCCTTTGAACGGTCGGACGGCTGCTGGATCAAGGAGTTGTTGTCTGTCCTCTGGAGCCAGAGAACGACTCCGAACAAATCAACCAGCTTCACTACCTTCTTCCTTGTCTATGGGGCCGAGGCCATCATCCCAACAGGCGTTGAGTTTGACTCGCCTCGTGTCACCATGTACAGAGAAGCCGAAGCAAAAGAAGCACGAGAAGAAAGCGTTGACCTGCTGGAGGAGGCCCGGCAAGTAGCACTCCGCCGATCCGCCATCTACCAGGAGGGTCTCCGTCTCTATCACGGCCGGCGAGACAGGCCGCGATCTTATCGCGAGGGGGACCTTGTGCTCCGGCTGATCCAGCGAACAGCCGGCCAGCACAAGCTCTCAGCCTCTTTGGAAGGGCCCTTCATCATCAGCAAGGTACTGGGAAATGATGCCTACTACCTTATCGACACATAGAAGCCAAGAGCACGTAAAAGAGATGACTCAGGCAAGGAGTTAGAGCGCCCGTGGAACGCAAATCTCCTTTGCCGCTTTTACAGCTAATGGCAGTATGTATCGTACTATCTACTGTATTTTGAGAAACAACAGGACCCTCGAGGAGCACTCGGGGACCGCCCCTTCCTTTATCTATATGATAAGTTTATGCCTGTGAATCTGTCACTTTCATTCCTTCGCCCGGCATAGGGACCGAACAGACGGCCTTGGGGCTTGCCGCCTGGCCCTATGTTTAATTTTTTTTCTCCAACAGTCAGACAAGTAATGTGCCGGCATCCAAGCCCTCTCCCATCTAAAGGTCACAAACTCGCCGAATGCGGCTGTCTGACTGGCGGGAGTCAAAGGCAGGAAGTGATGCTCACATGAAAAATGGTTGAAGAAAAATAAGCAAATGGCAAGACAGCCCTTGAGACAAGTTGGCCGGCTGTCGAGCAGCTAGCAAGCCGGGTTCTAGCTTAGCCAAACCGCCTTCCAGAGGGTTGGATACTTGCCTATCCAGAAAACAACTAAGTCCCTGACCCAGCCACGGAGCACAGAGTGGCTGCCTGGCTGGCAGGACGGCGGTTAAAGGAGATGGCAAAAGAAAAACGCTCGAAGGAACAAAGGACGGTGCTAACGCTAGAACCCGGCAAATAGCACATACAAATGCAGGATTAAGAGAATATTTACATAACAAAAGGCCTCCATGGCCGCCTTCCAGCAAATGTTTGTGGATAAACCAAGTGGGAGGAATTGTTCAAAGACTAACTCTACCAAGTAATAAAGGAAACAGGAAATAAAAAGATAGCACGGCCGCCTAGGCCAGAGGTGCAGCACGCGAATCGGATGGCACCATGGGGTCCACTGGGCTGGCTACTGAGGAGCCCGCCAGGTGGGTCTCAGCCTGATCGCCTCCCGTGGCATACGGCACGATCCCACGGGGCTCGCTCGTTGAAGCCTATTCGGGTTGATGACGAGTAGACGGCTCCTCCTCCAGAAAGCCGCCTTCCTCGTCGCCGTCCTCCTCATCTTCACCCTCGTCGCTCGAGGAAATCTCCTCATCCAGCTCCTCCAGCGCCGCCAGGTCCAGCCCAAAGTGGTCAGGCGGCACCACATGGTCGTTTTCATCCAACTCCGGGATGAAGACGGTAGTGTCGGCGTAGTCAGCAATTATGGCGGCACGCTTGATGACTTCTCCTCGTGCTGCTGCCAGCTCAGGCTCGGCTTCCAGACGGAAGGTAGCCAGTTGAGCGAGATCCCGATCGGGGTACTAGCACTTGGCAAATTCCAAGGCGGCCCGCGTACCGGCTTTCGTCGCAGCGCCCTTCCAATCCTCGAAGCGGCCGACGACCCCCTCCAGCCATTCGGTGGCCCGGCTGGGAGTGCGGGGTGCCGGGACGTCTGGCCAGAGGGCGGCCAGCACCTGGGACCCGGCGCGTTGAAGGCGACGGATCAGACGGTGGGCTGGCTGGAGGCGCGCTCTCAGGGCGAGGAGTTGCTCGATGGGAGTCCGAGGCGCGTTGGGTGCGGTCACCCGACCCGCCCGGCGCCTCTCGTCGTGTTGGGCCTCAGTGGCCTGGCTGGCGGCAACAGAGGGGCCCGGGAAGTACTCTGCACCAAGGAGAAGATACATAATCAGGAAAAAGGAATCGGCTGCTGCGGCAGACGGCGAACATGTGAAAGCAAAGAAAAAGCAGCTCGCCATCAACCATGTCCTCGATGGCCCCATAGCCGTCTTGTAGGGCCATCTCCATTTCGGCCCAGTTCGAGCGCTCAGTCTCGAACTCGGCCCGAAGAAGCTCCTCAGCATCCGACGGCTTCTAAAGCTCCGCCTTGTGCGCCTCCGCCTGTCCGGCCAACTCCTTGGACAGGCGGTCGCGCTCTTGAGCGGCCAGGCTGCGCTCCTGCTCCTTGACGGCGAGCTCGGCCTGGACCCCGTCTAGCTGGTTGCAGAGGTCGATTGCGGTTGCTGACAAGAAAGAAGGAAGAAGCGTTAGCATCAGTTAGAAGTCAAAAATAACCTTGGAGTTCCAAGCCGCCTGCTCAGCAGCCGGCCCGGAACTCGGGGACTACACCCAGCGGGTGCACGGACGCACCCCCGGAAGGCGAAAAAGAGAGGTACTTACTCCGGCTCTCGGCCAGGGCGGTTCTCAGCTGAGCCAACTCCTGATGCTGGGAGTTGTAGGCTACCACCCGAAGATTGTGGTAATCCTGCAACAAGGGAGGCGAGAGACAAGTTAGTTGCAAATCAGCACCTTGGAGTTCCAAGCCGCCTGCTCAGCATCCGGCTCAGAACTCGGGGACTACACCCAGTGGGTGCGCTGACGCGCCCCCACGAGAGAAATTAAAGGAATAAAAATTAAAGATGAAATCCACATACCCAGATGGCAGTCCGCGTGGCCAAGAACTCCCGCAAGGCCCTCTGCAGGATCTCACCTTGGGTGTTGAACCGGTCGAGGACATCTCGGGAAGCGACGTTCAGGACGCCGCTGCTACCAGACGTCCAGCCTGGCGGCGCTGCGCTGGTGGCCTTGTTGTCCGGCGAAGACAAGCTAGCAGCACCCGCCTCTACCAGCCACGGGGATGAGGCCGCCCTTGCCAGATGCGGACGGGTTGGAGCCTCGGTGGAGGGAAGCGGGCCCACCACCAGCATGCCTTCCGCCGGCGGCACGTCCAGCCCCCCGGGCCGGCTGTCCCATGCCTTAGCAGACGGCACAGGAGGAGTTGCCTCCACCTCCATGACGGCACGGTCGTCCCCCTCCTTTTCAAGGGCCGGCTGATCGCCGCCAGCCGGCACTTGAACAGACGGCTCCGGAGGAGCCGCTTGCTGGAGATCGGCGTGTCTCGCCGACCGCTAGAGGGCCGCCGTCTGCTCCTTGGCCCGGACGGCGGCTTCCGCCTATGCCTTGGTGGCCGCCTCGGCTTCGGCCTTGGCTGCATCATCGACCTCCGCCTGCGCCGCCTGGGACAGCTCCACCTCCCAGCGGGCTGCGGCCTCCCGCTCCTCCCGCGCCTCTCGCGCATTCCTTTCCGTTGCCTCTCGGAGGGTGGCGGCAGGGTCCACATGGCGTGGAGCAGAAGAGGCGTCCATAGCTCCGACCATCGAGCCAACAGGAGCTCACGAGAGGAATAGCGGGGCTCTATTCAAGTGATCCCATGAAGACAATAAAATCAGCCATGAAAAGGGCAAAGGACCAAGACAAGCATAAATGGAAAGGAAGAACGCAGCACTTACGCGGATACGGTCGGCTGAGGCTTAGGGACCCTATGAAGGGCCGCCTTGGCGGCTGCCTCCTGGCGTTTTGTGGTGGCGACCGAGGCTTTGGGCTTCTTGGGCCGGCCGCCAGGCAGCCTAGTGGTGGCTCGGCGCTTTGATCCGCCGGCTGCGGTTGGCGGCTCCGTCGAGGAGCTACTGCGCCTAATTGAGTCCGCCTCTTGGACGCGAGGAGGCACTTTGTCCTCCTCGTCATCGTCTGGCCAGCCCCTGCTACCGCCTCGAGATGAGCCGCCTGCTGGCAAGCCTCCGCCGCCTGTGACCTCCTCCTCCTCCATGGCGGCCGCCCCTATATCGGGGTTGCTCGTGTCGCTCTGGCAGCGGTCCAGCATCAACGGGCGGGCCGGCTACCCCGAGCCCGGCTCCGGCTGGCCCGGGAAGAGCTGCAGAGAGGCACAAGAGTCAGACGGCGGGAGCAGGCGGAGGGAGGAAAAGAAGAAGAAAGAGAAAGGGGCCTCACCACAGGCGGCGGGTTGTTGCGGCTGTACGGTGGCTTGCCGAACGCCCAGTCCGAATCGGACATCTTGCAATTGGAGATGGAGTTCACCAGATTGGCCACCTCCACGTACGCCATCCGCTTGGTGCAGGTCCGGCTCGGGTCCCGGGGCCCGCTCATGTCGTAGATCAGATGCGGGCGGGACTACAGCGGCAGCACTCGGCGCTCTGCAAAGGTGGCCAGGAAGTCCAAGAACACCAGGCCCTCCATTTCCTTCATCTCCCAAAGGCGATTCATGGTGATGGAGGCCCCAGGCGTGAGGGAGACATGCCGGAACTTCCAAGAGGCGCGGGGCTCGGCAGGCGGACCGGCGGCATAGTCCGGCAGATTGATGAAGTCGTGCTCCAGGTCGACATTGGAGACGTAGATATACGTCTTCTGCCACTACTTCACCAAATGCACGAAAGCAAGCTTTGGGAAGTAGTTCCTGGCCCCGGTGCGCCGTACGACTATGCACCCGCCGCACTGGGCAGCTTCGCCCCGGAGTGCGGTGCCGAGCTTCAGGTAGAAGAGATCGCTCCACAGCTCGAGCATGGGGAGCACCCCGAGGTACCCCTCGCAGAGGATGACGAAGGCGGAGAGCATCACCACTATGATCGACGTGAGATGGTGGGGCTACACGCCGTAGAAATCAAGGAAGGAACGGAAGAATCCACACGTGGGAAGCCCGAATCCGCGTAGGAAATGAGAACGGAAGACGATGCGCTCGCCCAACCGCGGCGCCGGCCTGATCTCGGTCGACGGCGCGAGGCGCACGGCGACCTTCTCAGCGGCGGGCAACCGCCGCGACTGGCGGAGAAAGTGCACATGCTCCTCGATGATGTCGCTGCCGTCCCACTCGCCGGAGCGAGGGACCCGTGCTTCCATGGCCATGTCTCTAGGGGGGGGAGAACTCCGACGGAGCAGTGCGTGCGACGGTGGCGAAGACCGCAAGAAGTCGCTAGGAAGAAGAAGATGGAGTGGGGGGTGTCCGCATGTGCTGCGCTCGCCCCCTCCCACGCCTACTGATAGGCCTGAGACGACGAAGCTGAACGGGCGGGGGCGTGGGATTAACTGCGCCATGCCCCGCATGACCCGCGCCTTTTTCGCACCTAATCCACGCGCATTTAATGCGTGTGGGGAGGGCAATCTATTGCCTCTGCCACAATAGATCCGCATGCGCGCTGAGGCCCCGTAGTGGTGGGCGCCGGCCTGCCACTGCGTCCCATCACGCGCGTGGGCCGGCAGGTTGGCTCGGCGTGATGACGACGGATGGCACACTCCCTATGGGCGGCAAAACCACACTACGGCCCGCCATACGTGCGTTGCCTTCTCCTCGAAGATTCAATAATAAATGCCCGGCTGCCAGAAGCCGGCTTTTCTAGAAGACTGGTCAGACAAACTACCAGTCCTCACTTAGAGAGGAAAAGCTGCTAGAACCCCGTAGTCTCGCTCACGACCACAGAGCTCCACCAGTTTCGGGGACTACTGTCGGAGATATTGACCACAGGTGTCTTCACCGACCACCCATGGCGTTTCAAGAAAAATAAGGGCCGCATGTCATCCTCTAACCGCCTGTGCACCGGGCCGCCTCCTAGGGCCGCAACGCCCAGGAGCAGGCTGCCAGCAGGCGGCGGAGCCCTGACAGGCGGCAGCCCAGCAGCCAGCATCTGGAAGACGGCCCTATGCCTCCTCCTCGGAGCGTGCGCTAGAGGTCCGCGACGAGACTAAGGCATGGCTACAGTTAAGCCTGTTCCTAAAGAATCCACAGAAGCGTGGCTACCGTGAGAGTGTACCCCACGGACACTCCCTGAACGACGTATCACTGTAGCCATGTTATCGATGACCTAGGCTTGGTCAGAGGAAGCCATGATCCCACTACCCGTAGGCGGAGTGGCTCGTAGGCGGTAGGCCCCACCCGCCAGCATGCCAGCCAGAAGCAAATGACCTTTGGCAGGCGACCTGGGGGATGGGCCGCCCTGTAGTAGGCGGCTAACCGTGCCTTGGGAGTCTGGACCCCATCAAGATGACAAGACGGGACGTGGTGGCAGTGTACGACCAAGAGGCGGTGGCACTGTCGGCACTCCCTTCTTGACGATGTTTCCGTCAGTAGAAGGACGCCAACGGTGAAAGACAATCATGAGGGCCCACAGACAGCGGGGCCCAGCAGCCGGCGGAGAAGCCGGCGCCCAAAGACACTGATGGCCGGGGTCCACCCCTCCCAGATTACCATTGTACCCCTGGGGGTAGACCTATATAAACCCCCAGGGTCCTCCATGTAGAGGGGTTAGACATTGAGAGGGACACACAAAGAGAGAGAGACACCGATAGGGAAAAACCCTAGAGAGAAGGTAGAGAGCTAGCCTTGCCCTTCTTCCTCCTCTAGAAGACACAGCTCAAGGAGCAACCTTGTAGCTACTATATTGACATTAGTCATGACGCGGAGTACCCGCAGAGCAGGACTAGGGGTGTTATCTCCACGGAGAGCCCCGAACCTGGGTAAGATTCGTAGGCGTCCCAAGTATCGCCTTATCCCGCTTCCAGGGCCCGGCGATGTACTCTTGTCCCCATGCATGATAAGCCATCCTTTGGCATCTGTCGCACCAAAACCCCTATAGCTGGAACAGGAGCTAAAGGACGTAAGATCACAACTCTCAAATTCCATGGAAGAGGACCAGAGGCTAAAAGGCAGCATGTTCAGTATGTCCCTTATACCTAGCTCTCCTTATAGTCCCTTATTTTGGAAGTTTTTCATAAACCTTTTCCTGCAGGTCTGTTAACCGGGCAGCCCAAAAGGGAAGTGTCCGGTTTTGAGGGTGACGTGCTGCAAGAGCTTTCCAGGGTCTACGAGCGAACTCGGAAGGCCATGAAGAATGTGGACAAGGCTTTATGGCCGGGCGATTCCCCTCCAGAAATTATGGAGGACTTTGCGGACTTGTTCAAAGGGGCTCGACGCCGCTTCAAACTGTGGAAAGCGTCAGCATGCCGCATGGATGCTTGAGAATCCTGGGCCATGGTGAAGACACGCTACACCCATCTTGATACAAATCATATGGCCCGCGTGGGACCTCGAGGATCGGATGGGCAAGAAATCCCCTTGAACTTGGTATATGACCAAGTGGAGACAGCTGCCAAGTTTTCCCAACAGGACTGTAGACTAGACAACCTTATAGAGGGAATAGAGAAAGAGTAGTCATTTGATTCTATGTATCAATGTACTTCTACCATCAAACTTATCTCCGAACGAAATTATAAAAAGGTTGTCATGGCCGTGCTTCCACTTTAACCTCCATAAACCCAATGGTTGGAGTGTTTCCGAATACTATATCTGTGGTGAACACGTGGTATGTTCGGAAACCAGGCAATCCGATCGTAATTGCTTGAATAGACAAACTGTTTTCGGGGAGTTATGTTATAATCCCTCCGTCCCAAAATAAGTGACTCAAAAATGACTTAACTTTATACTAACTTTAGTACAAAGTTGAGTCATTTTTGAGCCACTTATTTTGGGACGGAGGGAGTATTACTGTTTGATGTAAGAAACATCTTCCAGAGAGAATAGTTTCGTTAAGGGTTCCTTTCCCTGGGTGAGCGTGCATACATATGCAGGCCTAGGCTTTTCAACCTGTAAGAAAGGATTGTAGGATGCCATATCATGTGATAGTTTAAAATATATGCGTTAAAAGCGATATGTCGTGTATCCGCCGACCGATTTTTCCCTTAAGAGTGCTAGATTTTGGCTTCACCCTATCTGAGGTACATGTCCGGATTACCCGACTGTAACAATCCCAGAGGTGATCCCTTTACGCCCTTGCCGAACAATCGGAAACGTAGGGGTAAGCATAGGAGCCAGGCAACCCAGCATGGCCAGAACTTAAGTCATATTGGTGCATATAATGGAAAGGAAGGTCTGTAATAAAACAGGTGACATTTTAAGCAAGAACCTTTTTTTGGTAATGGGCTTCGTCAAAGAAGCCCCCATGTATATTTGAGGTAGATACGTTCAAAGATGTACTTATCTTGTGGTAGTTCGGGTGAGCTGAATACTTACCAATAAGAGAAAAGGTAAAAAAGAGGAGAAGGAGAAAAATAAAAGATAAGATATAAGACCTAACTTAAAAGGAGGAAAAAATTGCTACCGAATTATCCATAGAATCTTTGGAGCCTGGCAGCGTTCCACGGGTTCGGCTCAAGGTGGTTGTCTTGTGCATTCCGAAGGCGATAGGCTCCACCGGTGGGTACTTCGTCGATAATGAAGGGCCCCTCCCATTTTGGTTTGAGGTTGTCCTTCTTTTCCGGGAGGCGTAATACGAGTTCGCCGACGTTGTATGTCTTGACCCGCACTTCTCTGCTCTGGTATCGCCTAGCCTGTTGTTGATAAAAAGAGGAGCGGGCCTGCACTGTATCGCGCTCCTCTTCAAGTCCATCTAGGTCGTCCTGTCGATCTAGCTCGGCTTCTCTCTCCTCGTACATGCACACTCGAGGTGAATCATGAATAATGTCACGGTGCAGAACATCCTCTGCACCGTACACCATGAAGAAAGGTGTGTATCCGGTCGTCCGATTAGGTGTGGTCCGCAACCGCCAGAGTAGGGAGTCAAGCTCTTCGACCCAGTGTTTATCAGACTCCCGTAGGGAGCGCACTAGTCAGGGTTTAACGCCGCTCATTATCAGACCATTGGCTCTTTCGACTTGACCGTTTGTTTCAGGATGGTACATAGAAGCATAATCAATTTTAATACCTAACTTTGCACACCAATTTTTACCTCATCAGCTGTAAAGTTGTTGCCATTATCTGTGATAATACTGTGCGGGACACCATACCAGTGTACTACATTGGATATAAAATCTATCACTGGCCCTGCCTCAGCTGTTTTTACTGGCTTGGCTTCTATCCATTTAGTGAATTTATCTACCATCAACAGCAAGTATTTATTTTTATGGCTTCCCCCTTTAAGAGGTCCGACCATATCGAGCCCCTAGTGTGCAAAAAGGCCAAGTAATGGGGATTGTTTTCAAAGCGGTGGGAGGCATGTGACTTTTATTTGCAAAGAGCTGGCAGCCAACGCAACGTTGGACTAAGGTCTGGGCATCTGCTCGGGCAGTGGGCCAAAAAAAGCCAGATCAAAAAGCTTTGCCTACGAGTGCCCGGACGGCGGCATGGTGGCCGCCCATTCCAGTGTGTATTTCAGTGAGAATTTGCCTTCCCTCCTATTCGGAGATGCACCTTTGTAGAACACCAGTAGTGCTCTTCTTATATAGTTCTCCTTCGTGAAGTTTGTAGGCTTTAGAACGCCGGACTATGCGGCGGGCCTCATTTTGGTCATCGGAGAGCTCCTGCCTTTTAAGGTAGGCTCGGAAGGGCTCTGTCCAGGAGGCTATGACAGCCATGATCTTGTGAGCTGAAGAGGTTATCTCCATGTCTAGGTCTCCGATGACGTCTGGGTTAAGTTCGGCCAGGGGTGTTTTCGGATCCTAATCCGTATCGCCGCTCGCGTCCTGCCATGTTACTACTGATGGCTTGAATAGCCTTTCCACGAAGGTGTTAGGCAGGACTAGGTCGTGTTTAGCACCCATACGAGCGAGTACGTTGGCGGCCTGGTTATTATCCCGGGCTACGTGATGGAATTCCAACCCCTCAAATCTAGCCGATATTTTCAATATAGCATTGCGATAAGCTGGCATTTTTGAATCATTCGCATCAAAATCTTCGTTTATTTGGGAGATAGCAAGGTTTGTGTCACATCCCTAGTTTAGCACTTGCATTAGGGCTAGCTAGAGTGTGCATCATGTTTATTTATCACAGAAACTTGAAATGGGAATGACAGAAACCCCAGCACCCTCTTCTAACAACTAGGGTTTGATAAAATATTTTCTAATGTACCCAAAATGCCCTTCAAAATGTTCATCATTTCTGCCTTGGTCTTAAACCTCTACCAACAATGGTGCACAATTTTCTAGGACATCCAAGGTCTCTGGATTAAATCATATGGTATTTATATTTGGGCATTTAAATGCTATAAAATATTTTAAATGCTCAAATAATCATAAACTATAATGTTCCATGCTGTTCATATTATATACAGTGGGCATGACAAGTTTCATGAATTATAAAAATGCTCTAGCATTTTTATTAATTAAACAAAGATGCAAAACAAATGAAACAGAATAGAAAATAGGAAAAAGAAAAAGGGAGAAAGCACTTACCTCGGGCCCAGCCCTGTAGCAGGCCGGCCCAGCCCATAGCCCCGCTTCTGTCGCCTTCCTCCTCACGGCAAAAGGACGCGCGCGTGGCCGCCGCGCGCCGCCACGCGTCCGGCCACCTCCACCCTGCCTGCCTGCATCCCGACGGCCTGGACGACTCCCCGCGATGCCACGCAGCTGCCCGACCCCTCTCGCACTTTCCCCCTCGTCCCCGTCGCCTCCCCTGGCTCTCTCATTCTCCATCATCGAGCCGCCCGTTGCCGCCGCTCGCCGTTGCCGCACCTAGAGCTACCCCCTCGCCCCGTGAGTATGTCCAGAAGGAGCGCCGCGTCGTCCTCTTCCTCCTCGCTAAGCCACGGATCGCCGGAAGCCCTGCAACGTCCTCACGCCGCCGTCCCCTTCCTCGGATCGCCGGAGCACCTCGCCGCCATTACGAAGCTACAGCTTGTCCCCGACCCCTCCGTCGAGCTCGTTAGCACCGCAATGAGCTCCTACGCCGTTCCCCTCCTTCTTTTGCTTCGTTTGCGCCTGGTAGCCGCCGCTCCGTTGATCACCGAAACGCACCGCCGCCGTGCTCGCCGCCGGCGATGCTCCGGTGACCATTTGGTCACTGGCACACGTCCATCACACTCGCCGCAGCACGTAGATGCGCTAGGTACTACGCACGCATCGCCTAGGCCACTGCAGCCGCGTCTCCACACACGCCCGACGCCGGTCGCCGCCGTCGAGCTTGTTGCCGTCGTCTCCGGCCACCCCAGGTCCGGCGACCACCACCATTTGACGCGCAACGACAAGAGCTTCCCAACGCACCCAACCGCAGCTCGAGCCGTGCCACCTAGACGATTTCCGAAGCACGCCGCCGTATTTCGCCTTGCCGGCGTCACGTCGCCGGCGGGTTTGACCTGTTTGACCGAGGGGTTGACCACCCCTGGGTCACTGACGTGTGGGCCACCCTTTTACTAATTAATTAGTTTAATTAAGTTTCTGTTAATTTAATTAGTTATTAATTTAGTAACTGACCCGTGGGCCCAGGCCCCACTGACAGCTAGTTAGCTCACTAATTAGTTTTGTTAGTTAACTGTGACACTGACATGCTGGGCCCACATGTCATGTTTGACTGGACCAGCTCCTGTTGACTGACTGACGTCAGCATGATGTCATGCTGACGCAGTAAAGGTTTTCTAGGTTTTTTTAGATTTAAAAATAATTCAGGAAATTCCAGAAAATACCCATAACTTCTAAAAATCATATAAAATCAACCATAGCTCAGATGGAAAAGATTTATATATGAAAAATGATCAGAAAAATCCAATCTTTCCAATGGCACTGGTTTCATGCATGTTTGAGCAAGTTAACCTTGCTGTATACTTTAAAACATGATAATGCACTTATTTAAATAATAGCTTAAATGCCAATTTGAATCTTTGGTTCAAATAAGCTCAAACCCTTCTGGTTTTACTTGCATTAGCCAACACACATGCATCTGGCCATGTCATGAGCATGCATCATATTGTTGCATTTGTTTGTTTAATGATTGTATCGTCGGTATTCTCTGTATTAGGTCCTGGTCCGGAGGATACTGCTGCGTATCCTGTTGAAGAGCAGTACCCGACAACTACTTTGTCAGGCAAGCAATCATTGATCATTCCGATACAAACCCAATATTCTCGCTCCTGCTCTCTTTTACTGCATTAAGACAACAGCGTGTGAACTGCTACTTGCTGCGGTAGTTGAACCCTATTCCCTTGCATGACCTGTCATTGCCACAGTAAATAGTTGAAACCCACTAGCATGTGTAGGAGTTGATTGAGCCATGTGATGTGTGATCCACCATGCTATTTGTTTATGTTGCCTACTATGCTTAGAGTTGTGTCAGGTCTGGTTCATCTGGGTGATGGATCAGAGTGAAACGATCATACCAGTAAAGAGAAGGAAGTGTGGAATGCACTTGGTAAAGGTATCGATGAAAGGCCATGTAGGAGTACATGGTGGGTTGTTTCATTGGAATCGTCCATAGGACCTGAGATCTGTATGTGTGGTTCAAGTTGCGGTTACTACCATGCATTGGGCCCGAAACCAATGGACCCTCTCGGCTTATTAATTACCCTCGATCTCTGTCCAGGAGTTGCAACTAGTTTCTGGTGTTTATAGTTTACTGGAGGTCGTGCACAACGCTGACCCTCGGGGTGGGTTGTGATGCGACAGGTACGTGGCATGGTGCACCGGTTGACCGTTTGGTGACTCGGGAACCCTGTACACATCGTTTGGGGCCGTGAGCGACACCCCGGCCGGATCTCCCCACGGATGGAACCCAAGTAGGCGATAAACCTGGACGAGAAACTTGAGTAGTTAGTCAGGTCGTGGCCGACACCCTCGCTGGGCTTCCGCTTGAAGGTTGCCGAGTACACGTCGAGTAAACGGCGATAAGTGGTGGAAGCGTGTGTGAAGAAGTACACCCCTGCAGGGTTATCAATCTATTCGAATAGCCGTTGTTCGCGGTACGGACTACTTGGTTACTCTTACAGTTCATAGACAAGTTGATGGATACTACTAAAGGCCTCAAGATAAGTGTGAGTGCCGTGGATGGCCCTTCCGTAGGATGACGGAAGAGGATCCTCGGTAGTGTATTGTTGTGGTGAGTAGAGGACTCGTGTTCGTAATAACATCTTGCAATCTGTTGAGAGTTGTAGTATAGGTTAGCCAAGAGTCAAAGCTGGCTTTCTGCTATAAACTCCACTACCCCCTTTGAAAATGTTGCATGTATGATAGGTTCTGTGGTAAGACTTGCTGAGTACCTTTGTACTCATGTTTGCTTAATAACTGTTGCAGAGGAGAACCCTGCCCCTGCTGATGGGTTCTACATAGACGTTGACGTCGACGAGTAGCTTGACACCCAGATGGAGATCTGGAGCTTGTGAAGGGCCTTGTAGATAGTCATGCTACACCAAGCCTGTTTTATTTTCTAAGTTGTCTGTACTCAGACATGTAGCTTCTGCTGGTGCTTGTATGACTGTATGACTTGAGTGTTGGGTCATGTGACCCCTACCTGTATGGATATGTTATGTATGGCTCTTGGAGCCTCTTAAATAAAGTACTTTGAGTCATAGAGTTCTGTTGTGACGCAATGTTGTATTTGCACATATTGAGCATATTGCGTGTATGATTGAAATGCTTGGTATGTGTGGGATCCGACACCTAGTTGTTTTCCTTTGGTAGCCTACCTTACAGGGAAATGCCTCATAGTGATTCCAATGAGCCTTGGTAGCTTGCTACTGCTCGAAACACGTAGGCTGGCCGGCATGTGTCCTTCTTCGTTCCTGTGTCTGTCCCTTAGGGGAAATGTCACGCGTTGTTCCTTTAAGTCCATGTAGCTTGCTACGACTTGGGTTCATACGTTGATGACCGACATGTTCGTTCCTGGGTCATGGATGCCTGTCTCTGTAATTTAGTGCCACTTTTGGTTTATAACTAGCCATGTCGGCCTGGGTTCTCTGTCATATGGATGCTAGCGCCACTGTCATATACGTGTGCCAAAATGCGCAAATGGTCCCGGGCCAGGTAAGGTGGCACCCGTGGGGTTACCGTGCGTGAGGCCGCAAAGTGATATGACGTGTTACAGCTAGATCGGTGTGACTTTGGATCGGAGTCCTGACAGCGTTGGCATCAGAGCTGGACTGCCTGTAGGTTTCTCAAGCCAAACTGGTCGATGTTGAGTCTAGAAAAATTCTTAGTTATATGTAGGGGGATTGATTGTGGAAGGGAACGTAAGGCTCTTTTTACTCCTTTATCTTATGCCCTTCTGATCTGAGTTAGTCTATTCTTTCTACGGGGATTTAGGACTAGGCCTCTTATCCTTACTAGGTTCACGTGTTACTAATCCGTAGACTCTTAGGATTGTTGGTTTCAAGCCTCAGTTCAGTTTCTATCCTTTTTAGTATGATGATTGTTGGACCGGAACCTTGATATGGATTGTTGAGTGGCTATGCTATCATTTGTATGATGTCTCAAATCGTTGTTTGAGCATTTACAGTTGTTATGCTGCCCGATTTCTTCCAGAAACACTAATGCCTTTGCATTATTTCGTGTTTCAGATGTCTGGCCGCATCCCTCACCAAGTGGTTCGTCTGACACGGTGCATTAATGTGCCCGGTCACACGGCCATGCTAGTCCGTGTGCTGACTGAGACCGGTTATCGCTGGTATCCTGAGTACACTGTGGAGGAACAGTACCGGGATTTCAATCAGAGTCAGTATTTCTGCACAGTCCGGATATACCCCTCATATCCTGGAGCTAACGACCCCATCCATTGGTCTTATGGACTCGGGATTACCATCGAGATGGCAGTACAGGATGCCGCCTATTCGATGATGACCATTCTCCGTGCTAGGCATGCCCTGTTGCTGAACACTGAGTTCTGTTACATGCCAGCCTCACTTCCCGGAGAGGAAGGCTACTACACTGGTCTGTATACTGATGCTGCTCATGAAGAGCCACTGCTTCAGACTACTGTTCAGATGCTGGAGGATAGGGACTGTGAGGTCCGTGCCCTCCGAATGGAGCTGTATAACACTCGAGCCGCCCACTGGACTACTTTGACACGGCTTGCACCTGCTGTGCACGCCGGATATCTGGACATGCGGGATTTGTACCCCGTGCGGACTCGTCTGCCTGATCGCATGGATTGGCGTGACGTTGGGGGTATTACACCTCCACGTGGGCGTCGGTTACCACCAGCATCGGGACCGTGACCACATCCATGTCCCTATGGTCCACAGCCTTCGAGTGCTCGCGAGTTTCAAGACCCATCTGTTCCACTTCCAGGCTACGGTGGTAATCTTTACGAGGATTACTACGCGAATGTCTGAGCTAGGCCGTGGTTGTAGTAGTATTGTAGTAGTTGTATTTCCACAGTCCTGCGCGTCTTGTGGAATATGACTTAGTGTGTACTGAGTTCCGGAGGTGTAGTTAAATAATGTATAGGAGCTTGGAATGCATCTGATGGGATGTATCGTCTTTCACCGTAGTTATACCTTAGCCTTGGCTTGTACTAAACTATGTATGGTGTGTATGACCACTGGTGTATATATAGCAGTTTCTAAATTACCATGTCGTACGGATGAACATCTCTGCATTCCGTGTCATCCATTACGTTCTGCACTTCTATGTCAAATTTTTGCCATCCTTGTCTAAACCGTTGTTTTGTTTTCCTAGGATGGTCAACACTCGCAACACTCCTGCTGCTCAGGAGTAGGATGAGGCTAGTGGGGCTAGAGATGGGAATCTGCCCGAGCCACCCTCCTCGGCAGAAGTTATGCTCGAGGCAGAACGGAACAAGAGAGAGACCAACCGTCTGCTGGAACGCATAGAGCAGAACACTGGGTTCCGTCAGAGGAATGACGTGGTGTCAATCAATGACTTTATCAAGATGTGTCTACCGAAGTTCCATCACTCCACTGAACCTCTGGATGCGGATGACTGGCTACGTAGTATTACCCACAAGCTACACTCTGCCCGTGTGGCCGAAGCTGACAAGGTTACCTACGCTGCCTACCATCTGGTGGGCCCTGCCAGTCTTTGGTGGGAAAACTTTGAAGCTATGCGTCCTGCTGGCCAGATCACTACTTGGGTTGAGTTCAGTGAGGCATTCCGTGAACATCACATTCCAGAAGGTCTCATGGATCGCAAGCGGGAGAAATTCTGCAATTTCACCCAGGGCCGGTTAACTGTGGATGGTTATAGTCGCGAGTTTGGCAACTTGGCACGCTATGCACCTGAAGAAGTATCCACCGATGCTAAGAAGCAGGCGAGGTTCCGCAAGGGACTCAGCCCTGAACTCCGCCGAGATCTACGTCTGCACGAGTGCACATCCTTCCAGAAGTTGGTAAACAAGGCTATCAGTGCTGAAACAGGCCAGACCGACTTCGAGGCCACCCGCAAGCATACTCGAGACTTTGGTTCCTCATCCGGCTCTGGCTCTCACAAGCGCCGTGTGTGGGTTCCTAACACTGCTCTGCCACCCAAGTACACACCGAGGCCATCCTACGAGGCGCCTCGCCCAACTCAACAGTATGCACCTGCTAAGACCTATGGAGGACCACCTTCCAACTTTGCTCCACGCACTACCACTGTGACATGCTTCAAGTGTGGAGAACCGGGTCACTACATGCGTGAGTGTCCTCAGAACCAACCAAGAAAACCCGTTGGCCGTGGTAAGCCAACCGCCAAGGTGAATTATGTCAAGCCAATCCCCACTGCACGTGGTCATGTCAACTATGTCTCTGCTGAGGAAGCTTATGAGGATCCTAACGTCGTCCTTGGTACGCTTCTCGTTAACTGCCATCCGGCATCTGTTCTTTTCGATACTGGAGCATCCCATTCGTTCATATCTGAGAGCTATGCTCGATTGCACAACATGACTTTTTGTGACATGCCTACTTCCATGGTTATTCAAACTCCTGGTTCAAAGTGGCAAACCTCTAGGGTAAGCCATGGAAATGAAATCCTTGTCGATAGACTTGTTTTCCTAGCATCTCTAATCGCCCTCAAGTCCTCGGACATAAACATCATTTTGGGTATGGATTGGATGACAACTCATTACGCCAAGATTGATTGCTTTACTAGGACCGTTCAACTTACACACCCATCCGGCAAGATAGTCAATGTCTTGGCTCGAATGGCTGAACGTTAGCTCTACTCTCTTAATGCCAGCCCTCTACCAGAACTTGAAGATATCCCGGTAGTCTGTGACTTCCCGGATGTTTTTCCAGAAGAACTGCCAGGAATTTCACCTGACAGAGATGTCGAGTTCGTGATAGATCTTATTCCTGGAACTGTCCCAATCTCTAGGAGACCTTATAAGATGGCACCACTAGAATTAGCTGAGCTTAAGAAACAACTCGATGAGTCCTTGCAAAAAGGTTTCATCCGTCCTAGTTCGTCCCCTTGGGCTTGCCCCGTCCTCTTCGTCAAGAAGAAGGATGGAACGGAGCGGATGGTTGTAGATTACCGACCTGTCAATCTGGTCACCATAAAGAACAAGTATCCGCTTCCCAGGACCAACGACCTGTATGATCAGCTCGCTGGATCCTCAGTCTTCTCTAAGATGGATTTGAGGTTGGGTTACCATCAAATCAAAATTAAGAACGGGGACATTCCTAAAACGGCTTTTGTTACTCGTTATGGCCAATATGAGTACACCGTAATGTCCTTCGGGCTAACCAATGCCCCAGCTACCTTTTCTCGGTTAATGAATTCTATATTCATGGAGTACTTGGATAAATTCGTCGTGGTATACCTCGATGATATACTCATCTATTCCTAGAACAAGGAAGATCATGTCGAGCATTTAAGGCTGGTATTGACGAAACTTCGAGAGCACCGCCTTTATGCCAAATTCTCTAAATGTGAATTTTGGTTGTCAGAAGTAACCTATTTAGGTCATGTGATCTCTGGCAAGGGTATTGCTGTCAATCCCGAGCGAGTTCAAGCCGTCCTTGATTGGACTCCTCCTGAATCGGTCAGGCAAGTTAGGAGTTTTCTTGGCTTAGCGAGCTATTGTCGACGCTTCGTCGAAAATTTCTCCAAGGTTGCTAAACCTCTAACTGAACTCCTCAAGAAAGATAAAAAGTTTGAGTGGACCCCACAGTGCGAGTCCAGTTTTCAGGAACTGAAAAGACGCCGGACATCTGCACCTGTACTGGTACCACCAGACTTTTCCAAGGATTTTATAATCTATTGCGACGCCTCGTGACAAGGACTAGGTTGCATACTCATGCAAGATCGTCAAGTGATTGCATACGCATCTCGACAGTTGCGTCCACATGAGGATAACTATCCTACTCATGATCTAGAGCTTGCAGCTATAGTCCATGCACTCAAAACATGGCGACATTACCTCCTTGCTAATCGCTGTGAAATCTTCACTGATCACCAAAGTTTGAAGTATATCTTCACCCAACCGGATCTAAATCTCAGGCAAAGACGTTGGGTTGAGTTGCTCACGGATTACGACTTAGGAATTACTTATACTCCTGGAAAGGCCAATGTCATGGCTGATGCACTAAGTCGTAAGTCTTATTGTAACAAATTAATGCTACAACAAGGGCAACCACTTCTTCACGAGGAATTTCGTAAGCTTAACCTTCACATTGTTCCTCCAGGATTCCTTTCCACCTTGGTGGCGAAACCTACCCTTATGGATCAGGTCATCAAAGCACAGAAGGTTGATCCCGGAATTTCCCGTATTAAGAGGAACATCAAGAAAGGAGTTGCAGGATGTTTCTCAATTGATGATCAAGGAGTCGTATTCTTTAGCAACCGTTTAGTGGTCCCTAAAGTACGAAACCTGAGACGTTTAATCCTTAAGGAGGCTCATGAATCTCCTCTCACGATTCATCCCGGTAGTACCAAAATGTATCAGGATCTACGTCAGAGATTCTGGTAGACTAGGATGAAGAGAGAAATCGCTCAATTTATTGCTAACTGCGACGTTTGTCGTCGAGTTAAAGCAGAGCATCAACGGCCTGCTGGCACCCTTCAACCTTTAGCTATTCCTGAATGGAAATGGGACAAAGTCGGTATGGACTTCATTACCGGGTTTCCCAGGACCAAGAAAGGGAATAATGCTATCTTCGTCGTTATCGACCGCCTCTCTAAAGTAGCTCATTTCCTCCCTGTTCGAGAGAGTATTACCGCTAGCCAGCTAGCAGACTTGTATGTCTCTCGGATAGTATCACTTCATGGTGTGCCGTTGGAGATTAACTTAGACCGTGGAAGTCTCTTCACTTCCCGATTTTGGGAAAGTTTCCAGAATGCTATGGGAACTCATCTCTCTTTCAGTACTGCCTTCCATCCGCAGTCAAGTGGTCAAGTGGAACGAGTCAATCAAATTCTGGAAGACATGCTTCGAGCCTCTGTCATTTCTTTCGGTATGGAATGGGAAAAATGTCTTCCATTTGCCGAATTCGCATATAACAATAGTTATCAAGCCAGCTTGGGCAAAGCACCCTTCGAAGTTCTATATGGACGAAGGTGTCGAACACCTCTTAACTGGTCAGAAACCGGGGAAAGACAATTCTTTGGCCCGGATATGATCCAGGAAGCGGAAGAGCAAGTTCGCATCGTTCATGAGAGATTGGAAACAGCCCAGTCTCGCCAGAAGAGCCAATATGATAGTCATCATAAGGCTGTGACTTTTGAAGTCGGCGATAAAGCTTACCTTCGGGTTACTCCTCTTAAGGGAACCCATCGTTTCGGTATCAAAGGCAAATTGGCCCCTCGTTACATCGGTCCTTTTCGCATTCTTGCCAAACGAGGAGAAGTTGCCTACCAATTGGAACTACCTCCGCACCTCTCCAGAGTTCATGATGTCTTCCACGTTTCTCAACTCAGGCGTTGCTTCTCGGATTCTATCCGCGGAGTGGACCACGAAACGCTTGATCTCCAGGACAATCTCACATATCGAGAATACCCTGTTCGTATTCTTGATCAAACCGAGCGCACCACTCGACGCCACAATATCAAGTTTCTCAAGGTTCAATGGTCACATCATTCCGAGAGTGAAGCTACCTGGGAAAGGGAGGATCGTCTTCGACTTGAGTACCCCACCCTCTTTCCGGAGGAACCCGAATCTCGGGACGCGATTCTTTTAAGTGGGGGTGAGTTGTCACATCCCTAGTTTAGCACTTGCATTAGGGCTAGCTAGAGTGTGCATCATGTTTATTTATCATAGAAACTTGAAATGGGAATGACAGAAACCCCAGCACCCTCTTCTAACAACTAGGGTTTGATAAAATATTTTCCAATGTACCCAAAATGCCCTTCAAAATGTTCATCATTTCTGCCTTGGTCTTAAACCTCTACCCAAAATGGTGCACAATTTTCTAGGACATCCAAGGTCTCTGGATTAAATCATATGGTATTTGCATTTGGGCATTTAAATGCTATAAAATATTTTAAATGCTCAAATAATCATAAACTATAATGTTCCATGCTATTCATATTTTATACAGTGGGCATGACAAGTTTCATGAGTTATAAAAATGCTCTAGCATTTTTATTAATTAAACAAAGATGCAAAACAAATGAAACAGAATAGAAAATAGGAAAAAGAAAAAGGGAGAAAGCACTTACCTCGGGCCCAGCCCTGTAGCAGGCCGGCCCAGCCCCCAGCCCCGCTTATGTCGCCTTCCTCCTCGCACCAGAAGGACGCGCGCGTGGCCGCCGCGCGCCGGCACGCGTCCGGCCACCTCCACCCTGCCTCCCTGCATCCCGACGGCCTGGATGACTCCCCGCGACGCCACGCAGCTGCCCGACCCCTCTCGCACTTTCCCCCTCGTCTCCATCGCCTCCCCTGGCTCTCTCCTTCTCCATCACCTAGCCGCCCGTCGCCGCCGCTCGCCGTTGCCGCACCTAGAGCTACCCCCTCGCCCCGTGAGTGTGTCCAGAAGGAGCGCCGCGTCGTCCTCTTCCTCCTCGCTGAGCCACGGATCGCCGGAAGCCCTGCAACGTCCTCACGCCGCTGTCCCCTTCCTCAGATCGCCGGAGCACCTCGCCACCGTTACGAAGCTACAGCGCGTCCCCGACCCCTCCGTCGAGCTCGTTAGCACCGCAGTGAGCTCCTACGCCGTTCCCCTCCTTCTTTTGCTTCGTTTGCGCCTTGTAGCCGCCGCTCTGTTGATCACCGAAACGCACCGCCGCCGTGCTCACCGCCGGCGATGCTCCGGTGACCATTTGGTCACTGGCACACGTCCATCACACTCGCCGCAGCACGTAGATGCGCTAGGTACTACGCACGCATCGCCTAGGCCACTGCAGCCGCGTCTCCACACACGCCCGACGCCGGTCGCCGCCGTCGAGCTTGTTGCCGTCGTCTCCGGCCACCCCAGGTCCGGCGACCACCACCATTCGACGCGTAACGACAAGAGCTTCCCAACGCACCCAACCACAGCTCGAGCCGTGCCCCCTAGACGATTTCCGAAGCACGCCGCCGTATTTGGCCTCGCCGGTGTCACGTCGCCGGCAGGTTTGACCTGTTTGACCGGGGGGTTGACCACCCCTGGGTCACTGACGTGTGGGCCACCCTTTTACTAATTAGTTAGTTTAATTAAGTTTCTGTTAATTTAATTAGTTATTAATTTAGTCACTGACCCGTGGGCCCAGGCCCCACTGACAGCTAGTTAGCTCACTAATTAGTTTTGTTAGTTAACTGTGACACTGACATGCTGGGCCCACATGTCATGTTTGACTGGACCAGCTCCTGTTGACTGACTGACGTCAGCATGATGTCATGCTGATGCAGTAAAGGTTTTCTGGTTTTTTTTTATTTAAAAATAATTCAGGAAATTCCAGAAAATACCCAAAACTTCTAAAAATCATATAAAATCAACCATAGCTCAGATGGAAAAGATTTATATATGAAAAATGATCAGAAAAATCCAATCTTTCCAATGGCACTGGTTTCATGCATGTTTGAGCAATTTAACCTTGCTGTATACTTTAAAACATGATAATGCACTTATTTAAATAATAGCTTAAATGCCAATTTGAATCTTTGGTTCAAATAAGCTCAAACCCTTCTGGTTTTAGTTGCATTAGCCAACACACATGCATCTTGCCATGTCATGAGCATGCATCATATTGTTGCATTTGTTTGTTTAATGATTGTACCATCGGTATTCTCTGTATTAGGTCCTGCTCCCGAGGATACTGCTGCGTATCCAGTTGAAGAGCAGTACCCGACAACTACTTTGTCAGGCAAGCAATCATTGATCATTCCGATACAAACCCAATCTTCTCGCTCCTGCTCTCTCTTACTGCATTAAGGCAACAGCGTGTGAACTGCTACTTGCTGCGGTAGTTGAACCCTATTCCCTTGCATGACCTATCATTGCCACAGTAAATAGTTGAAACCCACTAGCATGTGTAGGAGTTGATTGAGCCATGTGATGTGTGATCCACCATGCTATTTGTTTATGTTGCCTGCTATGCTTAGAGTTGTGTCAGGTCTGGTTCATCTGGGTGATGGATCAGAGTGAAACGATCATACCGGTAAAGAGAAGGAAGTGTGGAATACGCTTGGTAAAGGTATTGATGAAAGGCCGTGTAGGAGTACATGGTGTGTTGTTTCATGGGAATCGTCCATAGGACCTGAGATCTGTATGTGTGGTTCAAGTTGCAGTTACTACCATGCATTGGGCCCGAAACCAATGGACCCTCTCGGCTTATTAATTACCCTCAATCTCTGTCCAGGAGTTGCAACTAGTTTCTGGTGTTTATAGTTTATTGGAGGTCATGCACAACGCTGGCCCACGGGGTGGGTTGTGATGCGACACGTACGTGGCACGGTGTACCGGTTGCCCGTTTGGTGACTCGGGAACCCTGTACACATCGTTTGGGGCCGTGAGCGACACCCCGACCGGATCTCCCCACGGATGGAACCCAAATAGGCGATAAACCTAGACGAGAGACTTGAGTAGTTAGTCAGGTCGTGGCCGACACCCTCGCTGGGCTTCCGCTTGAAGGTTGCCGAGTACACGTCGAGTAAACGGCGATAAGTGGTGGAAGCGTGTGTGAATAAGTACACCCCTGCAGGGTTATCAATCTATTCGAATAACCGTTGTTCGGGGTACGGACTACTTGGTTACTCTTACAGTTCATAGACAAGTTGATGGATACTACTAAAAGCCTCAAGATAAGTGTGAGTGCCGTGGATGGCCCTTCCGTAGGATGACCGAAGAGGATCCTCGGTAGTGTATTGTTGTGGTGAGTAGTGGACTCGTGTTCGTAATAACATCTTGCAATCTGTTGAGAGTTGTAGTATAGGTTAGCCAAGAGTCAAAGCTGGCTTTCTGCTATGAACTCCACTACCCCCTTTGAAAATGTTGCATGTATGATAGGTTCTGTGGTAAGACTTGCTGAGTACCGTTGTACTCATGTTTTCTTAATAACTGTAGCAGAGGAGAACCCTGCCCCTGCTGATGGGTTCTACATAGACGTTGACGTCGACGAGTAGCTTGACACCCAGACGGAGATCTGGAGCTTATGAAGGGCCTTGTAGATAGTCAGGCTACACCAAGCCTGTTTTATTTTCTAAGTTGTCTGTACTCAGACATGTAGCTTCCGCTTGTGCTTGTATGACTGTATGACTTGAGTGTTGGGTCATGTGACCCCTACCTATATGGATATATTATGTATGGCTCTTGGAGCCTCTTAAATAAAGTACTTTGAGTCATAGAGTTCTGTTGTGATGCAATGTTGTATTTGCACATATTGAGCATATTGTGTGTATGATTGAAATGCTTGGTATGTGTGGGATCCGACACCTAGTTGTTTTCCTTTGGTAGCCTACCTTACAGGGAAATGCCTCCTAGTCATTCCAATGAGCCTTGGTAGCTTGCTACTGCTCGGAACACGTAGGCTGGCCGGCATGTGTCCTTCTTCGTTCCTGTGTCTGTCCCTTAGGGGAAATGTCACGCGTTGTTCCTTTAAGTCCATGTAGCTTGCTACGACTTGGGTTCATACGTTGATGACCGACACGTTCGTTGCTGGGTCATGGATGCCTGTCTCTATAATTTAGTGCCACTTTTGGTTTATAACTAGCCATGTCGGCCCGGGTTCTCTGTCATATGGATGCTAGCGACACTGTCATATACGTGTGCCAAAATGCGCAAACGGTCCCGGGCCAGGTAAGGTGGCACCCGTGGGGTTACCGTGCGTGAGGCCGCAAAGTGATATGACGTGTTACAGCTAGATCGGTGTGACTTAGGATCGGGGTCCTGACAGTTTGAGTCTCCGCGTACCTCCACGCGTTGTATGCCCATGGATATAGCAAGCCGGAGACCATGCAATAGGGCGTCATATTCGGCCGCATTGTTCGAGTCCGTGTACATAATTTGTAGAACGTACCGGACTGTATCCCCAGCTGGAGATATCAATATTACGCCGGCCCCCAATCTGGCTAGCATTTTGGAACAATCAAAGTACATTGTCCAGTGGGAATATGAGCCGTACTCTTTAGGGAGTTCAGCTTCAGTCCATTCTGTGACAAAGTCAGCCAACACCTGAGATTTAATAGTCCGGCATGGCTTATAAGATATTTTGAATGGTAAGAGCTCGATGGCTCATTTGGCTATGTGTCCGGTGGCATCTTTATTGTTAATAATATCGTTGAGTGGTACTTCGGATGCCACTGTGATCGAACACTCTTGAAAGTTGTATCGAAGTTTGCAAGATGACATCAAGACCACATAGGCAATTTTCCGAAAGTGGGGGTACCGTGATTTGCACGGTGTTAGAACCTCGAATACATATTATATGGATTTTTGAATGGGGAATTTATGTCCCTCTTCGGCTCGTTCGACGACGAGCATAACACTCACTACCTAGTGAGTGGCTGATACATACAGCAGCATTAGTTCGCCAACACAGGGGCCGGCTAGGATTGGGTTGCTCGCTTGTTAAGTTTTTATTTCTTCGAATCTAGTTGTGGCCGCGTCCGTCCATTCGAAGTTTTCAGTGCATCATAGCAATCTATAAAGTGGAAATGCTTTTTATCCTAACCTGGAGATGAAGTGTCTTAAGGCCGCTATGCAGCCTGCTAGTTTTTGCACTTGTTTGAGATCAGTTGGCGTTTTGAGCTCTCACAAGGCCCAGATATTAGCTGGGTTAGCTTCCATCCCTCTATGGGATACGATGAACCCTAGTAGCTTTCCTGCTAGAACGCCAAAAACACATTTTTCCAGATTGAGCCTTATGTCATATTCTCGAAGGTTATCAAACGTAAGGCGGAGATCTTCCACCAAAGTCTCGACGTGTTTGGTCTTAACGACTACGTCGTCAATATATGCCTCCACTGTATTGCCAATTTGTTTTTCTAAACATGTTTGAATCATGCGTTGATATGTGGCGCCAGCGTTTTTGAGTCCAAAGGGAATAGTGTTGAAACGGAAAGGACCGTACGGGGTGATAAATTCCGTTGCGGCCTGATAGGATTCCTTCATCTTTATTTGATGGTATCCAGAGTAAGCATCAAGGAAGCACAACGAGTCGAGTCCGGCCGTTGCATCGATAATTTGATCAATACGGGGCAAAGGAAAGGGATCCTTGGGGTAGGCCTTATTTATGTCTGTAAAGTCGACGCAGAGGCGGCAAGATTTATCCTTCTTCGGCACCATGACTAGGTTGGCTAGCCAATCCGGATGTTTAATTTCTCTGATGAATCCGGCTTCCAATAGCTTGGCTAGCTCTTCTCCCATTGCTTGTCTTTTAGGTTCGGAAAACCGTCGTAGTGACTGCTTGACTAGTTTGAACCCTTTGATAATATTGAGGCTGTGTTTGGCCAGCCTGCGTGGGATTTCTGCCATATTTGAAGGGTGCCAGGCGAATATATCCCAATTTTCCCGAAGGAAGGCACGTAGCGCACTGTCTACCACTGGGTCCAGCTGTGCCCCGATAGATGCCGTCTTGTTAGAGTCCGTTGGGCGCACTTGGAATTTTATGATTTCATTTGCTGGTTTGAAGGAGTTAGATTTCAATCTTTTGGCGAGGATTACATCATCCTTGTCCACCGTTGATCGTAAGGTAGTTAATTCTTCGGCTGCAAGGGCTTCGGATATTGCCTCTAAGGCTAAAGATGACGTTTTGTTCTCAGCGCAGAGTGCTCTATCCGGATCACTTGTTAATGTGATTACTCCATTGGGCCCTGGCATTTTAAGCTTCATGTACCCATAATGGGGTATAGCTTGAAAGCGTGAAAAAGAATCCCGTCCTAGAAGGGCGTGGTATCCAGTATTGAAGGGAACAATGTGGAAGAGCAGTTCCTCCAACCTGTAGTTATCAGATGTACCGAATGCTACGTCAAACTTAATGCTTCCCGAAAACTGGGCTTCTCGGCAAGGTGTAATTCCTCTGAAGGTTTTGTTAGTGTGCTCAATGTGGGATTTGTCAAGCTGCATTTTTGCAAGCGTTTCCTCATATATGAGGTTTCGTCCGCTTCCTCCGTCCATAACTACTTTAGTGAGGTGAAAACCATCCACTATTGGGTCTAGTGCAAGAGCTGTTGTTGCTCGGATCGGCCGAACTCGGGGTGCGTCTTCGGCAGAAAAACTAATTGTTGCGTCGCTCCATGGGCTTGCAGAGCTAATTTGGTAGACCTCGGCAAGTTCGCGATTCACTCTCTTGCGGCGGTTATTTGAGGAGAATGTCTCAAAGACAGTGAAAATGCCAACGTCTTTCTCCCCTGATACGGCGGTGGCAAGGAGTGTTGCACCACTATTTGCTACCTGCCGGAGTACCCAACATGCCCTAAGGCAGTGGTTTGGGATATTGTGTGAGGTTGCGTGTATTTGGCAAGGTTTACCGAGTAGTTCGTCCAGTACGGACTTGTGCCTTAAAAAAGGTTTGTTCCTCTTGACGATAGGCATATTATCGGATGACTTGCTAGGGTATGTCCGTTTAGCCTTATTAGTATCTTGTCCGGATATCGACTGTTCGAGAGGTGTAATCTAGGCTTTCCAAGTATTTTCCATTGCGCATTACTTTCGGATTAAATGCACCAGTTCTGTGAAACTCAGAACACGACGTCGGTTGAGGGCGTTCAAGACTCCCTCGTCCATAGAGTTGCGGTAAAATAGGGAGACCTCCTGGATGACCCACAAGTTTAGGGGATCTATCGTAGTACTTTCGATAAGTAAGAGTGTCAAACCCAACGAGGAGCAGAAGGAAATGATAGGCGGTTTTCAGTAAGGTATTCTCTGCAAGCACTGAAATTATCGGTAACAGATAGTTTTGTGATAAGGTAATTGGTAATAAGTAACAAGTAGTAAAAGTAAATAAGGTGCAGCAATATGGCCCAATCCGTTTTGTAGCAAAGGTAAAGCCTGGACAAACTCTTATATAAAGAAAGCGCTCCGGAGGACACATGGGAGTTATTGTCAAGCTAGTTTTCATCACGCTCATATGATTCGCGTTTGTTACTTTGCTAATTTGGTATGAGGGTGGACCAGTGCTTGGGTACTGCCTTACTTGGACAAGAATCCCACTTATGATTAACGTCTGTTGCAAGCATCCCCAACTACAAAAGAAGTATTAAGGTAAACCTAACCATAGCATGAAACATATGGATCCAAATCAGCCCCTTACGAAGCAACACATAAACTAGGGTTTAAGCTTTTGTCACTCAAGCAACCCATCATCTACTTATTACTTCCCAATACCTTCCTCTAGGCCCAAACAATGGTGAAGTGTCATGTAGTCGACGTTCACATAACCCCACTAGAGGAAATGCAACATACATCTCATCAAAATATCGAACGAATACCAAATTCACATAACTACTTATAGCAAGACTTCTCCCATGTCCTCAGGAACAAACGTAACTACTCACAAATCATATTCATGTTCATAATCAGAGGGGTATTAATATGCATAATGGATCTGAACATATGATGTTCCACCGGATAAACCAACTAGCATCAACTACAAGGAGTAATTCCAGTGAAAAAAACTACAAGGAGTAATCAACACTACTAGCGACCCGCAGGTACCAATCTGAGGTTTTGATACAAAGATTGGATACAAGAGATGAACTAGGGTTTGAGAGGAGATGGTGCTTGTGAAGATATTGATGGAGTTGTTGGTGATGACGATGGTGACGATTTCCACCTCCCGGGGGGAGGGGGGATGTTTCCCCGGCATAACAGCTCCGCCGGAGCCCTAGATTGGTTCCGCCAAGGTTCCGCCTCAAGACGGCGGCGCTTCGTCCCGAAAGCCTCCTTATGATTTTTCCAGGTCTAAACACTTGATATAGCATAAGATGGGCATCGGGTGGCTGCCAGGTGGCCCACGAGGCAGGGGGCACGCCCAGGGGGTAGGGCACGCCCCCACCCTCGTAGACAGTGGGTGGCCCCCCTCCTGTACTTTCTTCGACAGATAATTTTTATATTTTCCAAAACTGACTTTCGTGGAGTATCAGGGCTTTTTGAGTTGTGCAGAATAGGTCTCCAATATTTGCTCATTTTCCTGCCCAGAATTCCAGCTGTCGGCATTCTCTCTTCATGTAAACCTTGTATAATAAGAGAGAAAAGGCATAAGTATTGTGACATAACGTGTAATAACAGCCCAAAATGCAATAAACATCAACATAAAAGCATGATGCAAAATGGACGTATCAACTCCCCCAAGCTTAGACCTCGCTTGTCCTCAAGCAGAAGCCGATATCAAAAAATACGTCCACATGTTTAGAGATAGAGGTGTTGATAAAATAAAATACGAACATGAGGGCATCATGATCATTCTTATAACATCAAATATATATATTGTCATATGATTTGTTATGCTAAAGTAACAATCTATTAACAATGTCAAGTATGAATCAGAAACTTCATTGAAAACTAATAAACTATGATCTCGGTCATTGAAGCAATTGCAATTTATCGTAACATCGGAAAGAGTCAATATAAGAGCTTTTCCGCAAGTCCACATACTCAACTATCATTTAGTCTTTCACAATTGCTCACACTCAGAAAATACTTATGGGTATGGAGTTTTAATCGGACACAGAGAAAGATAGGGGCTTATAGTGTTGCCTCCCAACCTTTTACCTCAAGGGTAATGTCAATAGTAATAGATCATGATAGCTTACATCCAATTGGTTATATATGTCAGGATCTTTCCAACACAATGTGCTTGCCAAAGGATAAAATGTAAAAAGGAAAGGTGAAGATCACCATGACTCTTATATGGTAAGAACAATAGATAGGCCCTTCGTAGAGGGAAGCAGAGGTTGTCATGTGCTTTTATGGTTGGATGTACAAAATCTTAGCGCAAAAGAACGTCACTTTATATTGCCACTTGTGATATGGACCTTTATTATGCAGTCGGTCGCTTTTATTGCTTCCATATCACAAGATCGTATAAAGTTTATTTTCTCCACACTAATAGATCATACATATTTTATAGAGTTGCAACAATGACAACTTACTTGAAGGATCTTACTCAATACATAGGTAGATATGGTGGACTCTCATGGAAAAACTGGGTTTAAGGATGTTTGGAAGCACAAGTAGTATCTCTACTTGGTGCAAGGAGTTTGGCTAGCATGAGGGGGAAGGCAAGCTCAATATGTTGGATGATCCATGGCAATATACTTTATTTCGGATATAAAAAGACATAACCCATTACGTTGTCTTCCTTGTCCAACATCAACTCTTTAGCATGTCATATTTTAGAGAGTGCTCACAATCATAAAAGATGTCCAAGATAATATATTTATATGTGAAAACCCCTCTTTCTTATTATTTCCTATTAATTGCAACGATGAACAAAACTATGTTTGTCAACTCTCAACAATTTTTATTCATCATACTTTTTATATGTGAGGTCATTACTCTCCATAAGATCGATATGATCTCTTTGACTATTTTTTATTCTTTCTTTTATTCTCTCATGATCATGGTGAGATAATCAAGCCCTTGACTCAAAACTAATCTATATTATATATAGCTCACGGACTCGATTACATAGATAAAGATCATAAGGCAAAGCTCACAACTAGATCATACTAACATTATTCTAGTAGATCAAGATATAACCAAAAGGATCGAACTAAGAAAAACGGTAAAGATAGGAGTGTGATGGTGATACGATACCAGGGCACCTCCCCCAAGCTTGGCAGTTGCCAAGGGGAGTGCCCATACCCATGTGATTATGTCTCTTTCTTCAGAGGTGGTGATGATGGGGTTGGTAGCAGTGATGATGGAGTGTCGTACATCGAGCGTAGGAGATCCTCCAATTTGTGGATAATGCCTTGAGTGTGGTGATATGCTCCTTCAACAAAATATTTTCACGTGTGAGATACTTGTTTTGTATGTTAGCTAATTCAATCATCTTGAAAGCTTCGATCTCAGTTGGGGTAAAAAGGTTTGGAAGGGGTTGAAAGATGTCTTCTTCTTCTGCTGCCGGAGCCTGATCCTCCATAGCCTTCTTGATCCTATCCTCCTTGTTGATCTCCCTAGGTTCTTCTCTCTTCAGTTCTATCTTCATTAGCCAAGCATTGTTGTCCTCAGTGTTGGAGGAGGAGGACGACATGATGCCTGGCCTTGTCAGCTCTGGCAGAAAATAGCTTGAAATAAAAACAGGGGATATTCGCGTGGTGTGGTGGTCAAAACCTTCGGGAGATTATATAATGATTTTTTACCGACTAAAAGAAGTATCGTGCAAAAAAGGAGTCCGGAGGGCACACGAGGTGCCCACGAGGTAGGGGCGCGCCCAGGGGGTAGGGCGTGCCCTCCACCCTCGTGGACGCCTCGTGTCCCGTTCGGACTACTTCTTATTTTCCTAATTTTTTAAACATTCCAAAATGGATAAAAATTGCCATTAGAACTATTTTGGAGTCGGTTTACTTACCATACCACATACCTCTTCCTTTTCGGAGTCTGAATCGTTCTGGAAAGTGTCCCTTATGTGTTCCTCCGGGGTTACGGTTTCAATAACATTGGTTTCATCATTTATGAGATTACCTAAGATATAATGTTTGATTCTTTGTTCGTTCACCACCTTCGGATTCGTGCCTTCGAAGTTATCAATTTTTATGTGACCAGATCGATAGACCTCCTTGATAACGTAAGGACCTTCCCATTTAGAGAGAAGTTTTCCTGCAAAAAATCTTTAACGAGAGTTGTATAGTAAAACATAATCTCCTACATTAAACTCACGCTTTTGTATCCTTTTGTGATGCCATCCTTTAACTTTTTCTTTAAACAGTTTGGCATTTTCAAAGGCCTGGGTTCTCCATTCATCAAGCGAGCTAATGTCAAATAACCTCTTCTCACCGGCAAGTTTGAAATCATAATTGAGCTCTTTAATAGCCCAATATGCCTTATGTTCTAGTTCGAGAGGTAAGTGACTTGCTTTTCCATAAACCATTTGATACGGAGACATGCCCATAGGATTTTTATATGCAGTTCTATAATCCCATAATGCATCATCAAGTTTCTTAGACAAATTCTTTCTAGATCTATTATCAGTCTTTTGCAAAATTAATTTCAGCTCTCTATTACTTAGTTCTACTTGACCACTAGACTGTGGGTGGTAAGGGGATGCAATTCCATGATTAATATCATACTTGGCAAGCATTTTACGGAAAGCACCATGAATAAAGTGTGAACCACCACCAGTCATTAAGTATCTAGGGACTCCAAACCTCGGAAAAGTAACTTCTCTAAGCATCTTAATAGAGGTATTGTGATCAGCACTACTAGTTGGAATAGCTTCTACCCACTTAGTAACGTAATAAACAGAAACTAAAATATGTGTATAACCATTAGAGGAAGGAAAAGGTCCCATATAATCAAAGCCCCAAACATCATATGGTTCAATAACAAGTGAATAATTCATAGGCATTTCTTGACGTCTACTAATATTACCAATTCTTTGACATTCATCACAAGACAAGACAAACTTACGAGCATCCTTGAAGAGAGTAAGGCAATAAAAACCGGATTGCAATACCTTATGTGTAGTTCTATCTCCAGCATGGTGTCCTCTGTAGGCCTCAGAGTGGCACTTGCGTAGGATATGTTCCTATTCATGCTCAGGTACGCAACGTCTAATGATACCATCTACTCCTTCTTTATAAAGGTGTAGGTCATCCCAGAAGTAGTGTCTTAAATCATAGAAAAACCTTTTCTTTTGCTGGTATGTGAAACTAGGTGGTACAAATTTAGCAACAATGTAATTAGCATAATCAGCATACCATGGAGCAATCAAGAATATTCTCTAACCTAGACAAGTTGTCTGCAACGGGGTTCTCTGCTCCCTTTCTATCCATAATATGCAAATCAAATTCTTGTAGCAAGAGAACCCATCTAATAAGTCTAGGCTTAGCGTCTTTCCTTTCCATAAGATATCTAATAACAGCATGATCAGTGTGAACAGTTACTTTAGAATCAACAATATAACATCTGAACGTATCACAAGCAAATACAACCGCTAAATATTCTTTTTCAGTACTAGCATAATTTCTCTGGGCACTGGCTAGGGTTTTACTAGCATATTGGATAACATTTAATTTTTTATCAACTCTTTGTCCTACAACAACACCTACAGCATAATCACTAGCATCGCACATAATTTCAAAGCGTAAATTCCAGTCAGGTGGCTGGACAATGGGTGCAGAGATCAAGTCTTTCTTAAGTTTTTCAAATGCTTCTACAAAATCATCATCAAAGACAAAAGGAACATCTTTTTGTAAGAGGTTAGTCAGAGGCCTAGGGATTTTTGAGAAGTCATGAATGAACCTCCTATAAAAACTGGCATGACCTAGGAAACTTCTTATACATTTGATGTCCTTGGGACACGGCATCTTCTCAATAGCATCAACTTAAGCTTTAGCAACTTCTATACCTCTTTCAGAAATTTCATGCCCCAAGACAATACCTTAATTAACCATAAAGTGGGACTTTTCCAATTCAAGACAAGATTAGTTTCTTCACATCTTTGCAAAACTCGATCAAGGTTGCTTCAGCAATCATCAAAAGAAGTTCCATAAACAGAACAATCATCCATGAAAACCTCAACAATCTTTTCACAAAAATTAGAGAATATAGCCATCATGCATCTTTGAAAGGTATTAGGTGCATTACATAAACCAAAAGGCTTACGTCTACAAGCAAAGGTACCGAAAGGGCAAGCAAAAGTGGTCTTTTCTTGATCCTCTTTTGACACAAGTATTTGAGAGAAACCAGATAGCCATCTGGAAAGCAAAAATGAGTATGTTTGGATAACCTTTCTAGCATTTGATCAATAAAAGTTAGAGGGTAATGATCTTTCTTTGTAGCTTTATTTAATTTGCGGAAATCAATTACCATTCTATAGCCTGTAACAATTCTTTGTGGGATCAATTCATCTTTATCATTAGGAACAACAGTAATACCTCCCTTCTTAGGGACACAACGGACATGACTTACACACTGACTATTAGAAAATGGATAAATTATACCTGCCTCTAGAAGCTTTAGTATTTCGTTCCTTACCTCTTCTTTCATCCTAGGATTTAACCGTCGTTGGTGATCAACAACCGGTTTAGCGTCTTTCTCCAATTTTATTTTGTGTTGGAATACAGTGGGACTAATGCCCTTAAGATCATCGAGAGTCTATCCAATAGCAGCACGGTGCTTCATCAGAGTTTTCAATAATTTCTCTTCTTCCTGCTCTGAAAGGTTAGCACTAATAATAACAGGATATATCTTCTTTCCATTGAGATAAGCATACTTAAGCATATCAGGTAATGGTCTGAGTTCGAAAACGGGATCACTCTTGGGTGGAGGAGGATCCCCTAGAATTTCAATAGGCAAGTAATGTTTCAATAAGGGTCCCTGTTTAAAGAATATTTCATCTACTTTCCTTCTCGCATTCATATACATATCATTTTCATGGTCTACCAGATATTCTAAAGGATCGTTAGGAGGCACGGCAATAGAAGCAAGACCAATAATTTCATCTTTACTAGGCAATTCTTTATCATGGGTGTCGGTGTACAAAAATAGGGGTTCACTTTTCATACCCCTATGACTGTGCACGGGCAGTCTGAGCCACGGGCACCACCACACCAAGCATGGCAAGGGAGGTGAGCCAGGGTAAGACCGAAGCTCGATGGAAAATGAAGCCCAAAGCCAAGACCACAAAGAGCAAAGGGACGAAGCGGCTTCTCCCGGAGAGATCCTTGCCGGAAGCCAGTTACAGCAGCCCCGGCAAGATCCTTGCCGGGGCCGGCTTTAGCAGCCCCGGCAAGACCCTTGCCGCGGCAATTCACCCCACGCCTACGGAGCGGATCACCCTTGAGTCCACTGTCCCCATGGGGCATGGATTCGGGAGGCATCCCCGTGGTGGCATGCAGATCTTTGTGAAGACATTCAAGATCAGATACACACTGAGAAGATGATGACCCTTGGCGGGATCCCAGCCAAGGAGGACCGCAAGATCTCCGGCAAGCACCTTGCCGGGGATGACAATAGGCGCCGCGGCAAGACCCTTGCCGGGGTCCCGGCAAGGCCCTTGCCGAGGACACCTGCAGGGCCACCATCAGGCCCGCACCAACTACGCCTCACTGCCCCATGCAGCTGTCGACCCAACCAGCTGGGCAGGCACCTACGTGGCGATGTGCAGATCTTCGTGGAAGACCCACCATTGCGCCACCTCAGCTGCCTGCCTGCCTACATGGCATCTCAGGCATCGCTGGCCAGGGCGCGTGACAACACAAGGAGGAGCGGCGACGGACAAGACGGACGTCTCCCCTCGTCCCCGATAAAGCGAGGACACCTAAGCTAAGCGCATTAAATGCGCCTTGTCATGTAATGCGAGGGATAACCTTGCATCACTGTACCCTTTCCACCTCCTGTGTGCCACTGTGGCAACCCCTTTTCCCTATAAAAGGAGGCCCGAGGCAACCAGGAGAAGGATTCGGCTTTTCAGAACTCCTCACGAGTCGGCTTCTAGAGCTCCTCACGCCCCATAGCTAGCTGAAGAACACAAACATATAATCCACCAAAGCAGGAGTAGGGTTTTCCGCATCTTTGCGGCCCGAACCTGGGTAAAGGAACCATGTGTTAACTGTTGGATCCGCTCTTCTCTCAACCCCGCGCCCCGCAACCGTAGTAGGGATTCTTGTGATCCCATAGGTGTCGATCCAAATACATCGACATCTTTGGCGCGCCAGGTAGGGGGCGTAGTTGTGAGAATCAGCTTTAGTAGTTAGTTCGACGCTCCTTCGTCATCATGGCGCCCAAGAAGAAGACGACGATGGCGGTTGGCCAGTCGGAAGCCGGCAGCCCGTCTCGACGCGGGCGAGCAGTGGACCGGTCGCGGAAAGGACCCGGGGCGCTGCTCGGGAACACCAACACCGTCCCAGCAGCCGGAGTTTGGGAGGTGGCGATGTTTGTGCGCCTGGTAACGGGCCACACACTGCCAGTTCCAAAGACAGAGCCAGGCCCTCCGCGAGTGGCGCGGGACCTTCCAAGGTCGCTGCCGCACCACCCGAAGGCGACACAAGGACCTCCAGGACTCCCACGCCGCCTCCCACAGCAGGCTCCTCCCAAGTAGCGCGCGACGAGCGGCATCGTCACACCGAAGATCCTGGGCGTCACCACGAGAAGAGCCCCGAGCGCCACTCCCGCGACGTAGAAGACCTGCCCGCCCACCGGAGCGTTGGTGGAAACGGCCCTGGCGCGCGCGCAGTTGCTCCTTGACTTTCCTCCCGTTACGGGGAAACTCGACAAATGGAGAGCCACCATCCGAAGCCTTGTTGCAGTCGCCAACAATGATGAACAAAATCCAGTGGAGCTCCCAGGTCGACGCTCCAATGGGGTCCCGTGCACCGGTGGCGGGAGGGCCGGCAACGCCGTGGCTACGGTGCATTCGCCTCCTCCTCGCCCGGTACCGCGTGTGTCGACTCGTCAGGACGTCGCGGGTGACGCCATTTCCATAGCGTCGTCCGACCCACGGACCCATGGAGACCAGCGTCAAGTTCTTCAGGAGAGAGCTCATGAAGACGCTCGAACCACCATCGAGCGTCGGCGCGGAGCGCGCCACCAGTCAGACAGACGAGCGGGGCCTGCTGTGGAACGCCCAGCACCGGAGAGCCCTGGAATTCTACCTTATGAGGTAGGCCGTCCGATTTTACCCGTGAGCTGCGGCAGTTCAAGTGGCGCAATCACATCACCTTCAAGCCTGACGTTGGCGAGAAGTACAACGGCAAGACCCACCCGTCGGAGTTCCTCAGCATCTACACCATCGCGATGCAAGCTGCCGGAGCCCGCGACGATAAGGTGCTTGCGAATTACATTCCGTTGGCTCTTAAACCTAACGCCATGTCGTGGTTGATGCACTTGCTGGTGGACTCTATTTCCTCCTGGTCGGACTTTTGCCATGAGTTTGTTGGCGCCTTTACCGGAGGCCACCAAGTCCATGGCCAAGCGAGGGACCTGCACGTCATACCCCGGAAGGAAGGCGAGAGTCTGCGCAAGTATATACAGAGGTTCAACAGGGTGCAGTACAACATCCCTGATGTTCACCATGTCGCCATCATTAGCGCGTTCCATCAAAACGTGCGTAACCGCAAGATGCATGAAGAACTAGCGATGACCAAGGTAAAAGATGTGGCAGAACTCTATGTTCTTGCTGACAGATGTGCCCGGGCTGAAGAGGCAATGAAGCACCCCGGCGAAGACGCCGGCGCGGAAACCGACTCTTCAGATGAGGATACTGCCACCCGGCGAAGAAAGGCCGGCAGCGCAACAGGAAGCGCAAGGGTAAAGCCGTACTTGCCGTCGAGGGATCTGATGACGCCGGCTCCGCCAAGAAAACCAGGGCGGGTGACCCCGGCAAGGAGATTGCCGGGTGCGTTGCCTGCCGGGCCTTGGCGGCTGCCGAGAAGCCAGGAAACTCCGGCAAGCGATACTGCAAGATCCATCGCACCAAAGGCCACGATCTCCAGGACTTCCACCAGGTTGAGCTCCTCGCTGAGAAGCAAAGGGCTGAATACGAGAGGCGGGACAAGGAGAAGGGCCAGGACGGAGCTGAGGGATCCGGCAAGAAGCGTGACGGCCAAGTAGGCCATCGTGGCAAGGATAAACAGCAGGAGAGGCCCGCCCGGGGCCGTGACAGAAGGCCAGAAGACGACGATCACGAAGGGGACGACGAGTCCGGTGATCAAGAGTTTTAGAAAGCCACGGAGGCCATGTGCGTCGATGGCGGCGCCTCGCTGCATACTTCCCACCGCCAACTTAAACAGTGGGCGCGTGAGATTACAGCCGCGGAGCCGTTGTCCGGTGCCCAAAAGCCGCTGAAATTGTCCAGCACGCCTATCATTTTTGACACTGAGGATCACCCTAATCGCACCACTGCGGTCGGGTGCTTGTCATTGTTGGTTTCACCAACAATACGCAACCTCAAGGTGACGAAGATGCTAGTCGATGGTGGGGCCGGTCTGAATTTGCTCTCGCCCACCATGGTCCAGAAGCTACAGATTCCTGACGGAGACCTCGATGAGACGGGCACGTTTCAAGGGGTTAACCCGGGGAGAAGCCAACCAAAGGGGAAGGTCACACTGCCCATGACTTTTGGAAGTGATCTGAACAACAGGACGGAGAGGATCGTGTTTAATGTTGCCAAGATCCCCTTGCCTTACAACGGGATCCTTGGCCACCCAGCGTTGGCCAAGTTCATGGCAGCGTCACACTACGCCTACAACACCCTGAAGATGCCACGACCTGTGATGATCATCACCATCCCCTCCGATAAGAAAGATTCGCTGATTTGCGCTCACCAACTATACCAGCAGGCAGTTGCAGCAGCTGCCGGCACGAGGGCACTTGCTCCTGCCACTGGAGCCCCCGGAGGGAAGAAGAAGAAGATCGGTTAGACCTCGGACACCCACTCCGGCAAGCGCACCTCTTCCGAGTTTTGTGCTCCCGTCGAGAACGTGCCGGAGAGCTCCACCGGCAAGAAGAAGGCCGGTGAGACCTCGGACACCCACTCCGGCAAGCGCACCTCTTCGGAGTGTCGTGCTCCCGTCGAGGACGTGCCAGAGAGCTCCACCGGCAGAAACAAGAGGTCCAGGGCCACGCCGCCAGGAACCAAGAAGGTTTCCGTCAAGGAGGACGGCACAGGAGGGGCTTTCACCATAAGCTCCACCCTTGACGACAAATAGGAAGACGCGCTCATCACCTTCCTGCGGGCGAATGTCGACGTGTTTGCATGGCAAGCATCCGACATCCCCGGCGTTCCCAGGGAGGTGATTGAGCACCACCTTGCTATCTGTCCTCATGCGCGGCCCGTCAAGCAGAAGGTCAGGAAGCAAGCTTTGGAACGACAAGAGTTCATCACAGAGGAGATCCGGAAACTGGAAGCAGCGGGTTTGGTAAGAGGAGTGCTCCATTCAACGTGGTTGGCCAATCTAGTGGTAGTGCGCAAGGCAAATGGAAAGTGGAGGCTGTGTATTGATTACACAGATATCAATAAGGCTTGCCCTAAAGACCCCTTCCTGTTGCCGCGCATTGACCAGATTGTTGACTCCACGGCTGGGTGTGACCTGCTGTCATTTCTCGATGCCTACTCCGGCTACCATCAGATCTTCATGGCGAGAGAAGACGAAGAGAAGACATCATTCATCACCCCATGTGGTATGTACTGTTTCGTACGAATGCCTTTCGGGTTGAAGAGTGCTGGCTCGACATTTGCAAGGGCAGTCTAGATTGGTTTTGAACCCCAACTCCATAGAAATATGGAGGCTTATATGGATGATATAGTGGTGAAAACCAAGAACAAGGCAACCCCTGTACCAGACTTACAAAAACATTTGCAAACCTACGCAAGATAAATCTCAAGCTGAACCCTGAGAAGTGCGTCTTCGGCGTCCCGTCCGCCAAGCTTCTCTGGTTGTTTGTGTCACAGCGTGGGATAGAGGCCAATCCGGACAAGATCAAAGCTATAGAACAGATTGAAGCACCCAAACGGGTCAAGGATGTGTGTCGGCTTGCTGGCTGCATCGCCGCCATGAGCAGATTCATTTCCAAGTCTGCCGAGCGCACCCTTCCCTTTTTCAAGATTTTGAAAAAGGCAGGCCCGATGGAGTGGACGCTAGAAGCTGAAGCAACCTTACAAGACTTGAAGAGGTATCTTTCCTCCACACCAATACTAGTTGCGCCTAGGCCACAAGAACCGTTGCTGCTATACTTAGCGGCAGCAAACCAGGTGGTCAGCGCCGCACTAGTGGCGCAAAGAGAAATTGATGATGAGGTGATAGCAGCGACAGAGCCTGATGCCACTGGCGCAGAGACGACACGGCCGGTTGGAGTGCAGCCAAGGAAAAAACTGATGCAGCACCCGGTCTACTTTGTTAGCTCCCTCTTGCAGGGGGCTAGATCAAGGTACTCCGGTGTGCAGAAATTGCTCTTCGGCCTTCTTATGGCCTCGAGGAAGCCGCGTCACTACTTCCAGGCGCACGAGATCACTATCATCACTCGCCTCCCTCTACAACGGATATTGCACAATCCAGATGCAATGGGAAGAATTGTAGAGTGGGCACTGGAGCTGTCCAGCTTTGGCCTCAAGTTTGAAAGTACCTCGACGATTCAAAGCCGAGTCTTGGCGGAGTTCATTGCAGAATGGACCGTGACGCCTGATGAAGTAGTCCAGGAAACTGCTCTCCCCGGCTAAGAGGCAAGTGGCAACTGGATCATGTACTTTGAAGGAGCTTTCTCCTTACATCCTAACCACTTCCTTCATCTAGGCCATCCAATTCTGATCGTGTGGACGAAAACTGCACTCCATTTGCACAACCCTAGCTCCTTGTGCCTATATATTTGTCCTCTCCCCCAATTTTTGCCCCAAATCAAGGAAACCCTAGCCCCCACCTTCTCCTACCTCCAGCCTCTCCTCTCTCCACTCCGGCCGGAGCTCGCCGGAGCACCGCCGGAGCACCTCGCCGGAGTTCGCCAGACCCCCACCGGAGCTACACCGCCGCCACCCCATCCTCTCCACGCCGGTCACCGTCCTTCCCGCCGGGCCCCGCCTCGACCACCCGCCGGCCGGAGCCAGGCCAGACCGCCGCCTCCTTCCACTGGTCCTGGCCGCCCGAAGGGCACCGCCAGTTCGCTCGAGCCCGCCTCCTCGCCGGGATCAAGAGGGATCCCGATCTGGATCCGTTGACCAGCGATCCGAGCGACCCTCCTGGGCTCGATCGCCAGCCGAAGGCCGCCTCTTCCACCGGCATTTCCGAAGGCCCGGATCCCCCACTTCCCAGCCAGCCGGGCCGCTGCATCTCCCGCGTCGCGCCGCCTTCTCCCAGCCCTCCAGCCGCCGCCGCCAGGTGGGCCGAGCTCCCGCGGGCCGCTGCCTCTCCGCCTCCTCCCGCATCGCCTCCAGGCCCGAGGCCAGAGCGAGTGCCGCCCCGCCAGCTCCTTCCACGGGCTGGCCCAGCCGCCAACCCCGCGAGGCCGCTCCTCCGCCTGGGCCGAGTCCAGCGCCTCCCAGGCCCACTTCGCGCCGCCGTTACCTCCTAGCCGGGCCGGCCTCCTCCGCCCCGATCCCGCGCGGGCCGCGCCGCTCCTGCCCGCCACTTCGTCCACCCCGGGCCAGATCCGCCGCGGGCCGAGGCCCGTAGACCTTTGCTTCTCCAGATCTGCAGGTTGACCCCTAAAAATCCCTATGTCCCTGTGGTTTTTATCACTGATGCAATATTCAAATGATGATATCTTTTTTTGTGGTGCTCCGTTTTGCGCAAATGACATGTCCAGACGTTCGTGGTGACTTGCACTACGTTTCATTCCATTGTGCCATACATGTTTGAGTTCATCTACATTCTTAAAATTCTGTTGCAAGAGTGCATCATGATAAAAACTGCTATTAGTGTTGTTTTTCATGCCTTCTTTGCATAGTGGTAACTTGGTGCTCGTTTATCCGAATGATGCAAATGAGATGTCCACGTTTTCGTCTTGTCATGCTCTACATGATGATTGTTTATACTCGCATGATAGAATAAATCTTGCCATGTTTATCTCTGTTGCAAAGTGCCATGTGTCTGTGATGTTGTTAAACTTGTTATGAGATGCCAACGTGAGGAGCTCATTGCTATCATTGAGATTGTACCCATGATGCATGCTTAGGTGTTTTGGAATCACCATCATGTGTACTTTGTTGTGGTGCTTACCACTTGCCATGTTTAGTTTTGAGGTGACTTAAACTTGCTCTCAAAGATGCCATGATGAAACTGTTGTTTTAACACTTAGTGAAATTTCACTAAGTCTGGAATCTGTAATTTCCAGATGCCATGTATGCTTGTTGTTCTAGGCCAATCCATGATAGTGTTGGGGTGACTCTTGATGATTCCTTGTAGTATATATTGTTGGCTACCCATTCATGCTCTCACATGCTTATTTGAGTGGCTGTAGCATATTTAACTTTTGCTCCCAAGTTGCAATAAAATACCGCTGTCAGGATTTTGTTGTCAAGTTCAATATGTCCAAGCTTGTTGCTATTGATCCGTGGCTCCTTTGGGGGTGCACCAATGGACTTATTTGCGGTAGGATATGTCTAGTTTATGTTCATGCTCTTTGCCATGATGTTTGAGTGTTGTAGATTATTTATCTAGTGCTCCGAAGTTGCTATGTGGCTGTAATTTTCAGCTTGTGCATATTTCTTGTTTCGGGCATAACTTTTAGCCCGTAGCTCCGTTTTTAGCAAGTCTTATATGAAACTTGATTGATTTTTCGTGTAGATTCATGATATCCTATTGTTATATTGTTTTGAAGCATTTTGCTTGATCGCATATTGTCATGCTCTTTGTGCTCCCTTAATGCATAAGTCATGCATCCATCATTTTTTTGGTGTGCGCATTGCATCTTGTTGATTCGTGCCTTGTGTGGTTGTGTTGATTAGAGCCGGAAGCTGAGACCGAGTACGAGTATGAGCACGAGGTAACTACCGAGCTTGAGAACGAGGACCCCTCTTACGATCCGAACGACAACTCTTCAGGCAAGATGACCGAACTCGGATACCATTACTATTTTTGCCTATTGCTAGAAGTCTCGATCTATAGTTTTGCCTCGATACCCATGTCTTTCATGTCAGCCTCCTACTTGTAACCATGTCCATGTCTAACCACCCTACCTATGCAAACCATTGATTGGCTATACGTAGGCTTCACTCAGCCCCTCTTATAGCGTTGCTAGTTGCAGGTGAACTTGAAGATGCTTGCTTCATGTTGAAGTTTGTTGGGTTATATCACACTATATAAATGCTTAAATGAAATCATCTATATATTGGCAATGGATGGAAGGCTAAGCCTTTTGCTTGGTGATTTGTTCCACTCATGCCGCTAGGAACCGTATAAACCGGTGTTATGTTCCTTGATTATGCGTTCCTCACACGGTTGGGGTTTATGGGGCCCCCTCGATAAACCGCTAAGTGCTAAGTCTTTTCCAGCAAGTCCCAACATTGGTACTATTCGCCTAATAATTAATAAAACTTGCATAGGGTCTTGCAAACCCGAGTTCTTAATCAACAACCCCGGGCCAGTGCTCCTCATGAGTGTTGGTCCGAAACGGGGAGCCTGCTGGGTCATCACGAGGGAACTCGAGGATTGATATAAACCCGTAGCTTCGCCCATCCGGTCGTGTCCTGAGACTAGATACGCGTGGCTACCATCAGGGTGTCGACACGCCGGGAGGATTTGCTGGATTAGCCTTAACTTAATTCGGAGTATCTTGAGCACGGGATTCCGACAATACTCGGGTCTTCCCACCTTGGAGTTGCGACTCCGCGGATCATGGGCTTGTCATGGGCCAAGTTGGAACACCCCTGCAGGGTTATGAACTTTCGAAAGCCGTGCCCACGGTTATGTGGCAGATGGGAGCTTGTTAATATACGGTTGTAGAAAACTTGACACCATGTTCCAATACACTACCAGCGTGTGTACCGTGACTGTCATTTTCCGAAAGGGGTTTCGGGAGATGAACACGATGGGGTTATGTTTGACTTGATTAGTTTAGGATCACTTAGTGATCATCTCTCGACCAAGGCACCTTCTCTTCTCGCTCTCTTATACGTAAGCAAGGCTAGTGCTGCTGCAACCACTTATTATTATTCTTTCTTCAGCCTTGTTCCACACCCAAGGCTTAGATAGTCGTGTTACTCGGGAACGGGATTGCTGAGTCCTCTGTGGCTCACAGTTACTTCAAAACACCAGATGCAGGTCCGATGGTGAGCTATCCAGGTGATGGCACCGAGCTAGACTGGGAGTACGACGAGGAGCGTAGCCGTTACTATGTTCGCTATCCCGATGATCAGTAGTGGTACTTCTACTAGGATTCGATCCGACCTGTGGATTTAAGTTATGTTTGGTATCTTGACATTTGGATTTTACCCTTAGATGGGCTGTGATGTTCATTTGTATGATGATTGAAACATGTAATGAATTTGTGTGACGTGGCGAGTGTAAGCCAACTATTTTTATGTTTTCCATCCCCGTCTTTTACATGAGTTGTGCAAAGATACCAAACTTGCGATCATTCCAGCATGGGGTTATGTCTCTAAGTCGTGCCTCGACACGTAGGAGGTATAGTCCCATCCTGGGCATTACAAGTTGGTATCCAGAACCTTCTCCGACCTAGAAGCCCCCACTGATTGATCGAATCGTTGACGGTCGAGTCTAGGCACACACTGAAAATATTTTGAGTTCTATATTATCGGAGAGTAGGATTTCTTTGCTTCTCATCCCCTTTCTCTCTGGTGAGGACTCCTGACGTCTACTCTTGCCTCTTCTAGGATTGCACCAAATTTTTTTGTTTAGGAATCTCGCGAGTATTGTGGGATTGTTTCAATGTTCTTGTGACGAGAATATTGTTCTCGATGCCTCCTGACATTAGGGGTTGTGGCAGTGTCCTGGGGAGTTGAGCTTCGGGGTATTGTCGTCACAAGCATATCGCGACAGTACTAAATACTTAAGACGGCCGACATCGAAAATCTCTCCTATACGGTTAGTGGCAAGATAACCCCGACATCACCCAGTACTGGGGAGGTAGTTCGGGAGTATTGCCATAGCTTGGTATAGTGGATGCTTTTCGAAGGTCCGAGGTAGACAGTTTCCGAGAAAGACTGGTTATGTGTTGAAGGATGGATACAGCTGGATGTAGGTTTAGAGTTGATTGCGCGGTGCTTCCCCTGTATCCCCAACACCTGATTGCATAACTGGAAACTTTCGGAAATTAATAGGTGGGTTTATCGAGTAGATTGTAGGCATTCTTCCAACGAATGCAGGTTAGCGAGTTCGGGGTTCTACATTGAGTGAAGTGGTTTTGTGACCGATGTTCCGATCGGGAGTTGCATCTTAAAGGGTCCTTGGCTATGCTGATCCGGGGATTGCAAAACCCTTTCGTAACGCGTTCCTAAGTTTTCAGCACAAAGATGTTAGAACGAAGCTCCTATCTTGTGTTTGTTTCCGTCCGTACCTTGTGTTTTCTTATTTACCTTTTGTCCCCTATGTGTCTTCTCGTGAAGATTGATGTTATCATTTAACTGAGAATTTCATTCGTTCCTCTTGTTCGAATGATTATTGTGAAGACTATGTTGCATTTCAATCCGTTGATTCAGCTTATACCTTCTTTCAATCAATTGCTGATTCGTGGTCATCTCTTTCAGGATGGCTACGAAACGTGTTCCCAACGCTAACCCAGAGGGTGAAGAGGTCCCAGATCGTCCTCCTTCCCCTCCTCCTCCGTCTGAGGCTTGGAGAGCGATTATGCATACTACAAATCAGAACACCCAGATGTTGTTGCAGATGATGCAGCAGATGCAAGCTAATCAAGCTAATCAAGGTGTTCCAGGGAATCAAGGCAACTTCTTCAACCAACAGCACCATGCTACTCTCAACCAGTTCTTGGCCAATAATCCAAAAGCTTTCAGTTACTGTGTCGGTGTCGGGGGAAACTGTCCGCCACGAACACCTATGGGACCGGAGCCCCTTGTCTGTGCGGTACGAGGGCGGAGGGAGCACAAAGAGCAGATCGTAGCGAGCACGCGGGCAGTTTTACCCAGGTTCGGGCCGCGGTGGACACGTAAAACCCTACTCCTGCTTAGTTGTGTATTGAGTTTGAGTGCTCGGGAGCTTGAAGAAGCAGCTACACCGAGCGTGAGAGTGATCTAGGTTCCGAACCCCCTCCACGTTGTGCATGGGCCTCCTTTTATAGTGCAAGGGGTCACCGACAGGTGTCAACGTAGGAGAAAGGGGTAAAAACGTAAAAGAGGTGGTAGTTGTAACAGTGCGGGAACAGTGGAGCTACAGTGCAGAACAGTCGTCTATACCTACTTAGACAGTGGGGGACAAGGGCATTCAATGCCCGTCGCCGTCGACCCCAAAAGTTCCCGCCTTAGCGTCTCCGTCTGCCACGGCGATGTATCCACCACCATGGAGTGCCACCGTGTCCCCCAGGCTGCACAGCCATCCGCCACGCGTCCCTGGATAGGCCCCGGGACGACGCGTGGGCCGATGAGCTGGAGCGCGGGCACACGGCGCAGCCTTCCCGGCAAGCGTCTTGCCGGGGCCTTGATCTTGCCGGGCCCGGGAGCTTGCCGGGCTCTGAAGCCCGTCGCTCCCCGGGCCCTCGCCGGGTCTTCTAGCCTTCCTAGCAAGCTCCTCTTGCCAGGGCCTTGTGCTAGTGAGGTAGTCTTGAGCCTGGTACAGCCTTCCCGGCAAGCTCCTCTTGCCGGGGTCTCGATCTTCTTTCTTGTATACTCTGTTTTTGAACGGTTTGATAGGGAGCAGGAAGGTCTCCGGCGAGCACGCGGTAAACCCTGCCGCGGGAAGCTGCAACTGCCCGTGCACAAGTTGGGGTACTGAGGTACCCCTACCTTAGTACACCGACAGGAGCCCCCGGGCCTGGGCCACACACGGTGCCGAGCGCTGTTGGGCCAGGCCCAAAACAGTGCACGGGCACCCGCGGCCCGCGGCGCACCGAATCCACTTCCGTATCCGCCGCATCCCCCCGTAACGGCACGCGTCGATCGCGGCGTCGTGGGATGGGACGTGCCGACGATCTCTTAATGGAAAAGGCGAAACGCCCCCCCACTCCCCCATAAAAGCAGAGGAAGCGGGCGCGGTTCCCCTCCTTGCGCTTTCATTGCATTGTCTCCTTCCTCCAGAGATCTCTCTTGCACTCTGCCTCCACACCTCCGCCGCCGCCGAGCTCTTCGTCCCCCTCCTTCCGCCGCGTCCGCCATGGCCCCAAAGACCGACAAGGCGAAGGCGGAGAAGTCCAAGAGGGAGAAGTCGGAGCAAGCGGCGAAGCTCGCCGCGTATCGGAAGCAGCATCTCGTCTTCCCGCCGAGGCTCGGCGCGCGGGAGCTCTGGAACAAGTACTACTTGTTCTGGGCCAAGGAAACCAAGGCGCATCCCCGCACGCGAGCATATCCGGCCGCTGCCAAGGACAGCTACCCCGGCGGGTACTACTTCTTCGCAGCTTTCTTTCACTGCGGTCTGTGTCCTCCCTTCTCGAATTTCTTCTGTGATGTCATGCACACCTACGGCCTCCACCTCCTTGACTTCACCCCCAACGCCATTCTCACCATGGCGGTTTTCGCACACATGTGCGAAAACTTCATAGGGGTACAGCCCAATGTAGCGCTTTTTAGGCACTTTTTCACTCCTAGAGCAGAGGCCGACGCCCCCCTCTCCGGAGGAATTTCCTGGGTCTTCCGTCTGAACAAGAAGGGGTCCTACTTGCCGGGAGAGCTCCGCGGCAAGTGGGAGGAGTGGCGCGCGGAGTGGTGCTGGGTCGTCGAAGACCAGCCGCAAGCTTTCACCGCGCCGCGCACAACGCCCATCGTGCGCGGCAGGGACTGGAGTGAGCTAGATTCGGACGACATCAAGCTCGACATCGCCCTCGTCCGGATTCTTCGTCTTCGGGTGGCACAGCTGTCCGTTGCTGAGGTGGGCGCAGACTTCCTTCGCCGCCGCATCGCCCCTCTCCAAGACAGGAAGAGGCCGGCCTGGGAGTACGGCGGCCCGGCGGACATAATGAGGCTGCGCCCCGGGCTCAACTTCAACTTCACGACGCTCGAGCTAAGGGGGATTGTCCGGGAACTCTTCAAGTATGACCCGGCACACCCTGAGTGGTTCCGAGCTCCCCGGGGAGTGGTGCCGCTCTGCAACAACATCGTCCGGGACCGTATCCTCGCCATGATGCCCGCGTGCCATTCGCATGGCGTGGACCGCACGTGGATCGCGCCCAAGCCCATCGACGTCCTCAACTTCTACGACAACCTCGTGGAGGTGGCGAAGAACAAGAACGACGTCAAGGAGCACACGCGGGACACCACCGACCAGGAGATTGCCTATATGGCTTCTCGGGCTGAAGAGGCCGCTGCAGCCGCAGCGGCAGGAGACTTCGGGTACACGCCTGCTGAGGCGGAGGCTGCGGACGCGTCCAGCCAGGCGGAGGAGGCGGAGATCCGTAGATTGCTGCAGCTCCCTCCCGACGCGCTTGCCGGGGTCCCCTCGTTGAGGCACTCCGGAATCCACGGAATCGTGGCCGAGGCCGCGGCAATGTAGGGTGCCGCCGGAGGGAACAGAGGCGCCGCGAGGAGCGGAGGCGCCGGAGGGAGCGGAGGCGCCAAGGGAAAGGAGGCCGCAGCGCAGGGCGCTGGGCCCAGCGAGCCGGCCGGGGAAGAGGAGGAGGAGGAGGAGGCCGAGGACTCCGGCGGATCTACGGAACTCTACGCCGACGACCTCTCCTCGTCGGAGAGCTCCCCGCCCCCGGCAAGCCCAAGGCAGTCTCCACCGAAGTGTCTCCGCAAGACGGCGACGGGAGAGAGGGCGCAAGCGCCCCGGCAACAACCAGCTCGCCGGGCAGCTCCCCGGGGGAGCCAAGCCGCGCCAAGGGCGACCGGCGCACCAGCCACGGCAGAGGCGGCCCGCGCGCGGGCCACGACGGAGGCGCCTCGCAGGCCGGCGCCGAGCCGACAGGGGTCTTCTCGGAGCGGAGCAGCGGCTCCGCCCGCTCCTCGGGCTCCGGCTGCCACAGGGGCCGGGTCTTCGTAGCCCCCAGCCCCCGGGACCGCCAAGCGCCCGAGGGAATCTTCGTCTTCGGCTCCTCGTGCCGACGCGCCCACGGTGGAGTACGACTTCTCCGCCCTGAGCGAGGACGACGAGGAGGACCAGGAGTAAGGATCCAGGATCTTACACCTTCTGGAGTTTTGTCTTGATTATTGTTGCTGCTGACTTTGTTTGCTGCTTTGATTTCAGGACCTTGGCTCAGCGCGCGGCTAAGAAGGCCAAGGCGCCTGTGGTCGAGGCCACGGAAGACTCAGCTGCCGCGGCAACAGGAGGTGTGCCGGAGCCGAGCCTGCCGGACCCGAGCGCTGCTCCGAGGAGCAGCCCCCAGCGCAGCCCCCAGCGTAAGTCTGGGTTCCATTCTTCCGCTTGTCGGGATGCGCTTAGGTATTTCGTCTTCTTCCATCGTTTTGACATTTCTTGTCTTGATTTGTGCAGAGGTGGAGCCACAGCGGGAAGAGCGCCCGGAGACCGTCATCGAGGAGCCGCAGGCCCCGCCGTCCCCGCCAAGGCCAAACTCTCCGGCAAGGGAGAGTGCTCCGCCAAGGGTGGGTACTCCGCCAAGGCAGAGTACCCAGCCAAGGGCGAGCAGCCCGGCGAGGGTGGCCACTCCGCCAAGGCCGAGCTCCCCGGCGAGGGAGCCCGCCGCCGAGGACGTCCGCCAAGGTATGTCTTGTGATTTGTCTTCTTGGCTTCGCCCCTTTTTGGATCTTTGCTTGATCTTGAACTTCTTTTTCTTCCTTTTTCCTTTTTAGATCCTCCTCCTCCCGAGCCGATGGAGACTGAGGTCATCAACATCGAAGACGAGGAGGGCGCGCAGGGCGGCGGCGGCGACGTCCCTGCCACCGAGGAGATGGCTGAGGCCGCCGAGCCGGCCGCGCAGGAGACCGCTCCGGCTGCGGACGCAGCGGCCGGGGAGGGGGACGGCAACCGCACCGCCGACCCGGAGGCGGCGGGAGCATCAGATGCTGCACCGGCCGCCGACCCCTCCGCCAGCAAGGAGCAGGGTTACTACCTCGAGGCCCCCAACGGCGTCTTCATACAGATGCCTTGGGGGTCTTCATCGCGAGCTCCCGCGGAGGGCGAGGCGTTTGACGGAGAAGTCCTCGCCTCCGCAGGCCTGAAGATCGTCGAGGCGCCCGGCGGGAGTGAGGGGCCCGAGGAGGAGAAGCTGCTCCACCAGCTCCTGGCCCTTTACCGGGCCAGGCAGGCGAAGCTCGCCTCCCAGGAAGCCCTTGCCGCCAAGGCCGCCGCGGAGATGGAGAAGTGCGCGGCAGAGCTCAGCGCCGCCAACCAGGCGGCCCCCGCGAGGTGGCGGAGGAGCGCGAGCGTCTCGCCGGCGAGTACCAAGAATGGGCGCTGGAGAAGGCCGAAGCTGAGCAACAGCAGCGGCTCGCCGGGGTGGAGCTGTCCCGGCGAGAAGGAGAGCTCGCGCAGCGGAAGGTCGAGCTCGACTCCCATGAGGAGGACCTTGCCGCTCGCGAGACGGCTCTTGGCGGGGAGCTGAAGGAGGCGAAAGCTGCCGCGGTTGCCGCGGAAAACGCCAAGAAGGAGCTCGCCGCCAAGGTCGTACAGCTGGAGAAGGCGCTGAAGGTGAGCGCGGAGAAGGTTGCCGCGCTCATCACGGAGCGCGAGAAGGACGCCCACACAAATTCAGAGCTCCAAGTGAGCCTCTCTAAGAGGGGCGACGAGTTGAAGGCCGCCAAGGACTCCATCGAGGACTTGGAGTTGAAGGTCACTACTCTGAAGGATTCACTCGACGCTGCCCGGGCTCAGGAGACCAAGCTGAAGGAGGAGCTCCGCAAGGAGCGGACCTTGGTGGACAGCGTCAACAAAGCATCCGAGCTCTTCCGCCAGACCATTGAGGTATGGACCGAAGACTTGGTATCTTCTGCGTCCAACATTGACCAGGAGCTGCTGGCGCTGAAGGTTGAACATCTCATCTACTCGCCGGATCCGGATCTCCCGCACAGCGCCAAGCTCAGCCTCTTCTTCAGAGGGATCGCGCCGGCCCTTGCAGGTCTCCGGAACCAAATCCCCGCGCAGCTGGCCGAGGAGTCGCGCCTGCTCTGCGCGGGAACTCTGGAGCGGGTGCTGACGAAGATCGTGTACCGCAACCCGGGGATCAATCTCACCAACGTTCTTCGCAGCTTGCCGGCTGATGCGAACACGGAGGCCCTGAAGGAGCAAGTTGCCCACATCATCGCCAAGGTGGCTAAGATCGGCAGGAAGGAGGGCGACCGCGTAGATTAGGGCTCCGTTATCTTTATCTCTTTTTTGCTGCTGCACATTATGTCATGAACTCATTAGTCCATCGCGACAAGTTATCCTTTGTAAGATATTTATTTCATTTTGATCAATCAGTGCAATGTTATCTTCCTTGTCTTAATCCTTGACTTTGTATGTTTTTCACCCTACGCTCCCGGGGAGCTTGCCGGCAAGGGACCTTTGCCGCGAGCGCTGAGTGCTGGACTCTAAGCAGCCTGCAGGCCAAGGTCGCACCGGCAAGCAACCTTGCCGCGGCTAGTCGCAACGCACTTAGCTTGCTGAGCGTACTCGGAAACGAAGCAAGGGCGCGACACTGGTCGCAGCTCACTTAAATCGTTGAGCGAACTCGAAAACAAGATAAGGGTGCGGCAAGCTACGGGTAGGTTCCTCCACGCACAGGTTTTCCATACAAAGTGTGATTGTTCAAGGAAGACAACCAAAATTTAAAATTTGAACTGGTCAAATTCTAACAACTTATCTTTCATATGTTGCTTGCTTATATTGCTTGCTTTCCGGTAAGGCTTCTCTTTCTTGAACAGCACTTGGTTCCTCTTCCACCTCCTTCCCCCCCGGCAAACTTGTGCGCGAGGAACGTTCCTTCTGCTTAAGGGAAAGAAAAGGGAGAGGGAAACAAGTATATGGCCTTTCGGCGTGCTAATGCTTACCGGTTAGGTTTAGTGTGTCGCACCAGATGCCAGATGACTCATGCAAATAGCAAGGAAAAGCATGCAAAAGGCAAATAGCGCAAAACACCAAATCTTTACTGATGCACGGGGTCTGCGCCCGGCTTTGTACAAAGGGTCACATGCAACAGCGGCAAAGCTTGTACAAAAGGTGGTTGCCGGAGCGGATCACGGCAACCGCGCCTTATGGGTGAAACTTGCGAAGATGCTCTATGTTCCAGGAGTTGCTCACCGGTAAGCCTTCTTCGGTCTCGAGGCGGACAGCGCCGGGCCTCGTAACTTGTCTCACCCGATAAGGGCCTTCCCACTTCGGCGTCAACTTGTTGGAATTCTTGGCGGACTGAACACACCGAAGAACAAGGTCGCCTTCCTCGAGACTCCTGGCCTTGACCTTGCGGCTATGATAGCGGCGCAAGGCTTGCTGGTATCGAGCAGCTCGTACAGCAGCCTGGAGACGTCCCTCCTCGAGGAGCAATGTGTCATCTTGCCGCAGTTGCTCTTGCTCGAGCTCATCATAAGCGAGCACTCGAGGAGATCCGTATACGAGTTCCGTGGGGAGAACTGCCTCTGCCCCATAGACTAGGGCAAAGGGTGTCTGTCCGGTGGCCCGACTTGGTGTCGTTCTGATTGACCAAAGAGCCGCCGGTAGCTCCTCTATCCAATTTCTTCCGCACTTGCGCAGCCTGTCAAAGGTCCTTGTCTTGAGTCCGCGCAGCACTTCAGCATTGGCCCTCTCCGCTTGACCGTTGCTCCTCGGGTGAGCAACAGAAGCGAAACAGACCTTGGCGCCAAGGTCTTGGACGTACTGCATGAAGGTGCGACTAGTGAATTGCGTACCGTTGTCGGTGATGATCCTGTTAGGGATCCCGAAACGGCAAACAATCGACCTGAAGAACCTGACTGCTGACTGTGCTGTCACCTTTCTCACCGGCTCCACTTCTGGCCACTTTGTGAACTTGTCGATCGCAACGTACAAGTACTCAAAGCCCCCGACAGCACGGGGGAAAGGGCCGAGGATATCGAGCCCCCACACCGAGAAGGGCCAGGACAAAGGGATTGTTTGGAGAGCTTGAGCTGGCTGATGAATTTGCTTTGCATGGAACTGGCACGCTTCACACTTGGTTACTAGTGCAGTCGCATCTTGGAGGGCTTCTTGCCAGAAGAACCCTTGCCGGAAAGCTTTCCCGGCAAGTGCCCTTGCGCCAATGTGGTGGCCGCATATGCCTCCGTGTATTTCCGCCAATAGCTTCTGTCCATCTTCCCTGGAGATACACTTCAACCTGACACCATTGAGTCTTCTTCTGTACAGCTCGTTATCCACGAACTGGTACATACTTGACTGCCTGGTTATCTTCTCTATCTCTTCTGGGTCGTCGGGAAGTTCTCCAGTTTGCAGAAAACGGACTATCTGCTGTGCCCATGCCGGAGCCTGAGGCTTGACGGCAAGGACTAAAGGCTCGAGGGCCGCTGCGGGAACCTCAGCTTCTACGGCGAGGACCTCCGGTTCTGCCGGAGCTGAAGGCCCCCCGACAAGCTCGCCGGGGCGAGGCTTGTCGGGAACACTTGCTTCAACTGTACAGACCCGAGGATCTGCAGGAGCAAACTGTTCCTCGGCGTTGTGGTTGTTGATCTTGGGGACCTTGGCGGCGGTTTCAGGAAGATCCGCCGGCAAGTAGTCGCCGGAGACCAACTTTCTCTTCTTGGACTGTCCAATTGACGGTGTAACGGATGGTTGAGTCAGCTTGAGCGAGAAGGTCCCTGGTTCCACAGGTAACTTCATCGAAGCACACTTTGAAAGGCCATCTGCAATTTCATTTTGAGCTCTTGGGACGTGCTCCATCTGCAGACCTTCAAAGTGCTCCTCAAGCTTCCTCACTTCATCGACATAAGCTTCCATCAAAGGGCTCTGATAGCTCTTGTTGACTTGCCGGACCACCAACTGAGAATCTCCCCGCACAATCAGCTTTCTGATCCCAAGTTCGGCCGCAATCCTGAGGCCGGCAAGCAAGCCTTCATATTCTGCGGTGTTGTTTGTCGCTTGCTCCCTGGGAAAGTGCATCTGGATAACATATTTGAGGTGCTCTCCGGTGGGCGCGATGAGAACCACGCCAGCACCGGCGCCTTGCAGCGAGAAGGCACCGTCAAAATACATTACCCATTCACTTGTAGCTTCTTGTACGGGTGTACTTGTTTCTTGAACTTCTTCATCGGGCGTTGGGGTCCACTCAGCTACGAATTCTGCCAAGGCTCGGCTCTGTATGGTTGAAGTACTTTCAAACTTGAGTCCAAAGCTCGACAGCTCCAGTGCCCACTCAACGATCCTGCCTGTTGCTTCTGGGTTGTGCAATATCCTCTTCAGCGGAAAGCGAGTGACCACCGTTATCTCATGGGCTTGGAAGTAATGGCGCAGCTTTCTCGAGGCCATGAGGAGGCCGAAAAGCAATTTTTGCACACCAGAGTATCTTGATCTAGCCCCCTGGAGAAGGGAACTTACAAAATACACTGGGCGCTGCACCATCTTCTTCCGCACCTCTCCTTGCTCCTGCGCAGAGTCTTCCTTGTCGGGGCCAGAGCTTGCCGGAGGAGCCCCCTGCTTGTCGCTGGATTCGCTTGCCGGAGGTGCTGACTCCTCGTCGGACTCCCTCTCCGCTACTAACGCAGCACTAACCACCTGGTTGGTTGCCGCTAAGTATAGCAACAACTTTTCCTGTGGCCTAGGTGCGACAAGTATTGGAGTGGAGGACAGGTACCGTTTCAAATCCTGCAACGCCGCCTCCGCTTCCGAAGTCCACTTCATGGGACCTGCCTTCTTCAAGATTTTGAAGAAAGGTAGGGCGCGTTCTGCAGACTTTGAAATGAACCTACTGAGGGCAGCTACACAACCTGCAAGCCTCCTGACATCCTTGACGCGCTTTGGGGCCTCTATCTGCTCAATAGCTTTAATCTTGTCAGGGTTGGCTTCAATCCCCCTCTGTGACACAAAGAACCCGAGAAGCTTGCCGGAAGGGACTCCAAAGACGCACTTCTCGGGGTTCAACTTGAGCTGTATTCTGCGCAGGTTCTGAAACGTCTCCTCTAAATCTTGGATCAGGGTTTCCTTGCTCTTGCTCTTCACCACGATGTCATCCATGTAAGCTTCTACATTTCTGTGGATCTGTGGCTCAAAAGCAGTGTATACTACCCTTGCAAAGGTTGAGCCTGCATTCTTCAACCCAAATGGCATGCGTATGAAGCAATAAGTGCCACATGGGGTGATAAATGCAGTCTTCTCTTCATCTTCCTTGGCCATGAAAATCTGGTGATAGCCTGAGTATGCATCAAGAAAACAGAGTAGCTCACATCCGGCAGTGGAGTCAACGATCTGGTCAATGCGCGGCAAAGGGAATGGATCCTTGGGACATGCTTTATTCACATCGGTGAAGTCTATACACAGTCTCCATTTCCCGTTGGCCTTGCGCACGACGACTGGATTCGCCAACCACGTCGGATGGATCACACCTCTAACTAGGCCTGCTGCTTCTAGCTTCTTGATTTCTTCGTTGATGAACTCTTGGCGCTCCACGGCTTGCTTCCTCACTTTCTGCTTGATGGGCCGCGCATGAGGACAAACAGCAAGCTTGTGCTCAATTACCTTCCTGGGAACACCGGGGATGTCAGATGGTTGCCAAGCAAACACATCGACATTCGCCCGCAGGAAGGCAACGAGCGCGCTTTCCTATTTGCTGTCGAGCGTGGCACTGATGGTGAAGGTACCACCAGTGCCGTCCTCCTTGGCGGACACCTTCTTGGTTGCCGGAGGAGCGGCCATTCCTTTCTTACTCTTGCCGGTGGAGCTCGATGGAACGTCCTCGACGGCAGCGCAGCACTCCGAAGAGGTGCGGTTGCCGGAGTGGGTCCCAGAGCACTTGCCGGACTTGGTCTTCGTCTTCTTCCCCCCGGGAGCTTCAGCGGCAAGAGTATCCTTCTCGGCCGCGGCTGCCGCATCCCGGTAGATCTTGTCGGCGCAGATAAGCGCATCCTTCTTGTCGCCGTGAACAGTGATGACGCTTATCGGCCCCGGCATCTTGAGCACGTTGTAGGCATAATGGGAAGCTGCCATGAACTTGGCGAGGGCAGGACGGCCAAGTATTCCATTATAGGGTAATGGAATATCGGCGACGTCGAAAGTGATGCGCTCAGTCCTGAAGTTGAGCTCCCCGCCAAAGGTCACCGGCAGAGTGATCTTTCCCTTGGGCTTGCTCCTTCCCAGGTTGATTCCTTGGAATGAACCGGTCTCTTCGAGCTCGCCATCTGGAATCTGGAGTTTCTTGATCACAGCAGAGGAGATCAAGTTCAGCCCGGCCCCGCCGTCAACCAACATTTTGGTGACCTTGAGGTTGCGGATGGTGGGAGAAACCAGCATCGGCAAGCACCCGACCGCAGTGGTGCGGTCAGGGTGATCCTCAAGATCAAAAACGATGGGCGTGCTGGACCATTTGAGGAGCCTGCGCGACTCCACGGGCGGCTCCGCCGCATTCACCTCACGCACCCACTGCTTGAGTTGGCGGTGGGAGGTGTGCAGAGAGGCGCCACCGTCGACGCACAGGACCTCCGTGGCCTTCTGGAACTCCTGCTCGCTGTTATCTTCGTCCTCCATGTCTTCATCGTCGTTTTCTTCGTCCTTGTCGCGGCCCCGGGGAGGTCGATCTCCTTGCCGCTGCTTGGCCTTGCCGCGGCGCCCTCCCCGGCCGTTGAACGGCCGCTTCTTGCTTGTCTCCTCCCCGCCACCTTGGGCCTTCTCTTTGTCACGCCTCTCGTACTCAGCCTTCTGCTGCTCGACGAGGTACTCGACGCGCTTGCAGTTGGAGAGATCGTGACCCTAGGTGCGGTGGATCTTACAGTATTGCTTGTCGGAGCTGCCCGGCTTGTCGGCCGCCGCTGCAGGGGCAGGCTCCTTGCCGGAGCCGCTAGCCTGTGCTTGCTTGGCGGGGGCCTCCTTGCCGGACTTCTCGGCGGCAAGCACCTCTTTCTTGCCCTTCCTTCTGTTATTCCGCCGCCGGCTCTTCTTTGCCGGGGCGGCGTCGTCGCTGTCGCTTCCTCCTGCGCCAGCATCCTCCCCGGGGAGTCTCCTCCCCTCTTCTGCGCGTGCGCACTTGTCAGCCAGAGCATAGAGCTCGCTGACATCCCGAATCTTCGTCATCGCCATTTCTTCACGCATGCGGTGGTTACGCACGTTCTGGTGGAACGCGCTGATAACCGCGGCAGGGTGGACATCAGGGATGTTGTGCTGCACACGGCTGAAGCGTTGGATGTACTTGCGCAGGGTCTCGCCTTCCTTCTGGGCCAGAATGTGGAGATCGCTCTCCTGGCCGTGGGGTTTGTGGCCGCCGGTGAAGGCGCCAACAAACTGGTGGCAAAGGTCGGCCCAAGAAGATATAGAACCTTCCGGCAAATGCATAAGCCACGAACGGACGTTCGGCTTAAGCACGAGCGGGAAGTAGTTCGCCAAGATCTTCTCGTCGCGCCCCCCGGCAGCTTGCACTGCGATGGTATAGACGCTGAGAAATTCCGAGGGGTGCGTCTTGCCGTCGTACTTCTCCGGTACGTCGGGCTTAAAATTCTTCATGCTGGGCCACTGGACGCGCCGCAGCTCGCGGGTGAACGCAGGGCAGCCTGCCGCGTACGGCAAGTCGCCTGGCTCACCGGGCGCGTGCGCGTCGACAGTGTTCCCAGCTCTCTTGTCTGATTGTCGCCGAGCTTCTCGGCGGCGCTCGATTGTGGTCCGAGCGTCTTCTTCTCGCCGGTCGTCGAGGACCTGGCGCTGGTCCCGACGAGCCCGCGGGTCCGACGAGGCCGTGGAGCCGTCGTCGGCGTTGTTCCGGCGGGGCGGCGTCTTCTGCTTCTGCGGCGGGGAGTGCACGCTTGTCGCGCCCCCGGCAGTCTTGTCGCCGTCAGCCTTCGTCTTCTCAGCTTGCCGCGGCCGTGAGGTCGACGGCTGCTGTGGAGAATCGTTGTTGGCGAAGTCTATCAGGCTCCGGATGGTGGCCCTCCATTCTTCGGCCTTGTCGGCCGCTGGAGGGAAGTCGAGGAGAAGTTGCGCCCTTGCGAGCGCTTCTGCTGGAGTGGAGGGGAACGCGGGCGAGCGGTGCGAGGAGCGGGATACGCTCGGACTCCTAACAGCGTTAGAAGGAGCGGGGTCCCGCGCCGGCGCCTTCGCTTTGCTTGTGCCCGGACGGGGGTCCGGGGCGTCCCGGGAGCCTCCGGTTTGGCCTTGTCCCAGCAAGCGGATGCCACCTCCCGTGACATGGCGCTACTGGGTCGTTGTGTGCTGAGAGGGACGCGGCGCGTCCACGGAGACCGAGGTTCGGTCGTCCGTCCTGTTCTTGGATCTGGTGGCGCCGTGAGTGTCCTCGCCGGCGACCACCCTTCCGACGGCGTCTCCCCCGCCCACCGTTGGCTCTGGTGGCGGCGGGTGAGACGCAGACGGGCCTCCGACCTCCGAAGCCTTCTTCTTCGGGGCCATGGAGTTGTCGCTGGTGAAGTTGATGAATTCGGAGAGGTTGATGAAGAATGCGCCCGCGCGAACGCCGGATCAGATTCGCACAACCTCGACGCCCCCTACCTGGCGCGCCAAAGATGTCGGGGGAAACTGTCCGCCACGAACACCTATGGGACCGGAGCCCCTTGTCTGTGCGGTACGAGGGCGGAGGGAGCACAAAGAGCAGATCGTAGCGAGCACGCGGGCAGTTTTACCCAGGTTCGGGCCGCGGTGGACGCGTAAAACCCTACTCCTGCTTAGTTGTGTATTGAGTTTGAGTGCTCGGGAGCTTGAAGAAGCAGCTACACCGAGCGTGAGAGTGATCTAGGTTCCGAACCCCCTCCACGTTGTGCATGGGCCTCCTTTTATAGTGCAAGGGGTCACCGACAGGTGTCAACGTAGGAGAAAGGGGTAAAAACGTAAAAGAGGTGGTAGTTGTAACAGTGCGGGAACAGTGGAGCTACAGTGCAGAACAGTGGTCTATACCTACTTAGACAGTGGGGGACAAGGGCATTCAATGCCCGTCGCCGTCGACCCCAAAAGTTCCCGCCTTAGCGTCTCCGTCTGCCACGGCGATGGATCCACCACCATGGAGTGCCACCGTGTCCCCCAGGCTGCACAGCCATCCGCCACGCGTCCCTGGATAGGCCCCGGGACGACGCGTGGGCCGATGAGCTGGAGCGCGGGCACACGGCGCAGCCTTCCCGGCAAGCGTCTTGCCGGGGCCTTGATCTTGCCGGGCCCGGGAGCTTGCCGGGCTCTGAAGCCCGTCGCTCCCCGGGCCCTCGCCGGGTCTTCTAGCCTTCCTGGCAAGCTCCTCTTGCCAGGGCCTTGTGCTAGTGAGGTAGTCTTGAGCCTGGTACGGCCTTCCCGGCAAGCTCCTCTTGCCGGGGTCTCGATCTTCTTTCTTGTATACTCTGTTTTTGAACGGTTTGATAGGGAGCAGGAAGGTCTCCGGCGAGCACGCGGTAAACCCTGCCGCGGGAAGCTGCAACAGCCCGTGCACAAGTTGGGGTACTGAGGTACCCCTACCTTAGTACACCGACAGTCGGCCCTCTTGATGCTGAAGATTGGATCACCGATATAAAAAAGCATTTTGAGTGCAGTAATGTAAGAGAAGAGGACTATGTGAAGTTTGCAGCCTTCCAACTCAAAGACCAAGCAGCTGACTGGTGGCAGCAGTACAAAGACTCCAGGCCAGGTCGTGTGATCTCTTGGGAGGATTTCTGCAAGGACTTTCGCTCTTACCACATTCCAACAAGTGTCATCGAGGGTATGCGTGAGCAATTCCGCAACCTGAAGCAGGGCTCTATGACTGTCTACCAGTATAATGTCAAGTTCCAAAACCTTGCCCGCTATGCTAAGCAAGACATTCCGGATGCCAAGAGCAAGATCTATCAATTCCGAGGAGGTCTCAAAGATGAACTTCAACTTGCTCTCACCTTGTTCGAGCCCGATGAGTTCGACAAATTCTATAACTTGGCGCTCAAGCAAGAGGCAGCCCAGCTCAAGATGGAGGCTTCTAAAAAGAGGATTCGAGTTGCCGTTCACTCCTCCTCATCGTCTCAGATGGTCTCGAAACAACAGAAATTTTGGCTTCCTCCTCCTCCAGTGATTCGAGCTCCTTACAACAACTCCAACAACTCCAACAACTCCAACAACAACAAGAATGCTGGTGGTCGTGGTTTCTCCCACCCACCCAACTCCAACAAGCAGTCCAAGCAGCAGTTCCAAGTTCCAAGACCAAGTGTTCCTCCTGCTCGTCCACTTTCTGAGGTGACTTGCTACAAGTGTGGCCAGAAGGGTCATTATTCCAACAAGTGCAGCAACCCAAGGCGCCTTCCGCCTCCTCCTCCTGTCGGTACCGCTATGGTCAAGCATGATCCAAAGGCAGCAAGGGTGAACCAGATGAATGCTGCACAAGCGGAGAATTCTTCTGATGTGATATTGGGTAACCTCTCAGTTAACTCCTTTCCAGCTAAAGTTTTGTTTGATTCGGGTGCTTCATGTTCCTTCATGTCATGTCCTTTTGCATCCAAGCACGATATTGTCACCAAAAATCTGCCTCAGAAGTTGCAAGTCATTTCTCCGGGGAGACGTATGACTTCTAATATATTTGCTCCGGATGTTTCTATTCGCATGGGTGATTATCGCTTTCTGGCTAAACCGGTGGTTCTTGGCAATTCCGACATCGATCTCATCCTCGGAATGGATTGGCTTTCTCAGCATGATGCTCACATTGATTGTGCACAGAAGGAAGTCAAGATGACTCATCCTGATGAAGATGTGATTATCTTTGCCTCCAGGGATAAAACTATCAGGTTTTTCTCTCTCAATGATAAGGGCGAGATTAATGCCATATCTCAAATTCCGGTGGTTTACGAATACCAAGACGTCTTTCCTGAAGAACTTCCAGGCATGCCTCCACACCGTCAGGTGGAATTCGTCATTGATCTCAAGCCGGGTACTGAGCCAGCATGCTGGCGTCCGTACAAGCTCTCTCCTAAAGAATTGAAGGAGTTGAAGAAACAGCTTGATGAACAAGAACGTTTGTGTCTGATCAGGCCTAGTACGTCTCCTTGGGGCTATGGTGTCTTATTTGTCAAGAAGAAGGATGGCACGGAGCGTCTCTGTGTTGATTACCGGCCATTGAACAAGAAGACGATAAAGAACAAGTATCCACTCCCCAACATCAACGAACTGTTCGAGCAGCTCAAAGGAGCTAAAGTGTTCTCTAAGCTCGACCTCCGAATGGGCTATCACCAAATTCGCATTCGCGAGGAGGATATTCACAAGACTGCTTTCAGAACGAGCTACGGCTCATACGAGTATACAGTCATGTCCTTTGGTCTCGCCAGTGCTCCACCTACCTTCTCGAGAATGATGCACTACATTTTCAACCCCTACACCGGCGAGTTTGTGCTTGTGTATCTGGATGATATTCTGGTATTTTCCAAGAATGAAGAAGATCACGAAAAGCACCTCCATCTTGTTCTCGACCGACTCCGTGAACATAAGTTCTATGCCAAGTTCTCCAAGTGCGAATTTTGGCTCGATAAGGTTTTGTGCCTGGGCCATATCATCTCCGCTGACAGTATTGCAGTGAACCCCGAGAAAGTTGAAGCAATTGTCAACTGGGAAGCTCCTCAGAACGTCAAGCAACTCCGAAGCTTTCTTGGTCTTGCCAGCTATTGCAAAAGGTTCGTTGAGAACTTCTCCAAGATTGCCAAGCCTCTTTCCAACTTGTTGCAGAAGAACGTCAAATACTTTTGGTCTCCAGAGTGTGAAGTGGCATTCAAAACTCTCAAAGAAAAGCTCGTCCCTGCTCCAGTTCTTACTCCTCCAGATGAATCCAAGCCCTATGAAGTATTCTGTGATGCTTCTCTTCAAGGACTTGGTGGTGTGCTTATGCAAGACAAGAGAATTGTGGCATACACTTCTCGTCAGCTGAAGCCAAGTGAGAAGAACTATCCCACACATGATCTCGAGCTAGCAGCTGTGGTACATGCTTTGATTACGTGGAGACATCTGTTGTTGGGCAGAAAAGTCAACATCTTCACCGATCACAAGAGCTTGAAGTACATCTTCACACAGCCGAATCTGAACCTCCGCCAGACTCATTGGGTTGAAATGATCCAAGAGTATGATCCCAGCATTGAATACACTCCTGGCAAGGCGAATGTGATTGCAGATGCTTTGAGCAGAAAGGCATATTGCAACAGCCTTCTTATCAAGCCGTTCCAGCCTGAGCTTTGTGAAGCATTCAGGAAACTCAACCTCCAAGTTGTCCCGCAAGGTTTTCTTGCAAATCTTCAAATTGCTCCTACCTTGGAAGATCAGGTCCGTGAGGCCCAACTCAGTGATGCCATGGTGCAGAAGTTGAAACATGGTATTGCAAAGGGTGATCCGAAATACAAGTGCTATAGCGTTGATGAGAGAGATACCTTGTTCTTCGAGGACAGACTCGTTGTTCCCAAAGGTGATCTCAGGAAGCTCATAATGGAAGAAGCACATGATTCTCTCCTTTCCATTCATCCTGGCAGTTCCAAGATGTATCAAGACCTCAAGCAATCTTACTGGTGGACACGCATGAAAAGGGAGATTGCCCAATTCGTGAATGAATGTGATGTCTGCAGAAGAGTGAAAGCAGAACATCAACGTCCAGCCGGTCTTCTCCAACCTCTTCCTATTCCCGAGTGGAAATTCGACCACATTGAAATGGATTTCGTCACTGGCTTTCCTAAGTCCAAAAGAGGGAATGATTCTATCTTCGTGGTGATTGACAAGCTTACCAAAGTCGCTCACTTCCTTCCAGTCAAAGAATCCATCAATGCAGCTCAATTGGCAGAGTTGTACACTTCCAGAATTGTGTCCTTACATGGCATTCCTCAAGTTATCTCCTCAGACCGTGGAAGTTTGTTCACTTCAAAGTTCTGGGACTCTTTTCAGTCTGGCATGGGCACTAAGGTCAGGTTCAACACTGCTTTTCACCCTCAGACTAGTGGTCAAGTCGAGAGAGTGAATCAGATTCTAGAAGACATGCTCAGAGCCTGTGTCATATCTTTTGGCATGAAATGGGAAGATTGCCTTCCATTTTCCGAGTTCTCTTACAACAACAGCTTCCAAGCAAGTGCAGGCAAAGCTCCATTTGAAATCCTCTCTGGCAGAAAGTGTCGTACCCCTCTCAACTGGTCCGAAACAGGAGAACGTCAACTTCTTGGCAATGACTTGATCTCAGAAGCCGAAGAAATGTGCAAAGTCATACGTGAGAATCTCAAAGCCGCTCAGTCGCGTCGGAAGAGCTACTATGAAGGCAAGCATCGTGATTTGGCTTTCAACATTGGTGATCATGTCTATCTCCGTGTTTCTCCGATGAAAGGCACCCAAAGATTCGGTATCAAAGGAAAGCTTGCTCCTAGATACCTCGGGCCTTTCAAGATCCTTGGCAAAAGAGGCGATCTAGCCTATCAACTTGAGCTCCCTTCCAACTTCGCCAATGTTCATGATGTGTTCCATGTGTCTCAACTCCACAAGTGCTTCAAGACTCCTGAACGCATGATTCCGTTTGAAGAGATTGATCTTCAACAAGATTTGTCCTACCGAGAGCACCCAGTTGCTATTCTCGAAGAAACTGAGCGCAAGACCCGCAACAGTCCATCAAATTCTTGAAAGTCAAGTGGTCACACCATACCGACCGAGAAGCTACGTGGGAACGAGAAGATCATCTTCGTTCCGAGTACCCTTCCTTTTTCCAGTCCTAGATCTCTGGACGAGATCTTTTTGTAGTAGAGGAGAGTTTGTAATGCCCCGGATGTAATACTTTCCCTTTTGGCCATATAATATATCTCCGGCTTCATCAATTCCATTTCGGGTTCTTCGTCTTTTGGGTTTTCGCCGTTTTGTCGTGTTGCGTGTGTGGCATTCATTCATATCATGTAGTCATGTGCATCGCATTGCAATTGTGTTGTCAGTTGCATCCGGTTTCACGCGTTCCTTCCCGTTGTCCGTTTCACGTTCCGGAGCTCCCTCACGTGTTCGTGGCATCCCCGAGGCCTACTTTGGTGTTTGGCCGTGTAACATTACCGGTTTGGCGCGAGACTTGTCGTGTGTTGTTGTTTTGGTGTGTGTAACCCGCCTGTCAAATCTCGTCGCGTTTGGAGTTCGTTTGCTACCCCCAACAGTTATTCTCGTGGGCTCAAAGTGCCTCCACTTTGAGGACCAAGACACCCCTCCAACAGCCCACCAAACCACTCCTAACCACTTCCTTCATCTAGGCCATCCAATTCTGATCGTGTGGACGAAAACCGCACTCCATTTGGACAACCCTAGCTCCTTGTGCCTATATATTTGTCCTCTCCCCCAATTTTTGCCCCAAATCAAGGAAACCCTAGCCCCCACCTTCTCCTACCTCCAGCCTCTCCTCTCTCCACTCCGGCCGGAGCTCGCCGAAGCACCGCCGGAGCACCTCGCCGGAGTTCGCCGGACCCCCACCGGAGCTACACCGCTGCCACCCCATCCTCTCCACGCCGGTCACCGTCCTTCCCGCCGGGCCCCGCCTCGACCACCCGCCGGCCGGAGCCAGGCCAGACCGCCGCCTCCTTCCACTGGTCCTGGCCGCCCGAAGGCCACCGCCAGTTCGCTCGAGCCCGCCTCCTCGCAGGGATCGAGAGGGATCCCGATCAGGATCCGTTGACCAGCGATCCGAGCGACCCTCCTGGGCTCGATCGCCAGCCGAAGGCCGCCTCTTCCACCGGCCGATCCGAAGGCCCGGATCCCCCACTTCCCAGCCAGCCGGTCCGCTCCATCTCCCGCGTCGCGCCGCCTTCTCCCAGGCCTCCAGCCGTCGCCGCCAGGTGGGCCGAGCTCCCGCGGGCCGCCGCCTCTCCGCCTCCTCCCGCATCGCCTCCAGGCCCGAGGCCAGAGCGAGCGCCGCCCCGCCAGCTCCTTCCGTGGGCCGGCCCAGCCGCCAACCCCGCGAGGCCGCTCCTCCGCCTGGGCCGAGGCCAGCGCCTCCCAGGCCCACTCCGCGCCGCCGTTACCTCCCAGCCGGGCCGGCCTCCTCCGCCCCGATCCCGCGCGGGCCGTGCCGCTCCTGCCCGCCACTTCGTCCACCCCGGGCCAGATCCGCCGCGGGCCGAGGCCCGTAGACCTTTGCTTCTCCAGATCTGCAGGTTGACCCCTAAAAATCCCTAAGTCCCTGTGGTTTTTATCTCTGATGCAATATTCAAATGATGATATATTTTTGTGTGGTGCTCCGTTTTGCGCAAATGACATGTCCAGACGTTCGTGGTGACTTGCACTACGTTTCATTCCATTGTGCCATACATGTTTGAGTTCATCTAGATGCTTAAAATTCTGTTGCAAGAGTGCATCGTGATAAAAACTGCTGTTAGTGTTGTTTTTCATGCCTTCTTTGCATAGTGGTAACTTGGTGCTCGTTTATCCGAATGATGCAAATGAGATGTCCACGGTTTCGTCTTGTCATGCTCTACATGATGATTGTTTAGACTCGCATGATAGAATTAATCTTGCCATGTTTATCTCCGTTGCAAAGTGCCATGTGGCTGTGATGTTGTTAAACTTGTTATGAGATGCCAACTTGAGGAGCTCATTGCTATCACTGAGATTGTCCCCATGATGCATGCTTAGGTGTTTTGGAATCACCATCATGTGTACTTTGATGTGGTGCTTACCACTTGCCATGTTTAGTTTTGAGGTGACTTAAACTTGCTCTCAAAGATGCCATGATGAAACTGTTGTTTTAACACTTAGTGAAATTTCACTAAGTCTGGAATCTGTAATTTCCACATGCCATGTTTGCTTGTTGTTCTAGGCCAATCCATGATAGTTTTGGGGTGACTCTTGATGATTCCTTGTAGTATATATTGTTGGCTATCCATTCATGCTCTCACATGCTTATTTGAGTGGCTGTAGCATATTTAACTTTTGCTCCCAAGTTGCTATAAAATACCGCTGTCAGGATTTTGTTGTCAAGTTCAATATGTCCAAGCTTGTTGCTATTGATCCGTGGGTCCTTTGGGGGTGCACCAATGGACTTATTTGTGGTAGGATATGTCTAGTTTATGTTCATGCTCTTTTGCCATGATGTTTGAGTGCTGTAGCTTATTTATCTAGTGCTCCGAAGTTGCTATGTGGCTGTAGTTTTCAGCTTGTGCATATTTCTTGTTTCGGGCATAACTTTTAGCCCGTAGCTCCGTTTTCAGCAAGTTTTATATGAAACTTGATTGATTTTTCATGTAGATTCATAATATCCTATTGTTATCTTGTTTTGAAGCATTTTGCTTGATCGCATATTGTCATGCTCTTTGTGCTCCCTTAGTGCATAAGTCATGCATCCATCATTTTTTTTGGTGTGCGCATTGCATCTTGTTGATTCGTGCCTTGTGTGGTTGTGTTGATTAGAGCCGGAAGCTGAGACCGAGTACGAGTACAAGCAAGAGGTTACTACCGAGCTTGAGAACGAGGACCCCTCTTACGATCCGAACGACAACTCTTCAGGCAAGATGACCGAACCCGGATACCATTACTATTTTTGCCTATTGCTAGAAGTCTCGATATATAGTTTTGCCTCGATGCCCATGTCTTTCATGTCAGCCTCCTACTTGTAACCATGTCCACGTCTAACCACCCTACCTATGCAAACCATTGATTGGCTATACGTAGGCTTCGCTCAGCCCCTCTTATAGCGTTGCTAGTTGCAGGTGAAGTTGAAGATGCTTGCTTCATGTTGAAGTTTGTTGGGTTATATCACACTATATAAATGCTTGAATGAAATCATCTATATATTGGCAATGGGTGGAAGGCTAAGACTTTTGCTTGGTGATTTGTTCCACTCATGCCGCTAGGAACCGTATAAACCGGTGTTATGTTCCTTGATTATGCGTTCCTCACACGGTTGGGGTTTATGGGGCCCCCTCGATAAAACGCTAAGTGCTAAGTCTTTTCCAGCAAGTCCCAACATTGGTACTATTCGCCTAATAACTAATAAAACTTGCATAGGGTCTTGCATACCCGAGTTCTTAATCAACAACCCCGGGCCAGTGCTCCTCATGAGTGTTGGTCCGAAACGGGGAGCCTGCGGGGTCACCACAAGGGAACTCGAGGATTGATATAAACCCGTAGCTTCGCCCATCCGGTCGTGTCCTGAGACTAGATACGCGCGGCTACCATCAGGGTGTCGACACGCCGGGAGGATTTGCTGGATTAGCCTTACCTTAGTTCGGAGTATCTTGAGCACGGGATTCCGAGAATACTCGGGTCTTCCCACCTTGGAGTTGCGACTCCGCGGATCGTGGGCTTGTCATGGGCCAAGTTGGAACACCCCTGCAGGGTTATGAACTTTCGAAAGCCGTGCCCGCGGTTATGTGGCAGATGGGAGCTTGTTAATATCCGGTTGTAGAAAACTTGACACCATGTTCCAATACACTACCAGCGTGTGTACCGTGACTGTCATTTTCCGAAAGGGGTTTCGGGAGATAAGCACGGTGGGGTTATGTTTGACTTGATTAGTTTAGGATCACTTAGTGATCATCTCTCGACCGAGGCACCTTCTATTCTCGCTCTCTTATACGTAAGCTAGGCTAGTGCTGCTGCAACCACTTATTATTATTCTTTCTTCAGCCTTGTTCCACACCCAAGGCTTAGATAGTCGTGTTACCCGGGAACAGGATTGCTGAGTCCTCTGTGGCTCACAGTTACTTCAAAACACCAGATGCATGTCCGATGGTGAGCTATCCAGGTGATGGCACCGAGCTAGACTGGGAGTACGACGAGGAGCGTAGCCGTTACTATGTTCATTATCCCGATGATCAGTAGTGGTACTTCTACTAGGATTCGATCCGACCTGTGGATTTAAGTTATGTTTGGTATCTTGACATTTGGATTTTACCCTTAGATGGGCTGTGATGTTCATTTGTATGATGATTGAAACATGTAATGAATTTGTGTGACGTGGCGAGTGTAAGCCAACTATTTTTATGTTTTCCATCCCCATCTTTTACATGAGTTGTGCAAAGATACCAAACTTGCGATCATTCCAGCATGGGGTTATGTCTCTAAGTCGTGCCTCGACACGTAGGAGATATAGTCCCATCCTGGGCATTACATTCTGTATGCGTCCTTGGCCACGTACGTGACGTGTTGTTCATCCAGTCTCTCATGCCACACACTGTGTCAGGCGTTCTTGTCCTTCTTGCTCTCAACCTTCATCTTTATGTAGTAGGGGTCGATGATGGCCGAGGCAAGGTCAACCAGGGAGTTCTTTTTGTTCTTGTCGCAGCCCCAGACCTTGTAGTGGTCCTAGATGTTGACAAGATTCTGGCATTTCAAGCCCGAAACGTTGAGAACTTTTAGATCGTTGGTGGTGTCCACCGTAGAGAAACTATAGTCGGAGTTGTTGATAAACCTGGAGAAACGCTCGCAAGGCCTTGTGGCAAGGTCGTAGTGGTAGACGAGGACGTCATGTCGCACGCACAACTGGGTGACGACACCCTTCTGATAGTGTTCGGCATGACCGATGGTGTACTCGAGGTCGAAGCCGACCACTTGGTACTTGTCCTCGGCAAGCAACTGCTCCATAGTTTGGATGGATCTCTCCACCCGGACGGGATCATTCATGTACACCACTGAGAGGGCCTTCTCCTCATGTGGGTGTCCACTATGTAATGAGTGGTGAACTGCCCGCCGTTGGCCGCTGGGAGCGCCATTGGAACCGCTGGGTTTCCTCTCTGTATGTGTCGTCGTGGGTGTGCTTATTGTGTCGTGTGACGCGAGAGATGGAGGTAAATGGCCGCAGGAATAAATGGGGGTCGGGCGGCCTGGATTCTCGGTGTGTCCGCATGGCAGTTTTTGCAGTGGGTAACTGCATCGTCACGCCGCGCCCGGCACAACCGCATGCACAAGAATGTGCGTGCTCGTGCGCCGGCCCCAAACACTGGTAGCACGCATGGAGGGACAAGGGCAGAGCACCCGGAGGGACGCGAGAGCAGAGCACGCGGCAGGACGCGAGCAGAGCGCGTTGCGGCTGCCTCAACCGCAAGCAACCACACGCATAGAGCAGTTGAACACGCAGGAAATTCCTCCGTCTTGTTCTATAGTCCCCTTTATATTCGGTGCCATACTTTGCCCTTAAATTTAAATTTGACCAACAAAATGTTAATGCATGTTATAAAATTATATAATTGGAAACTATGTTCAAATACGAATCCAACTATATAATTAAATCGTATTTTATTAGTTAAATCCTACTTATAAACCAGGACGGGGGTATAGTAGGTAATTAAATCGCAAATGTTTTTTTAATTAACCGTACTTGTACGTGGCCTTTCGTCCTCCTCTTGCACTTCTTGTCACCCCGCGGTTGCAGGCGTCTTACAGCGCAAGCTTGTGCAGCATGCGTGGGCGTTCTTTTGGCCAAACTGTGGGTCGAAGTGGTGCCAATGAATCGTCGATGAGCTTTTTCCCGTCCAACCGCACAGGTTCTCGTGCAAGCTTCCCGCTCGACTCGGTGAAATCCCCCAAAATCCCAATGCTTACTGGCCTGCTATATAAACCCTCATGGCCGGCGAATCCTGCGTCGCATTTTTCCCTCCCTTCCTGTAGCTTATCTCGTCTGCTTCTCCCACAATCGCCAATGGCACCGGTCCATCGTCGTCACTCAGCCACTCCACAATCATCAGAGTACAACTACAGCTGGGAGGCTATACCGTCTCGATAGCGCAGTCCCCGGTGTAGTGTAGTGTGTGTGGCATCCCTGTTGGGTGTGCGTGGAACACCCACCACACGCTCCGCCGCCGCTGCCCGTCGGTAGCTGTTGTTGGCCGCCGTTGCCGCCATGCCATTGTCAAAAGCCATGGCCATCGCCAGCTCCGCCTCCGCGGCCCAAAGGCGGGAGGTGGCTATCATAGCTGCCACCCCACTTCCGGCCACCATGGCCATCACCCGCTCCGCCAGCATGGCCCGAAGGCAGGAGGTGGTAGTCGTGGCCGCCACCCCATCATCGACCGCCGTGGCCGCCAGCCCACCGTCGGCCGCCGGGGTCATCACCCGCTGTGCCACCGCCGCTCGAAGGCGGGAGGCAGAGGTGGAGGCCAGCACGTGCGTCAGCGACCTACCTTGCGCGCTACAGCGAGTTCCTGCGGGAGGAGGAGGAGCGCCTCGTCGAGCACGCAAAGAGCCTTACCACCACCGTGGCCGTGGCACACGCCACCTCAGAGGCGAGGAATTAGGCGATCTACGAGGAGAACCACTGCTTCGATAGGGGTCGTCTGGAGCGGCAGAGGGCGTTGAGGTGAGCGTCGGTGAAGGTGCAGCAGCAGCAAGCACTCTATTGCATTTGTCCAGCTCGTCAGTAGGCTCCTCCTCCTCTGCCTCTTACTAAGCGCGCTCGGCAGAGGAGAGGCTGCTGGAAATAGTACAAAGCCCCTCCGTAGTAGTAGTATTATTTAGGGGCTATTTTGTTCAATTCATCTGACTATAGATGTGGTGCAATTGTACAACGTACATAAAATTAGCTAGTCTATATAGATGAACCAGCTATTTCAGTACGTGGTTGGAAACAATTGGGGAAAAGTTTGGTCGGTTTAGCTGTCGAGTTGAATTATTTGTATAAAGAACGACTTCTTAATCTATGAATGAAATCAATGCTTAAATTTTAGTTGCAAAAATTAGATTGTGCTACCGATTTTTAGCTGCATATTTTGACAAATCGCGGTGTTACAAGGTTGACAAATGGCAATGTTACTAGATCAACAAATGTCAATCTTTTCAGTTGACCAATGGCAACCGACCCAATATGAAAAATGCAAATCTTACCAAATTGTTTGTACATGGTTGCACACAGGTCATCCAAAACAACCGTTTGTGTTCAAGGGATGCACAAATCCTGCTCGGCACATTTTCTCTTGGCTTAGCGCCAAAGTCTGGTTTTGCATACGAGTGTTCTATCTAAAATGTTTGCGATCAAGAGCTCCACAAATCCTGCTCGGCATATTTTCCCTTGGCTTCCTGGGGAAGCTGTTGATTTCCATACTGGTGTTCTAACTAAAACGTTTGCAATGAGAGTTTTATATTTAAAAACCATTGACGTTTTTTTTTCAAAAGAAAATCTTTTGATATGTCTGTATATTAAGAGAGAAAAATGCTAGTTCGTTCAAACCATATCTTTCATTTAGTCACACTGCGAATTTATATTCATATGATCGAGATACAACATTAAACCCAAAAAACTATTTTCGGCGGTGGTGGAGGCGGCGTGCCGCGCCGTCGTTGTCGTTGTCGTCCTCCGGGACACCGTTGTTGAAGTCTTCAAGGCAGCATGGAATGTTCTTCACATGTAAATCAAACATCATGTCATCGCACGATCGACGGACGGGGCGCGGGAGGACGGTAACTGGAGGCGCTGAGAGGTAGCAGTTGACGACGACGTCCCATGCCTCTAAGTGGGGCGCGCGCACGGGCACGACATGACGAGTGCAGCCAAACACACGGGGACCGGCACCGCAGTGGGTGGAGGGGCGCACACGGGCATGAGCTCGCGCGGTTCCACGGAGACCTCGCTGACGCCCGCGGCTTCCAGCTCTGCGATAGTGCTCGGCGACCACTCCGTCAATGCTACGAGGATTGTCGCTGGCATGGGCGCCGGGATGGGAGGTGGGACGGGAGTGGGGGCAGCAACCGCGGCGGCCAGCTGGTTCAGGGCCATGTCCATGAGGCCCCACTCCTCCTTATTTTCGATCTCCTCCGGCTTGGAGTCGACTTCACCAAACTTGAAGACTAGTGGCAGATGATCATTCTGCGCCTTGGCGTTGGTGGAGGTCTGTAGGTGGGAGGGGAATGGGAGGCGAACAGTAAGGTGATACGTCTCCAACGTATCTATATTTTTGATTGTTCCATGCTATTATATTATCTATTTTGGATGTTTAATGGGCTTTAATATGCACTTTTAAATTATTTTTGGGACTAACCTACTAACCAATGGCCCAGTGCAAATTGCTATTTTTTTGCCTATTTCAGTGTTTCGCAGAAAAGGAATATCAAACGGAATCCGAACAGAATGAAACCTTCGCGAGGATCATTTTTTTGGAACAAACGCAATCCAGAAGACTTGGAGTACACGTCTGGGAAGCCACGAGGTAGGAGGGTGCGTCCAGGGGGGTAGGCGCGCCCCCACCCTCATGCGCCCCTCGTAGATCCACCGACGTACCTCGTCCTCCTATATATACTCATATACCCTAAAAACATCGGAGAGCACCATGAAACCCTATTTCCACCACCGCAACCTTCTGTACCCATGAGATCCCATTTTGGGGCCTTTCCGGAGCTCCGTCGAAGGGGGAATCGATCACGGAGGGCTTCTACATCAATACCATAACCTCTCCGATGATGTGTGAGTAATTTACCATAGACCTTGGGGTACATAGTTATTAGCTAGATGGCTTCTTCTCTCTCTTTAGATCTCAATACAAAGTTCTGCTCGATATTCTTGGAGTTCTATTCGACGTAATACTTTTTGCGGTGTGTTTGTCAATATCCGATGAATTGTGGGTTTACGATCAAGAATATCTATGTACAATATTTGATTCTTCTCTGAATTCTGATATGTATTATTTAATATCTTTGCAAGTCTCTTCGAATTATTTGTTTGGTTTGGCCTACTAGATTGATCTTTCTTGCAATTGGAGAAGTGCTTAGCTTTGGGTTCAATCTTGTGGTGTCCTTTCCCAGTGACAGCAGGGGCAACAAGGCACGTATTGTATTGTTGCCATCGAGGATAAAAAGATGGGGTTGATATCATATTGCATGAGTTTATCCCTCTGCATCATGTCATCGTGCTTAAGGCGTTACTCTGCTCTTATGAACTTAATACTCTAGATGCATGATGGATAGCGGTCGATGTGTGGAGTAATAGTAGTAGATGCAGAATTGTTTCGGTCTACTTTTCATGGACGTGATGCCTATATACATGATCATGCCTAGATTATCTCATAACTAGGCGCATTTCTATCAATTGCTCGACAGTAATTTGTTCACCCACCGTAAGATTTGCTATCTTGAGAGAAGCCACTAGTGAAACCTATGGCTCCTGGGTCTATTTTCCATCGTATTAATCTTCCGTCAACTAGCTATTTTTATCGTAGTTTACTTTGCAATCTTTACTTTTCAATATATACAACAAAAATACAAAAAATATTTATCTTATTATCTCTATCAGATCTCACTTTTGCAAGTGGCCATGAAGGGATAGACAACCCCTTTATCGCGTTGGTTGCAAGGTTCTTAATTGTTTGTGTAGGTACTAGGGATTTGTGTTTAGTCTCCTACAGGATTGATACCTTGGTTCTCAAAAACTAAGGGAAATACTTACGCTACTTTACTGCATCACCCATTCCTCTTCATGGGAAAAACAACGCATGCTCAAGAGGTAGCATAAGGCCTCAATTATTAAACAGTGGCTTGTGCGCCATTAATGGAGAGGAAGGCCGACAGCCATGGAAGTCAAAGGGCTAACTTCCTAGTAAGCCTGTGCAGCGTACTAATCACGCGCTTCCTGATGAGCCTGCGCATTGGAGGACAGCTTGCATGCCTCTCGGTCAGCCTGCGCACAGGACTGCGCTCGCACGCCTCTCGTTCAGTCAAGCAGTTGTCCGCACGACGCCTCCTATAGCCATTAAAACCAAGACACATGCGTCATGTGAATGGTTAACAGAACATACATGATTTGAATTATACAAACGTTTGAGATATTAAAGTGGCAGCTATTTTTTCAAAATGCCTTTGTTGGCTGTTATTCGAGTGCGCCTTCTCTCAAAATGGAGACGAAAAATATCATAGCATGTCGGGTGCCATTCCATTATAGCATGCCAAGTTTCATGAATGTCAGACGAGTTTGGATTTACTAGAATTTCAACACAAAGTATCTCAACTTTTTGCCGGCAATCAACAGTGCTCTAGTGTTTGAATGTCATTCCCATGTATTGCATGGGACCTAAGCATGCACCCAATGACACAAATTTGATTTTACCACCAATTTATATGCACTGGAGCATGTGCATCTAGTTAAAATCTGAATTATTCACATAAATGCATTGGAAACTCAATTAATGTATCGAAATGTCCAAACGAACCCCGAAAATTCCAAAAATTAACACAACACTCCTGTTGTTCTATGTTGACACTAGAAAAAAATATTGAAATCAAGAAGAGGCAACGGATATCATTTCGTCCAGAAAGGTGAAACATTCCCAACCGAAACCATCACACTTGTTGTGAGAAACTCTGGTTTGTGAGAAGATTATACCCAAACCTGTCCTAAATTGGACAAAAAATTTACCAATGCATGTTGATGCCGCTCCATGGTAGCATGCAAAGTTTCATGAATTTCAGATGAGTTTTTGATTTACTAGAATTTAAAAACCAGGTATCTCAATGTTTGCGGCCGAGTGACGGTGGTAGGGGTTTTGACATTCATTCTCATTTCTTGCATGGGACCTAAGCATGCAACCAAGGAGACATATTTGAATTTTCAACCAATTTATATGCATTAGAGCATGTGCATGTATTTAAAATTTGAATTATGCATATAAATGCATTGAAAACTCAATAAATGTGTAAAAATGTACAATTGAAATCATAAAAATTTCAAAAATTAACACAACACTCCTGTTGTTCTATGTTGACACTAGAAAAAAATTGAAATCAAGAAGAGGCAACGTATATGGTTTTGTCCAGAAAGGTGAAACGTTCCCTACCGAAACCATCACACTTGTTGTGAGAAGCTCTGGTTTGTGAGAAGCTTATACCCAAACATGTCCCAAATGGGACAAATTTTTTACCACGGCTGTCGGCGTCCTGGGAACAAGGGTACCTAGACTTGCCTGTCTGCGGGTCGTGACGCGCTCCTACCACGGCCTGGTACGGCCAAGCTGATCGACCAGTTGCCCAAGGCCCTCGTGAGGGGGCTAAGCCTCGTGAGGAGAACAACGTCATGACCCCCTCAGGAGCAGCCTCGGCAAGGTGCTCCAGAGGGGCGGAGAATCCTGTGAAAGTAAAATGGGAGAGAAGGAAACAAATGATAGAACGGTTGCTTTCATTGACGAGATGGGGGGTATATATACCCTGGTACAAAGGCGGTTACAAAAGAGGCAGTTGCTACAAGTAGCAACCGACATAGCAGGGATTAACCCTTTAATTAATCTAATTAATTTATTCCTAACACTCCCCCTAATCAATGCTTGTCTTGAATATATATCATCTTGATAAATATTCCTCTTTGTATGTACCTTTGAGAATGTTCATCATCTTCATCTTCTGAAAGCCTTTGTATAATCTTGAGAGTCTCCCCCAAAAACCCTGTGGGAAAAATATGAGTGGAATAGTATAGATATGTTGATAAAACTACTGTAAACCCTGTGGGAAAATAAGGAGAGAATGATACAACATATAATGATTATTGTCTCATGAGAACTCAATTGAGAAAAACCTTTGTGGAAGGAGAAAACTCATCTTTGAGTTTAGAGAACAATAAATATGTCTTGAGTACTTCCTTTAAAAACCCCGATAGGGAAAATAGAAAGTATGACATATGATCTTTGAGAAGATATTGCCTTATTAAAAACCATTATGAGAAACTTTGAGAGAAAACTCATAAGGGAAAAAAGAGTGCGATCTGGTATGCCAATGAAAACTCCTTTAAAACTCAATGGGAAAAATATAAGGAGAAAATGATATGACATATACAGGCACTTGTCTTCATATTGTCTCATTAAAAACCTTTAATGAGAAACCATTAGGGAAAAACTCATGAAGGGAAAAAGAGTACAATATATGCAATCTGATGATTGTAAACAGGTTATAGTTTTGGAGATTACTCCCCCTGAACTTTAGAAATCCGAAGGATATCTCATACCAATTTCATTGATATGATCATGACATTGTGAATAATCTGTTGGATTCTCATAGTATTTCATTTGATATTGTTTCCTCACTTTCTATAATTTATGAGGATAAGTAATTTATGAGCAATGTGCTTTATGATATTGCTCTTCATATAACCTGTAGGTATTGAGTAACACATGTGATAGCGTCTTGATAAATCAAGTTATGTAATTCTGATGAATCTCAACCACATGATTTTGAGTGTGGTTAATCATTCTACTGAGCCATGCATATTTGTAATGCTTTTACATAAAGCAATTATGTCCATATGCTAAATAGAAATAGCCATTAAATCCCATTTAGATGACTTCCATATGAAGGCTATTCCCGCAAATTCAGTCATTGATATGGCACTGTTGGGAACAAAGAAAGAGCCAATATCATTATATCATATCATGATCATATCTTGTACTTCCTGACGGAAATATCCAAGATTAATTGTGAGCTTGTGATATAAGCTAATATTTCTTATATCGGCCATATACCTTTTGTTGGGGGTTGCACTCTGAACAAAGATAGCAAATTTAGTGTCAGGCCTGACGTAGTTTGCAATTATATGAGTGTTTTGACATTAATGAGATATAGAACTTCAGGTCCTGATATCACTCCATTATCACCCCTAGGTATGAATGGATTTGTACCCTATCAGGGGTAGTGTGACCATATTACATGTCTTTTGTTTGCATGATATATCCACATTGAACTTCTCATATATGTTTTGGATATATGTAGACTGAGATGTATTCTTGAGAGAATGCTCAAGTTGTATACTTAAGCTAAATTTGGTTGAATCCAAATTTCCCGTCTTGAGATGATTTTGTGCATGTTTATGTCTTGTATAGACATCGATGATTAGGTCATCAATATACACTGATGTGATGTAAGGAAATCAAATTTTTGATTTCTTTATTAAAAGACATAAACAATCATCATTATTCGAGTAATCCTTTTGAAGAATGAACTCATTTAGTCAGTAGTACCATATGATTTTCGACTATTTCAAGTCATAGAGTGACTTTGAAGTTTTACACAAAAACATGTTGCGATTTTTCTATGGATTCGGAATTGTAAGCCCTTCAGGGACTTTAATATAGATATCCGAAATGAGTGATCCATATGATTATGTAATCACTACATCCATTAACTGCATGGATATTGTTATTATTTTATTGCCAATGGTACTTAGTATCGAAACATAATTCCACTCATACCAAGAGGGTATGTTACATCATAATTGATGTCGGGTCTCTGCGTGAACCCTTTTGCTACAAGCCTCACTTTCTCACCACCTCATTGATTTTGTATATGAATGAGAAGTTTTTAGTATTCCATATGGAAGATATTCTGTGGTAAATACAACTCGTTTGTAGAGCAAGTGCTATTCTTCATTACTTGCTTCCTTTCATGTGAACCAATATGAGTGCAAGAGGCACTCTACCATGAATGTTGGTTCTGGGCCCAAAAGGTTTTACCAATTTGAGAAGAAATATATGTCGACAAATGTAGTCTTTAGTTTATATGATTCTGATGGAATCATTAAAGTTTGTGGATAAAATATTTACTCCTTTTTAACTCCTTGTGATTTCCTACAACAAATGGAGTCAAGGTGTTTCGATGTCCCGGCACCAAAACATTTGTGCACATTTATGCCGGGCTTTGGATGATGAGCATCCAGTGGGGTGTCTTTCAACTTGATATTGGATTACATTTACTGGTTGAGGATTTGATTTCCTCTGTTTCCGCGGAACCATATGAGAACTTATATCTCGTCTTGTCAGATTTTCTCCCCCTCTTGCTCTCATTTGGGGAGAAGAGTGGTTTATTAGGTACATCCACTCTTTCCGACATTTTACTGCAGGAATGTAGAATTTAGTAACACCTTGTCATCAGTAAATGTATGTGGCAGATTTGCAATGTGTTGCAAATATATGATTCTTTAAACATCTAGTTTAGAATCTTTGAGTACGTGGATAGAAGGATTGAATGTCAATAACATTTCTAATTTATTTCTCGGCATTCTTTGTGGTACTTATCTCCCCCTAATGCCGGAAAATATCCTTATTGCTGATGCAATCAGCATACGGGCTGTGAATAATTTTGATTGACGGATAAATTGTTATTCCTCACATAGATCCATAATTTTCTGTGAGTGCCCATTGATGTACGCTGGAGTGGTGATATCAGTACGTAACCGACTTATCGCAGATGGGAAATACTTTGTTGATCTCCACGTAGTTACTACAAGGGGAAAGTAGTATGATATGCAGTTGGTATGATTTAGATCATACTTACGGCGTGTAAGGCCGTATGTGTCCAGCAAGAGACTGGTAAATTTCCAATTCTTCAAGGTTGGTCATGTAATTAATTTCACTATCTTTGATAAGATATTTAACTAAATCATTATGGGTACTATTGCTCATGAAATGAGTTCAACAACATCGTCCATTTGAATTGGTCTATCACGTGTTTAGGATAATTTGCTCTCACTTTGATAAGTTGAGCGGTTAATTTAGTAAGATCACTCATGGTTGTGTGTGACAAGAGACACACTTGAAATCATTTTATAAATGTTTATGTGAGTACCATGAAGTATCTAAATAATGCCACATAATGATTAAGTAATCCACAGATATCTTCTGAATGTGTTCAAGGAAGAATAAGTGGCTCATTTAGAATTTTAAGGTGAGAGTTCCTTAAAACAGATTTTCTATATGGCACATGTGGTGCACATATAATCCAATGATATGGGGAATTTTGCAACTTGTTAAGTTGTGACCAACATAATTGTTAATAATTTTCTAATCATCCCCAAACCAGGATAAATAAGTCTACCAAGACAAATATTTAATTTATTAATAGTTAGAAAATTATTGTGTACGCAACAATAATGAGCATGAATTGATTCATACTACCAAATTTATCAAATATTGTATCCAAGGGATATTTTATTGGACATCCTGCTACATGTGGTAGTACAAGTATAAACTAATGATATTTTGGGATAATTAGGAGATTACATGAGGTCTCCAACATTAATGAAAATTTATTATGCAAACATATCATTTGTGCAAAGTAATCCACCATCTTTTATTGCACTAGATTTTGGGTTCTCTCTTTCTGATGAAGAATTGAGAACAATCATTTACCAAAATATTTTCTAGTAGTAAGTTTGCAAATTCTCAAATTTATCCCAATTTTGTGGTGTGGTCTGGCCATATGTTTGAGGGTTTGGTAATCATATGTATGATATTTGTATAACCACACATTTGACAAACTTTAGAGTTGTCTTTGTGATCATTTGAAAATGACTGATTCCCTATTAAGAGATAATTATGTATTTGGTTATCTTTTAGACTCCACTTTACTTTGAAGTTCTCATGATTATATTTCCTCGCCACTGAATTGCATAGTATTCAGTACTAGCAAGATTTCAAATGATGGTATAGCACCCGTTGGGTGAATCTCGCGATTCTAAGAAATTATATGTTTCTTTACCATGGAAATGGTAGTACCATCATAAGAGGATGTAAAGTGTACTAAGGGCTTTTCAACCGGATCTACATATGACAATGTTTGATCACAAAATCTCAACTTAAAGTTGATTTTATAAGTAACATAATTATAAGTTGCGATAGACTTGTGGTCCGGAAAATTAGTGGGTGATCATTCCCGATGTGCTCATGGCAGCATGTTTCTCTTAAGGGAAATACTCAAGGGTAAATAATTACTCGTCCATTATACGCTTAGTTTGAGAACTAAGTGAAGTTGATGATATGTAAAATGCATATATACCTTGTGATGCAGGAATTTTTTCATGCATTTATATAGTTTACTAATGAGAGTAAAAAAATTATGGATGAAATTATCTAATCGAGTGCAATCATGGCTAAGGTGATCCTTAGTGAACATGGGTGTAGCCTACAACATAGGGCATGCGATGAAAACGTTGCTAATGTTTTGGACTTCTTTCTTAATAAAAGTATGATTTTAGAGCACATCCAGAACATAGACTTTAATTGCAAGTTTAACATTGGTTAGTCACTATGAAAATAACAACCACAATGTGATGTGAATCTTGCAACAGTGTTTGAAAACACTTGATCATCGCTATAAATTATGATAGCCACCTTGATGGGTGGACGACAATATAATCACAAATAGTGACATAGACTTCAGTGCCTTGTGATTTGCCAATGTAATAGAAGGTAAATATCATATTATGCAGATATTTACATAATGTTCCATGATTTATTCAAGCAAAATGAGGCTTGAATAGTTGATATTAGCACAAATATACCATTTTGGCATATAAGTATTGTGCATGAATAATATTTGTTATGAGAGTAAATAATTTTAATGAACAACAAGAATTGCTTCGGATGAGCAAGTTTTATGATAGTTGATGCTATACTCATATGTGTAGACCTCAATATATATAGGATAACACTTTGAAGATAATCACCTTATGCGGTGTAGATCTTGCATTAATAGAAAACATAGTCTGACTTTTGTCAGTAGATGTTCATATCTCTATTACCTTATTTTTGTTATAGTTAAGAAAATCACTTTGAAGGTAATCATCTGTCAAAGTGACATGATGTAGACCTTGCAGTAATAGTGGATAGTCTGTAAAAAATTACAGTAGATGCCAGTATTACCTTATGATATCTTGAGGTGGTCACATATAATTTACTATTTGGAAGAGCACTTCGAAGGTAGTCATCTTGTTAAAATGATAAGATGTAGACCTCACAGCAGTGATGGATAATCTGCAAATTATGCAGTAGATGCCACCATTACCTTGTGATTCACAAATAACTGCCGGTAGTCATATTGAGTATGACACTTCATAATTCATGTTTGAGTTACATTAAGATTTGCAAGAAGAAGAAATAAAATTCAACTGCAAAAACTATAGTTGTTCTCCTAAACAAATGCCTTAGAAAATGCTTGCGGCAAGGGCATATATAAGGTCTTAAATTCTGAAGAAAAAATAATAGATGTACGCAACACATTCTTCTGCATTCCTTTGCATTAGTGTTACTATTGTAATACATATAGGTGGAAAAGGTTTTACATACTCATGCAAATATATATTCGAAGACATGATGTCTTTGAATGACAATTTTTCCCATTGTAAAATGTTGTATAATTGTGTTGTATGTAAGTTAGAATGAATTGGGATCTGATGCACATATGTACTGCTGAAAATATGTGTTTGCGCATCACCTGTATAACCTGAGGGTTATAATACAAATTAAAGAATCTGACTATGTACATCAGATAATTTTATAGCAAGGGCTATGGTGCATACGGCAGAGACCAATACTTAGTTCTTAGAAACTCTATGGGCTAAATCAAAAGGTGCCGAATGGATAAGGTCTCCTTCCCCAATCCTTCTTACATGTGGATACGAACGGGATTTATCCCGTATTGGAGTAGTGTGCGCAGGGCGCCATCCATTGGCCGCCGCTGTGGAGGGTAAACCACGTTGCGAGGCCGAGGGCCGCGGAAGCCAGGAGTCCCGTGCCTTGGGCAGGTGCTTGAGGGGAGCCGCAAGCCGAGCGGTAGGCGAGCCCGGGCACTGATGTGCCGGTGATGGCGTTGTGGCTTGGCGCGCCGCGCCGCGGGCTGGAGAGCACCGAGCGATTGGCTGCTGCTTTTCGGGGGTCAGAGCAGGAACGGCCGTCGGCAAGGTCGCTGGAGTCCCACAGTGGAGATGACGACGCGGAGGCGTCGGATCGACGATCGCTTTGGCGCCGATCATCGCGGAGGCGGGCGGGAATAGCGAGGGCGATGGGAGGGCAAGCCGCGTCGGCGCCGGTCATCGCGGAGGCGATGCCGATGGTGTCGACGTCTTGGCTCGGCATGGGTCGAATCCAGGCGAAGACGTGCCCGCCGCTGCTACCACTGGAGGCACCGCGTCGCGCTGGAGGAGCCGAAGGTCGCATCGACGTTAATGATCGAGGGCGTCGCCGGCGATGCCTTACAATGCGTGAGTGTAATGCCCAGGATGGGACTATACCTCCTACGTGTCGAGGCACGACTTAAAGGTATAAGCCCATTCTGGAATGATCTCAAGTTTGGTATCTTTGCACGACTCATGTAAAAATAGGGATGAAATGCAAAAAGGTGATAGTTGGCTTACACTCGCCACTTCACACAATGCATTACATAAGCAAAACATCATTCAAAACATCACAACCCGACTACGGGCGAAGATCCAAAAGAAAGATACCAAAAACAACATAAAGCCACAGGTCTGAATCACCCCTAGTAGAAACCACTACTGATCGTCGAATACGTCACAAGCATACGGCCACTCTCTTCATCGAGCTCCCAGCGAAGTACTTGAACCAGCTCCTGATCATTCTCGGCTGAACCTGCATCTGGTGTTGTAGTATCTGTGAGCCACGAGGACTCAGCAATCCCATAACCATGGGTATCAAGACTAGCAAAGCTTTGAGGGTAGGAAGAGGTAAAGTGGTGAGGTTGCAGCAGCGGCTAAGCATAATATGGTGGCTAACTTACGAGTACAAGAATAAGATGAGCATCTACGCAAACGGTCGCAACTAGTAGTGATCGCTAAAGAACCTAAACTACATACGAATCAAACATAACCCCACCGTGTTCTCTTCTCAAAGTGAAAAGAGACAGTCACGGTTACTCACACAGTTGTGTGTTTTACTTCGGATCCTCTGTCAAGTTTTCTACAACCGGACATTAACAAATTCCAATCTGCCACATAACCGCGGGCACGGCTTTCGAAAGATTATAACCCTGCAGGGGTGTCCCAACTAAGCCCATCACAAGCTCTCGCGATTAGCTGAAGTGATAAATATAATATCATCACCCCTTATCTTAGGGAAAACCGATCAGGCTCGGCATCCCGGTGCACAAGACATTTCGACAATGGTAAAACAAGTCCAGCAAGACCTCCCGGCGTGCCGACACCATGATAGTAGCCGCGCGTATCTCGTCTCAGGCCACAACCGGATGGGCGATGCTACAGGTAAAACCAATCCTCGAGTTTCCCCGTGGTGGCCCCGCAGGACCCCCGTTTGGGACCAACACCATCAGCACGGGCCCCCTGCTATGTAGAAAGAATCCTCGGGTAGCGCTAACTCCCTATGAAATTTAATTATTTAATTAAGTTGTTATTATTAGCAAATTAAAACCAATGTTGGGCCTTGCTGGAGGAGTTTTATTCAAAGACGAACTGTCAAGGGGTCCCCATCCACCCATCGTGTAAGGAACGCAAAATCAAGGAACATAATGCCGGTTTATCGGCGCCTAGGGTGGCATGAGTGGAACAAAACACCGAGCAAAAGGCCAAGTCTTCCACCCATGCCCAGTATATAGGTGTGTTAATAATAATAATAGATATTGTGATATTCCAACAAGTTCCCTCCTGGAACGAAGTTCATCTTCACCTGCAACTAACAACGCTATAAGAGGGGCTGAGAAAGCGGGTGACATAGCCAAACATTGGTTTTGCTAGGAAGGTGTCAAAGGTTAGAGGTTTCATGGCATCAAGGAGAGGCTGACATAAAAGATGGGTAGCGCGACATGTAACGATAGCATCGAGACAACTATGCATGGCAATGGTAGTAAGGGTATCCAAGGGTATGATCATCTTGCCTGGGATTCCGCAAGGAAGAAGAACGGGTCTACGAAGTAGACAGAGCAACATAGTCGAGCGAATCCTCACAACTCTGGAACGAAACCGAAGCTAACAAGAGAAGCAACCGGAAAGAAGCAAACAACACGTAAACACACAAGCATAAACATGGCATACGATGCACATCCAAGTATGATGCATGTCCGGTTTAATTATGCATGGCATGGCAAAGTGCACAAACAAGTACTACAAGTTAAGTGGAGCTCAATATGCAACGAGTTGCATATTGACGAAACACCACATTTTAATTATTTAATTGACTCTCGTTTATTTACAAGACAAGATTAAATGTTTTTAACATAGCAAGAGGTGAATCAAAAGTAAACTACCTATCTAGGCAATTTAAATGAGGCCGGAAATACCAACAACAATTCTGGAAAACCCCATATGCATGTTTAGTAATTTTAAGTAAACAAAAATTCACACATATAATGTTGTTAACATGATGCGGATGACATGATCAAGTTTTATGCAAGTTTATTAAAAGTTAACATGAAGGGATATGAAGATGATACAGAGTATTAGTCACCGTGGTGGAAAGAAAGGGTGCCACAGCAACGATCCGAAAATGATGCAACGGCAACATCTCGGTTCTGGTAACTCGTCGAGAGACCGATGCAAAAGAAAGGTAGTGCGAGCGAGCGGAACAAGATGAAAGGTGGGGTGATCCCGTCACCGGGTTCCCACGGGTCGGCGACGAGGCAACCGAGGAGCATGACAAAAGACGAAACGGGCACGGTGCACACAAAGGGGAACATCTCATACAACCACAAGCATTCGTCCACGGGTCATCGTCTCGGGGTTATACCTTCGAAGCGTTCGTTTCGGGGCGGCTCGAGATCGTAGAGGAAGTAGTGGTACTCGCGGGTCGTGGTACACGTTCGTAGGGGGAAGTAGTCGTTCACGTTATCGTGTCGTGGTACTTGCCGGCGGGGTCCTTGTCGAGTCGTCGTTGACGTAGGGGTACATGTTTATGTAGTGGTACTTGCGGTCTCGGCGACGGTAGTTGTTCACGTTCGTAGATGTACACATTCCGTAGATGGTACTTGAGGGTCTTCGGACTTGCCGGTCTTGGGACTTGGCGCCGGTAGTGGTACACTCGACCGTAGTCGAACTTGACGACAAACACACCGGTGGTAGTTGTACTCGGGTTCTTGTGGTCTTGCCGTTGGGGTACTTGGAGAAACCATGTAGTCGTACACTTGGTCGTCGTGGCACTTGTCGGTCCATGAAGTCGATCTCGGAGGTCTTGGCGTCCTCACCGCTTGTGTACTTGGCGTTCGACGGGCGTCGTGGTACTTGGCAAGTAGTGTGTAGAGGTACTTGGCTCGGTCATCTCTGTGCAGCACAAAACGAAGCCACCGCAGACAGCTCTGGACGACGGTGGACGTGCTGCTGTCCGGCCTAGGACGAAGCCGGAGAAGTAGGGGAGGAGCTGGGATGCAGCGGCCGCGGCAGTAACTTGGGGTAGGGTTGGCCAGCAGGAGCAGGAGCGAGCTCGGTGGGGCCTGGGCGCTGACGAGGAGACGCGGGAGGCGGCAGGGACGCTCTGGTAATCGACCGCGACGTCGGGTCGCAACAGCGAGCGCAAATGGCAGCAGAGCGGAGGAGCTTGGGCGGCGGCGATGTGTGCTCCGGCGAGGTGGAGACGGCATGGCGCGGCGGCTCCAATGGCCGGCGTGGCGGCTGGGCGGGGCTCCAAGGCGAGGCGGCGGCCTGGGCGCGCTGGAGACGAGGCGCTGGCAGCGGTGAGGCAGCGACGACGCAGAGGAACGGCGCAGAGATGGGGACGAGGGGGTTCGAGACGGAGAGGAGCAGGTCGCGCGGCTGGCTGGAGGACGCCACGACGCGGCGGAGACGAGGCGCGGGGAGAGAAGGGATCGAGGGAGATGGGGTCGGGGAGCGATGGGAGGAGCGGTTCGGTCTCTGGCGGCGCAGGAGGGAGAGATCGAGAGGATGGGGGGTCGGATTGGCTTAGGGTTGCGAGGGGAGATGGGGACTGGGCCTTGAGGGATGGGCCGGCCTAGGGAGGCTGAAGGGCGTGCGGCTGGGATGGCCTGGAGGCCATCTCTCTCTCCTTCTCTATTTCTTTAGCAGGAAAAAAATAGAGAGAGCTCAAACTTACTAAGAAAAGAGGCCATGAACAAGAAAACAAAAGATGGAACATTTTTGTAAGGCTTTAAGGAATATTACCAACCCAACAAAAGTGGTTCCAACAAAAATAGGGAAGTGCAAACCAAAAATGTTTAGCTTGCCTTAAAGGAGTTTGAAAGGAGTCTAGATTTTTGGAGGAGCCTCGATACAATGGAAAAGAATTATAGACAAGGTTTAGAAAGCAAGGAATTGAGAAAGAAAAGGCATGGGGAATATATGCAAGTGTGTTTGGGTTAATTCCAAACAAATGGAATATTTATTTATAATAGCTCCATAATATTAGGAGGATATGTTATAAAGAGAAGTCATCCTTCCCTCGATTTAAATGGACCGAAGGTCCACACAATTTATTTAGTTGAGATGCAAGATTAAAGACATGATGGCATGATGACATGATGCAAAGCAAAATAAATAACACAAGCACAAATAAAACACACGGGAGAACCCGGAACATCTGGAATCTTCTGGGACGTCGGTCTTCGGGCGTCACAACTCTCCCACACTAACAGAGGATCTCGACCCGAGATCCTGGAGATGGCACCGGTAAAAAAACGGAAGAGGAAGAGGTAAAACAAAGTTGCTTCTTCGACAAACGAGTGAAACCACAAGCCTTGAGAGGTTGAACAAACTTGAAAGAAGGAATACAACGGAGATGAACGAAGTTGAAAACACTCCGTTAGAAAGAGGAACAAGGAACATTATTAGAACCTTGTAGGTTGAAAGACATGAAACAAGAGCTCACGGATGATGAAAGAATTCCAAAACCACTCCGGTTAACCAAGATTGAGAAGGAATAAGAACGAAATAATTTGGACAGCACTCCGTCTGAAAATGGTAGGAATTAATCATGAACTTGAGAAGATGGAATGATACTTGATGAAATCAACAACATACTGCCTCCGAAACAATTGAAAGAATGGCACAAGGCGTAAGAAAGATTCAGACAGCACTCCGGTTGAAAAGAGAGGCAAACTTGATAAGATGAGAGAATTAGAATGGAGGTCACAACACTCCAGTTAAATAGATAAACAAGGAAAAGAACAAGATCTTGACAAAACGAGATTATGGGACAAAGAGGGCAATAACACAATGCCTCCGGAATGAAAGAATAGCATATAAATCAACGAAAGAAATGAAAGGAGAAGAAAAATGTCACTTCTCCCACAAATGAATTAGGAAAACCTCCTTACAAAGAAGGGTTGAATGGGGTTGATGAAAAATCAACAACGAAACGAATAAGCTCTTGTTGTGGGCTTATGGAAAACATCCCAAAATTATGAGGTGACAACCAGCCATTAACAGAAACGAATTGCTTGGGTTGAGATCAACAAGGAGATGAAAAACTTATTTCACCGGAAGGATAAATGAAGAACTTGGGTCATTTATTAGCACCATAATAGCATCAATTCTCAAGGAAAGCTTTTAGGTGAAATACAACGCAAGATTACTCCAAAAATTAAATTGAATGGTTGGAAAGATCTCCTGAACAAAGAAAATGATGGGTTTAAATATCTCATTACTGACAACTTGTGAATCATGAAACATGAAGGGAAATTGTCAAAAATGGCATACCACCATCTCAAACAATAAAGGTAGAAAGAATTGCACTTGGAATGCATGAAGAAGAATGCTTGAGCTCCAACAAGAATCTTGATGAAGACTTCGAGGATGAATTAAATGATGATGAACCACCATGAAGAACTACGGTAATGAAAGCATGAGAAGTGAAAGATTAAAAGAATAAGATTCAAGGCCTGCGATGAATTAGATGGAGCTTTGAAATGATGTAACAGAAATAACTTGGAGCTCCGGAAAAAAACAAGATGAACAACTTAGAACCGAGAATATGATATGATGAACAAGCTCCGGAAAAGAAATTATCACTTCGAGGAAATAAGAATAAGATTTACTGTATGCTTATCCTTCACCAATTTAAGTTGATGACAACCAAAGGATTTGGCATACTACTTATTCTTCTTGAAAAGGATTGGAGAGAGATATAGCCAAACTTGAGAATAATCTTGAATGCCTCACCGGTAGGATTATGAAAAGAACAAATGAATTAATACGATAACAAGGAAGATTAATCTTGAACGAACCACCGTAAATATTGAAACCGGGTGATGAAAGAGGATAATCACCGGGAAGAATAAGCACTAGAGGAAAATTTACAAGAGAACGAAGAGATCGCGAAACGATTAAAGAATACTTGACAAAGCACCGGTAGAACATGGAGACGAACGGAGAGGCATCGATGAAGGATATTTGGAGGACGAAGTTGAAAACTGAGAACGAAGAATCTTCTGAAATGATGGCCTTCGGAGGATCACAAAGAAAAGAATTCATGAAATGCTTCGGATGGGTATACAAGAATTCCTCACAATCTGAACAATAATGAGGATGGCATGAAGCTAGAACCACGAATCTTGAGAGAACGGATAAGGATTCAAGAGCAACTCGTCTTCGGTCCTCAAATCTGAGAAGACGATGAGATACACCACCATGAATTGTTGAGCACTCCGGAATGAAGAATTAAAAAGGTTGAAACAACGATGAAAAGAATTTGAAAGCGATCTTGGAGAAGGCATGTGACTGATGGAAATCATTCTTATGTCACACTATGAAAAGAATTCTCCAGAAAAAGAAGAGTCAGGTAAGATCCTGGGAAAAGACTTGTGGGTTAGGGCCCACTAAAGAAATCACCGTTGAAAAAGATTGCTTAAGAGATATTGCACCGGTTGAATTTAATGGCTTGAATAAGATAACAATTCTCAAAATAATTTGAACGGATTAAGAATGGAATTATGAATCTTCAGCACTCCGGATATGAATAGCAAGAGGAGAATGATTAAGAGAGCCTTCGGATAATAAATTTCAACATGGGAAAACATGTGAAACAAGAGGAAGGATATAATGAACACCAAAGCTTGAATTAAATCCACCGGAGAAGAATATGAGAATGGAACAACGATAAACTTGAAGCTCCTGAGCATCTTCATGAGGAATCACCGGATAAGGGCATTGAAGGAAAAAAAATGAAGAAATATCACATGAATAAAATGGACACTTCATTAAGAATTCTGGCTCCGAGAAGAAGAAGGGTGGGAGGGCAGGGAAACAAAGACAACTTGGGATGAATGAAACAGACAAATCGTCAGATTTCTCAACGGCGTCCGTATGGAAAAACATGAAGAGAAGGCACACCGGTTGAAAAGGATTAACATGAAGATCTTGATGGTCAAGAAGAATTAGCACTCCCATAGAAATATGAGAACACCGATTAGGAAGGTATGGAATCAACATTTGACATCGAAGAAACTCGAATACCAGAATCAAAACAAGAACAAAGGATAGATAAGTAGCAACATAATCTTCACAATATCATCCGAACAGAGAATTGAACGAATGAATTCCGTAGGTACATCAACTTGTCAAGAAGCCACTAGGGAGAAGATAAGGTAAATAAAAAGCAACAAGGAGCAGATAGAACAAATACAAGATAGAAGCTTCGTCCCACATGTTCATGCTGAAAGCTCATGGAACGTGTTACAAAAGGGTTTTGCAATCCCCGGATCAGCATAGCCAAGGACCCTTTAAGATGCAACTCCTGATCGGAACAAGCCCATAAAACCACTTCACTCAATGTAGAACCCCGAACTCCATATCATGCACTCGTTGGAAGAATGCCTAGAACTACTAGATGAACCCACCTATTAATTTCCGAAAGTTTCCAGTTATGCGATCAGGTGTTGGGGATACAGGGGAAGCACCGCGCACTCAACTCTAATCCTACATCCAGCTGTATCCATCCTTCAACACATAACCAGTTATTTCCGGAAACCGGTTACCTCGGACCTTCGAAACGCATCTACTATACAAGCTATGGCAATACTCCCGAACTACCTCCCCAGTACTGGGTGATGTCGGGGTTATCTTGCCACTAACCGCATAGGAGAGTTTTCGATGTCGGCCGTCTTAAGTATTCTAGAACTGATGCGATATATTTGTGACGACAACACCTCGGAGCTCAACTCCCCGGGACACTGCCACAACCCCTAATGTCAGGAGGCATCGAGAACAATGTTCTCGTCACAAAGACAGTGGAACAATCCAAACAATACTCTCGAGATCCTAAAAAAAAAATTGGTGCAATTTTTGAGAGTAGAAGAGACAAGAGTAATCGCCAGGAGACCTCACCAGAGTGAAAAGAGATGAGGAGCAAAAGAAATCCGACTCTCCGATATATATATAGGACTCAAAACATTTTCAAGTGTGTGCCTAGACTCAACCGTCAACGATTCGATCAATCAGTGGGGGCTTCTAGGTCGGAGAAGGCTCTGATACCAACTTGTAATGCCCAGGATGGGACTATACCTCCTACGTGTCCAGGCACGACTTAAAGGTATAAGCCCATTCTGGAATGATCTCAAGTTTGGTATCTTTGCACGACTCATGTAAAAATAGGGATGAAAATGCAAAAAGGAGATAGTTGGCTTACACTCGCCACTTCACACAATGCATTACATAAGCAAAACATCATTCAAAACATCACAACCCGACTACGGGCGAAGATCCAAAAGAAAGATACCAAAAACAACATAAAGCCACAGGTATGAATCGCCCCTAGTAGAAACCACTACTGATCGTCAAATACGTCACAACCATACGACCACTCTCTTCATCGAGCTCCCAGCGAAGTACTTGAACCAGCTCCTGATCATTCTCGGCTGGACCTGCATCTGGTGTTGTAGTATCTGTGAGCCACGAGGACTCAGCAATCCCATAACCATGGGTATCAAGACTAGCAAAGCTTTGAGGGTAGGAAGAGGTAAAGTGGTGAGGTTGCAGCAGCGGCTAAGAATAATATGGTGGCTAACTTACGAGTACAAGAATAAGATGAGCATCTACGCAAACGGTCACAACTAGTAGTGATCGCTAAAGATCCTAAACTACATACGAATCAAACATAACCCCATCGTGTTCTCTTCTCAAAGTGAAAAGAGACAGTCACGGTTACTCACACAGTTGTGTGTTTTACTTCGGATCCTCTGTCAAGTTTTCTACAACCGGACATTAACAAATTCCAATCTGCCACATAACCGCGGGCACGGCTTTCGAAAGATTATAACCCTGCAGGGGTGTCCCAACTTAGCCCATCACAAGCTCTCACGATTAGCTGAAGTGATAAATATAATATCATCACCCCTTATCTTAGGGAAAACCGATCAGGCTCGGCATCCCGGTGCACAAGACATTTCGACAATGGTAAAACAAGTCCAGCAAGACCTCCGGCGTGCCGACACCCTGATAGTAGCCGCGCGTATCTCGTCTCAGGCCACAACCGGATGGGCCATGCTATAGGTAAAACCAATCCTCGAGTCTCCCCGTGGTGGCCCCGCAGGACCCCCGTTTGGGACCAACACCATCAGCACTGGCCCCCCCTGCTATGTAGAAAGAATCCTCGGGTAGCGCTAACTCCCTATGCAATTTAATTAAATAATTAAGTTGTTATTATGAGCAAATTAAAACCAATGTTGGGACTTGCTGGAGGAGTTTTATTCAAAGACGAACTGTCAAGGGGTCCCCATCCACCCATCGTGTAAGGAAAGCAAAATCAAGGAACATAATGCCGGTTTATCGGCGCCTAGGGTGGCATGAGTGGAACAAAACACCGAGCAAAAGGCCAAGCCTTCCACCCATGCCCAGTATATAGGTGTGTTAATAATAATAATAGATATTGTGATATTCCAACAAGTTCCCTCCTGGAACGAACTTCATCTTCACCTGCAACTAACAACGCTATAAGAGGGGCTGAGCAAGCGGGTGACATAGCCAAACAGTGGTTTTGCTAGGAAGGTGTCAAAGGTTAGAGGTTTCATGGCATCAAGGAGAGGCTGACATAAAAGATGGGTAGCGCGACATGTAGTGATAGCATCGAGACAACTAAGCATGGCAATGGTAGTAAAGGTATCCAAGGGTATCATCATCTTGCCTGGGATTCCGCAAGGAAGAAGAACGGGTCCACGAAGTAGACGGAGCAACATAGTCGAGCGAATCCTCACAACTCCGGAACGAAACCGAAGCTAACAGGAGAAGCAACCGGAAAGAAGCAAACAACACGGTAAACACACAAGCATAGACATGGCATACGATGCACATCCAAGTATGATGCATGTCCGGTTTAATTATGCATGGCATGGCAAAGTGCACAAACAAGTACTACAAGTTAAGTGGAGCTCAATATGCAACGAGTTGCATATTGACGAAACACCACATTTTAATTATTTAATTGACTCTCGTTTATTTACAAGACAAGATTTAATGTTTTTAACATAGCAAGAGGTGAATCAAAAGTAAACTACCTATCTAGGCAATTTAAATGAGGCCGGAAATACCAACAACAATTCCGGAAAACCCCATATGCATGTTTAGTAATTTTAAGCAAACAACAATTCACACATATAATGTTGTTAACATGATGCGGATGACATGATCAAGTTTTATGCAAGTTTATTAAAAGTTAACATGAAGGGATATGAAGATGATACGGAGTATTAGTCACCGTGGTGGAAAGAAAGGGTGCCACAGCAACGATCCGAAAATGATGCAACGGCAACATCTCGGTTCCGGTAACTCGTCGAGAGACCGGTGCAAAAGAAAGGTGGCGCGAGCGAGCGGAACAAGATGAAAGGTGGGGTGATCCCATCACCGAGTTCCCGAGGAGCATGACAAAAGACGAAACGGGCACGGTGCACACAAGGGGAACATCTCATACAACCACAAGCATTCGTCCACGGGTCATCGTCTTGGGGTTATACCTTAGAATCGTTCGTTTCGGGGTGGCTCGAGATCGTAGAGGAAGTAGTGGTACTCGCGGGTCATGGTACACGTTCGTAGGGGGAAGTAGTCGTTCACGTTATCGTGTCGTGGTACTTGCCGGCGGGGTCCTTGTCGAGTCGTCGTTGACGTAGGGGTACATGTTTATGTAGTGGTACTTGCGGTCTCGGCGATGGTAGTTGTTCACGTTTGTAGATGTACACATTCCGTAGATGGTACTTGAGGGTATTCGGATTTGCCGGTCTTGGGACTTGGCGACGGTAGTGGTACACTCGACCGTAGTCGAACTTGACGACAAACACACCGGTGGTAGTTGTACTCGGGTTCTTGTGGTCTTGCCGTTGGGGTACTTGGCGAAACCCTGTAGTCGTACACTTGGTCATCGTGGCACTTGCCGGTCCATGAAGTCAATCTCGGAGGTCTTGGCGTCCTCACCGCTTGTGTACTTGGTGTTCGACGGGCGTCGTGGTACTTGGCGAGTAGTGTGTAGAGGTACTTGGCTCGGTCATCTCTGTGCAACACAAAACAAAGCCCCCACAGACAGCTCTGGACGACGGTGGACGTGCTGCTGTCCGGCCTAGGACGAAGCCGGAGAAGTAGGGGAGGAGCTGGGACGCAGCGGCCGCGGCAGTAACTTGGGGTAGGGTTGGCCAGCAGGAGCAGGAGCGAGCTCGGCGGGGCCTGGGCGCTGACGAGGAGATGCGGGAGGCAGCAGGGACGCTCTGGCGATCGACCTTGACGTCGGGTTGCAGCAGCGAGCGCAAATGGCAGCAGAGCGGAGGAGCTTGGGCGGCGGCGGTGTGTGCTCCGGCGAGGCGGAGACGGCATGGCGCGGCGGCTCCAATGGCCGGCGCGGCGGCCAGGCGGGCTCCAAGGCGAGGCGGTGGCCTGGGCGCGCTGGAGACGAGGCGCTGGCAGCGGTGAGGCAGCGACGACGCAGAGGAACGGCGCAGAGATGGGGACGAGGGGGTTCGAGACGGAGAGGAGCAGGTCGCGCAGCTGGCTGGAGGACGCCACGACGCGGCGGAGACGAGGCGCGGGGAGAGAAGGGATCAAGGGAGATGGGGTCGGGGAGCGATGGGAGGAGCGGTTCGGTCTCTGGCGGCGCAGGAGGGAGAGATCGAGAGGATGGGGGGTCGGACTGGCTTAGGGTTGTGAGGGTAGATGGGGACTGGGCCTTGAGGGATGGGCCGGCCTAGGGAGGCTGAAGGGCCTGCGGCTGGGATGGCCTAGAGGCCATCTCTCTCTCCTTCTCTATTTCTTTAGCAGGAAAAAAATAGAGAGAGCTCAAACTTATTAAGAAAAGAGGCCATGAACAAGAAAATAAATGATGGAACATTTTTGTAAGGCTTTAAGGAATATTACCAACCCAACAAAAGTGGTTCCGACAAAAATAGGGAAGTGCAAACCAAAAATGTTTAGCTTGCCTTAAAGGAGTTTGAAAGGAGTCTAGATTTTTGGAGGAGCCTCGATACAATGGAAAAGAATTATAGACAAGGTTTAGAAAGCAAGGAATTGAGAAAGAAAAGGCATGGGGAATATATGCAAGTGTGTTTGGGTTAATTCCAAACAAATGGAATATTTATTTATAATAGCTCCATAATATTAGGAGGATATGTTATAAAGAGAAGTCATCCTTCCCTCGATTTAAATGGACCGAAGGTCCACACAATTTATTTAGTTGAGATGCAAGATTAAAGACATGATGGCATGATGACATGATGCAAAGCAAAATAAATAACACAAGCACAAATAAAACACACGGGAGAACCCGGAACATATGGAATCTTCTGGGACGTCGGTCTTCGGGCGTCACAGTGAGTGCCTTCGCTGTCGTTCTCTGCTGTGGCCTATTTCTCTAATCCAGAGAAAGTGCGTGATAACATGTGAAAGTAAAATGGGAGAGAAGGAAACAAATGATAGAACGGTTGCTTTCATTGACGAGATGGGGGGTATATATACCCTGGTACAAAGGCGGTTACAAAAGAGGCAGTTGCTACAAGTAGCAACTGACATAGCAGGGATTAACCCTTTAATTAATCTAATTAATTTATTCCTAACAAATCCAAGGCCAAGCCTGCCTCAGGAGGAGGCAGTGACGTAAGCAGTGACGCACCGCGCCAGCGGGTGCCAGCGCCCGCCAGCGGCGCAGTTGCCGTTTCGGTGCAAAGGAGGCAGCGCAGACGCAGGTTCCTGAGGAGCGGGACAAAGGTTTCCCCTTTGGGGCAACAAGACCGAAGACCGCACGGATGACAGGGAGGATGTCACCGCCGAGCCCACCACCGTGTCACCGCCTGATTCTTTTGCTGGCAAAGACTGCTTTTGTCAGGATAAGAACGTCCTTGTGTTCCCGCTCAAAAATGGCTATTGTGTGATCCCTTCCCGCCTAAATATTTTGGGGGAAGAGGACCCTAGCCGCCTATATAAGTAGCTAGGATCCTCATCACTGGGGAGAAGACAGGCCAAGTCCAGTCTAGGGGAGCAGATTCATAAACTCTGCCACCATGCAAAGGAGCAAGAACACTTGCCTCCTGACCCTCCTGAGCTCACCTCCTGAGCTCGTGAATCACTGTATTAGTTCATATTCCAGCCCTCCTGAGGCCAATCCACCAAAGCAGGAAGTAGGGTTTTACACAACAAGGTGGCCTGAACCTGGGTAAACTCTTGCGTGCTTCACTTGTTGTTTGCTTGAATCTCTTCACTAGGCGAGGGCGAGACGCTAGGTAGACGTGAGTGGGAGAGATCTTCGTTCACACCCGTGTGTTCAAACTTCTGGGGTTTTGCGGAGCCCTGAATCCGACATTTGGCGCGCCAGGTAGGGGGCGTGTCCAGATCTCGCCTCTCCGACGACCTCATTCCGCTCTTGCCGTAAACCTCGCTCCATAGCCATGGTGGACACACGCCGAGCTCGCGCCACCCGCCGCACCACGAACGTCGCTCAGACGGCGCCCGCGGGCAATGGTGCGCCGCTCCGCCCCAACTCACCGGTCGCCAATGCTGCCACCGACCCGGCCGTCCACGAGCAGCAGGACTCGTCGCTGCCGCCATCCATGCGGCACGATGGCCGCACCGTGACGCCTTCACCCTCACCGGCCGCGGCGTCGTCCTCGCTGGTCCATCGCGGGCCGGTCTATCAGCAGCCTGCACTGCTGATGGCGTGGGAGCTCTTGTGCTACCGCCCGGCAGATGACCTCTATGATGAGTGGCTCCACTGCATCATCGAGCTCGTCAATGCCGCTGGAGAAGCACCTGCACCAATGCACTCCTCCCGTCCCCCGTCGCCCCCAGCGGGGAACGAAGGCCACGGAGTCCCGGCTCCGCCTCCACTCTACGGCGCCGGCCAGGAGGTCCGGCGCGAGGCTCCGCGACGTGAGCCACCCCGCAGAGCCCGTGCGCGCGACGAGGAAAGCTGCCAGGTGATTCCGCATCCCCAGACAGGGGCTCGCGGGCCCCCTGGCCCGCAGCACCAGGACCACGCGCCACAGGAGGTGGTGGCGCCAGCGCCCCAAGAACCAGCACCGTAGGCGCAGGGGGCGCGTGCGATCATGAGCGTGGCTGGATGTCGTGTCTTGGCTCCTGAGCTACAGCGCCTTGTCTGGCCCGGCAAGTTCAAGTCGAACATGCCTCCGCGCCACGATGGCACTACCGACCCCACGTAGTTCCTCCAACTCTACGAGCTGAGCATCGAGGAGTCTAATGGCACTGAGCAGGTCATGGTGAGCTAGTTCCCCATGGCTCTCAAGGATGGCGCACGCTCTTGGCTCCTAAACCTACCCGTGGGATCCATCTCCTCCTGGGAAGAGCTTCGTGAGGGTTTTGTCGCCAACTTCCAAGGCACCCGCCACCGAGCCCCGACAACTGCGGATCTGCGCCGCGTGAGGCAGTAGCCGGGAGAGTCCCTGCAAAACTACATCCAACGCTTCAACACCATGCGCCTCCGGATCCCTAGGGTCTCGGACAAGGCCATCATCTCGGCATTCTCCGACGGCGTCCGCGACTTCAGGATGAGGGAGGAGCTCGCCATCCTCGAGGACCTGTGCACAGTCCTCGAGATGTTCAAGCTCACGGCAAAGTGAGCCAGGGCGGAGGAAGGACGCCTCCCCCTCCAGGAGCTGCCTGAGGCGGAGGCGGATGACAGGAAGGCCAAGGCCAAAGAAGCAAAGCGCAAGGGACCCGCCGTGCTAGTTATGGAGTCAGAAGTGAAGCATGGCTGCGGCTACGATGACCTCCCAAGAGACAACCAACCGTACTACGTCTTCCACAACTTCCACAGTCACAACACTCACGACTGCCAGGAGCTCAGGGCAATGCACGCGGGCGCGTCAGGTAGCGCCCTGAGTGCGACAACCGCGGCTATGGTCGTGGAGGAGACAGAGGTAGAGGATATTGGGACGGCATGAACTCACGCCAAGGGTGGCGCGAACAGCCTCGTGAAGACCACTTGCAGGAGCAGCCTCGTGACACCCCCTGGGGCGACCAGCCTCGTGAGGGTCGCCCTCAGGGCAATGGAGGCATGCCTCCGCTGCCACCATCGCCAAGAAGGAATGACGACGACCGCCAGGGAGATGGAGCAGGGGGCTTCCAGGAGCTGCGTGCAGTTGCATGCATCTTGGGAGGATCCCTTGCTCCGGCTTCCCATCGCATCTTCAAGAAGTTCGCCCATGAGGTGAACGCGGCGCTTCCCAGGCCTGACGCCGTGCGCAACCTTAGGTGGACCAAGAAAGTCATCGCCTTTGACCCCAAGGACCAGCTCAAGTGAACCGCAGCCCCAGGCGCCCTCCCGATTATCTGTACCCCGACTATCAGCAACGTCCTCGTGACCAAGACCCTCATCGATGGCAGAGCAGGGCTCAACGTCCTCTCCGTCTAGACCTTCGAGACACTCCAGGTCCCATACGATCAGCTCCACCCGACCAAGCCATTCAAAGGAGTCGTGGATGGCTCCACACTCCCGATGGGGCAAGTCCGCCTTCCCATTACCTTTGGTGACCGCGACAACTACCACACCGAGCTCATCGACTTCGACGTCGCCAACATCCACCTCCCGTACAATGTCATCCTTGGGTATCCTGCCCTCGCCAAGTTCATGGTGGCAACCCATCACGGTTACAACGTCCTCAAGATGCCCGGGAGCGGCGGAGTCATCACGATCGCCTCCGACGAGAAGAAAGCGGTGCGTTCCCTGGAGCGCGCCTACCAGACTACGGCGGTCGAATGCTCCGATGAGGATGGAGCCGTCCTTGCCCTGTAGACCGCCCCCAAGAAGAAGAAGAACCTGCCCGTTCACGGACCTCAGGATGCAGGGGCTCCTCACGGCCCCACCTCAAGACCCGCGCCTACCGACGAGGCGCCCTCCACCCTCGCATAGGGCGGTGCGCCCGACGCCCCTCTCCTGACGAGCTCGGGGGCTCTCCTCTGGAGTGTCTCTGGACTGACCAGCGTCTCGAGGGAGGTGTTCGGGCACCACCTGTAGGTGTGTCTTGACGCGCGTTTTTGTGAGCCCAACGTGGACCGCTTAGCGCTGGGGGCTCGGGACTTCATCGACCAAGTTATCGAGGAACTTCAGTACGCAAGGCTCATCCGCGGTGGGTGAAACTGCACAACCCCAAGCTCACCTACCCGCGGCCCGAGTGACCGCTTCCGTGTCTGCGTTGACATCGCGGGTCTCAACCGAGACGCCTCTCAGGAGCCCTTCTGGCCAACAACGGTCGGCTGGGGAAGGGCCCTCCCCTGCGGCTACGTCCGCACACTCTTCGGCTTCCGCAACGCGGCTGCCACGTTCCAACATCTCGCGCAGCAGGCCTTAGGGGCTCAGGAGGCTCAGTGGCAGGCGGTCCGGACGGAGCAAGAACCGGACCCGCGCGACCACTGAGAGCCTTCGGAGCCCCTGGGTCTTAGGAGCCCGACGATCTTCAGGAGCAACCCGCATGGCTTGCGTCTTCAGCTACACCAACTCTTCTTCGACAAGTATCAGGTGACGCTTCACGTATCCAATCGAGGGCGCCCCCCGGGCTGTATCATGCTCGGACTGCTGGGGGCTATTCCCCCGCAGTTGTCTCCCTTTATATGCATGCTCAAGGCTAGTTGCTTCTTTCCATTTGCATTATCTACATGCTTGGCGTTCTCACCGACACTAAGGTCATGAGCCCTTGTGAGCCCACTCGTGACCGCCCCATGATTAAAGACTGGCACGGCGTCTGCTCAGGTCCGTCCCTGTAGCATCGCTAAACCCATGGGCTGAGCTCTGTCTCGCGACCCATTCCCATGACGTCACCTCCCATGGTCCTTGGTGATTTGTTCTCGCATGGGCTAATCGTGGATGGGTAAGTAGGGGCACGTGGCAGGTGCCTCGCTCATGCGGGGACTGCGCGCCGGTTGTTTTTCTTTTGGGTCGTTGCATGAGAAGACTAGGCACGGTGTCTGTGCTCGGGTCCGTCCCTGCAGCGTTGACAAATCTAGCGGCTGAGCTCTGTCTCGCGAGCCATTCCCGTGACATCACCTCTTGGGGTCGCTGGTGCTGCGGCCTTCTCTTGCGATACCCTCTTGAGATGCACTCGGTGCAGGTCGACACAACACCTCTCTTTTCACATTTTGCAGAAGAAGACTCAGGCGCAACCCGCCTCAGGGTCGGGTCTCGTGAGTGATGCGTAAGCTCACGAGAACTTCCTCAGAGTCGTTCAACTTGTCTTGAGGAGGGCCCATATACACCTTGGTTGTCCTACCGTGCAAGCCACGTGTCAGGACGGGGTTGTACACGCCCCGGAGTCTCTCCCGGTGGGAGGCTCCCTCCCACGGTCCAGTGGAAGTACCATGCTCCGCGCTGGTAGAACAAACCGAGGAACGGTTATGCCCATGAACCAGTGGAAGCACCAAGCTCCGTGCTGGCCGCTACGACCGAGGCGCGGTTATGCCAACACTCCGCGCAAGTCTGGTAGCTCTATGCTCCACGCTAGTTATAAACAACTGAGGGCGGCCCCCAGTGGTCGCACCAACCTTAGGGAGCTTTTCAGCTCATGACGATCATAGCTTCTCCTTGGATGGGTGCCGTGAGGGGGGCTAGGCATGGGGGCTATGCTCAGGTCACGCCTGGAAGATGCCACCCTACCAGGTGCCAAGACACCTGGCCTTCTCGCGCCCCCATCCCAAGCGAAGGCTCATGAGCAAGTTATGGTGCTTGTTCTCCCTCATGAGAGCCGTTTGTACGTCAAAGGGGACCCATGGGCATCGCGACCCAGGGGCCTCACTAGCCATGTAGCCCCTCATCCCTTGAGTCTAGTTATGACGATAACCCTGGTCACCCGGAGGGCTCAATGGCGATCGAGGTATGCGCGGGGTTTGGCCCTGCCGACGCAGAACGCAAACAGGATCGCTTGAGCGTCAAGGGGGACCCCTGGGCATCGCGACCAGGGGCCTCACTGGCCACATAGCCCCTCATCCCTTGAGTCTAGTTATTACGATAACCCCGGTCACCCGGAGGGCTCAATGGCGATTGAGGTATGCGCGGGGTTGGGCCCTGTCGACGCAAAGCACCTAAGCAAACATGGAAGGAATAAAGCACGGTCATCTAGTTATTACAATAATACCAAGTTCTTCAAATACAAACAAAGTTCTTACGTCTCCCCAAGGCACTCGCACTTCTCTCTCTATACAGGAGCAGATCAGGCATCACCAAGCGCATCATCATCGGTCTCCGCCTCTTCGGCCGCGGTAGCAGTGGCCCGGAGGAACGCCTCCACCAGCTCCGTGACCTTCGCTCCCAGGGCCACGGCAGCCGCACCCTTCATGCCCGATGGCCTGGGAACGGCTGCTGCCACCCCCTCTCGAAGACAGCCCGGGCACAGAGCATCGCCCCGAGGGAAAGGTGACAGAAAATCAAGTCTCACTGCCACCTGACCACAGGGGATCGCTAAGATAAGTTTTCAACACCGCATCTACTCGCGTACCTACACCTCCACCCGTTGTAATCATGAATCCGTTGGGGCATGAAAGCCCTTCCCGACGGCTCGGTGGTCGATTCCCTGCTCGCCAAGAGGGACTTCCCGAGCATCACGCCTTGGGGGCTCCTACCGGACCCTAGGTCACTCACCTCCTGGCCGTGACCACGGCATCGCGACCTGGCATGCCAGCGTAGGCTGAGGCTTGTCTAGGGACTGGGTCTCGCAGGCGTAGGGCCCTAAACCACCACGGGAACAGAAGGAAGGGAAAGTCATGCTCTAACAAAGGGTCTCATGAGGAACATAAGTTTATAACACCAGATAATAGCAAAAGTATTACAAGGATTTACACGCCCTCATGGGGCTGTCCATGATGTCCCGCAGGGACCAAGCTAAGAGGGTCGCTCTCGAGGAATACGGCTTCAACTCCTTCAACAACGGCGGCGCCGGGAGGACATTGTTTCCCTCTGGCGATAGGAGCGGCGACTTGGCGTCTCGTAGCTCTCATCGGAGCTCAAGGCTGTCTCAGGGGTAGCATAACTGCAACCAGAGGAGTCGGAGGCGCAACCGATGGCGAGCGCCTCGCCCCCGGCCTTGCTGCCCTAATGGCATGGGGAATGGTCGCCGGCGAGCCCGTCCCTCGCGCCACACGACAACCGGCAGCCGTCCGTCCCGGACCTTGAAGGTCATCGTGCCCATCCCGTCCAGCACGAAATGAAGAATGTGCCTCCCGGAGGGGGCACAGGCGCGACGCACCACACCCCAAACCCAGGTCATGAAGACCTAGCTAGAGGAGATCACTTCCACGTCGGCATACGAAGGGTGAAGGTGGCACCCCTCCTGCCTCTGCTGCATCATCACCCGGCCTCGAGCTGGGAGCACCTCCTTCAGGAATGGAGGAAGGAGGATCCAGGAATGCGGAGGGGGGCCCGCCCATACGATGAACTCGCAGGCATCGTCCTCAGTGTGGGACAGCAGCAGGGCGCGAGGAGTCGCCCCTCTCTTTGGGCGACTGATGGCACCACCCCTGTCGCCGTCCCCGCTTCGTCCGCCTATCGCCGGAGCATACAGGGGAAGCGGAAATCATGGCGGCGCCCGCGTGCATCATGTGCGGGCGTCCGCCGGCCTCAGGGATGCTCTTGGAGAATCACGGCGCCTCTTCTTCGGGGGAGCCTCTCAGGCTCCACCATCGGGCTCTTCCCCTTCTCCGCGGCCGAGAACCTACGTATCAGCGCCATGGAAGCCATCGGGGAAGTGGGAGGAGCAGGGATTGATCTGCAATAGTCAAGTGAGAGGCGTGGTGCCTCACCCCCTGTTTATAGACCAAGAAGATCAATCGTCGGCCACTCACGCGCGGCCATAATGGCCCCGCCGCCTGCGCCAAGGAGTTGTCAAGTCGCACGGTTACCGAGACTACGTCGGAAGGGGAGTGGCCCACGTCCCATCCAACTGTCACGCGCCAGCCTAGCCCGCAGCCTTTTTGGGGCCCGCGGCACTTCGTCCTAGGCTAAGGCTTCACCCAAAAGCCAACTCCGCGCGCGCCTTGGGACCGGGGGCTACTGTCGGCGTCCTGGAAACCAGGGTACCCAGACTTGCCTCTCTGCGGGCCGTGACGCGCTCCTACCACGGCCTGGTACGGCCCACCTGATCGACCAGCTACCCAAGACCCTCATGAGGGGGCTAAGCCTCGCGATGAGAACAACGTCAAGACCCCCTCAGGAGCAGCCTCGGCAAGGTGCTCCGGAGGGGCAGAGAATCCAAGGCCAAGCCTGCCTCAGGAGGAGGCAGTGACGTAAGCAGTGACGCACCACGCTAGCGGGTGCCAGCGCCCGCCAGCAGCGCAGTTGCCATTTTGATGCAAAGGAGGCAGCGCAGACGCAGGTTCCTGAGGAGCGGGACAAAGGTTTCCCCTTTGGTGCAGCAAGACCGAAGACCGCAAGGACGAGAGGGAGGATGTCACCACCGAGCCCACCACCGCGTCACCGCCTGATCCTTTTGCAGGCGAAGACTACTTTTGTCAAGATATGAACGTCCTTGTGTTCCCGCTCAAAAATGGCCGTTGTGGGATCCCTTCCCGCCTAAATATTTCGGGGGAAGAGGACCCTGGCCGCCTATATAAGTAGCTAGGATCCTCATCACTCGGGGAGAAGAGAGGCCAGGTCCAGTCAAGGGGAGCAGATTCATAAACTCTGCCACCACGCAAAGGAGCAAGAACACTTGCCTCCTGACCCTCCTGAGCTCACCTTCTGAGCTCGGGAATCACTGTATTAGTTCATAATCCAGCCCTCCTGAGGCCAATCCACCAAAGCAGGAAGTAGGGTTTTACACCACAATGTGGCCTGAACCTGGGTAAACTCTTCCGTGCTTCACTTGTTGTTTGCTTGAATCTCATCACTAGGCAAGGGCGAGACGCTAGGTAGACGTGAGTGGGAGAGATCTTCGTTCACGCCCCTGTGTTCGAACTTCTTGGGTTTTGCGGAGCCCTGAATCCGACAACGGCATGTTGATGTCGCTCCATGATAGCATGCCAAGTTTCATGAATTTCAGACGAGTTTTCAACTTAGTAGAATTTAAAAGCCAGGTATCTCAATGTTTGCGGCAGAGTGACGGTGGTAGGGTGTTTGACATTCATTCCCATTTCTTGCATGGGACCTAATCATGCAACCAAGGACGCATATTTGAATTTTCAACCAATTTACATGCATTAGAGCATGTGCATGTAGTTCAAATTTGAATTATGCACATAAATGCATTGAAAACTCAATTAATGTATAAAAATGTCGAAACGAATCCCAAAAAATTCCAAAAATTAACACAACACTCCTGTTGTTCTATGTTGACACTAGAAAAACAATTGAAATCAAGAAGAGGTAACGGATATCGTTTTGTCCAGAAAGGTGAAACGTTCCCTACCGAAACCATCACACTTGTCGTGAGAAGCTCTCGTTTGTCAGAAGCTCATACCCAAACCTTCCCCAAATGGGACAAAACATTTACCATGGCATGTTGATGCCGCTATTGATAGCATGCCAAGTTTCATGAATTTCAGACGAGTTTTCAATTTACTAGAATTTAAAAACTAGGTATCTCCATGTTTGCGGTCGAGTGACGGTGGCAGGGTGTTTGACATTCATTCTCATTTCTTGCATGGTACCTAAGCATGCAACCAAGGATACGGATTTGAATTTCCAACCAATTTATATGCATCAGAGCATGTGCATGTATTTCAAATTTGAATTACGGGCATAAATGCATTTAAATCTCAATTAATGTATAAAAATGTGCAAACAAATCGCAAAAAATTCCAAAAATTAGCACAACACTCCTGTCGTTCTATGTTGACACTAGAAAAAAATTGAAATCAAGGAGAGGCAATGGATATCGTTTCATCCATAAAGGTGAAACGTTCCCTACCGAAACCATCACACTTGTTGTGAGAACGTCTGGTTTGTGAGAAGCTTATACCCAAACCTACCGCAAATGGGACAAAACAATTACCATGACATGTTGATGCCGCTCCATGATATCATGCCAAGTTTCATGAATTTTAGACGACCTTTGGATTTACTAGAATTACAAAAGCAAGTATGTCAATGTTTTCCGGAGAGCCACGATACTGTGGTGTTTGAAATTCATCCCCATTTCTTGCATGGGACATAAGCATAAACCCATGGACACATATATGATTTTACAACCCATGTTGGTGCAACGGAGCATGTGCATGTAGTTTAATTTTGAATTGTGCACCTAAAATGGCTAGAGAACCAATTTAGTGTATAAAATTTCCAAACGAACCCAGAATAATTCCAATTATTTTATGACACACATATAGTTGCATGTTCAATGTAGATAAAAGTTCTAGCAATTCAAACACCGTCCATTGCCGCTGTGACCCCATTATGTAATTCAAATCAAGAAGAAATATAAAGTAGATCCCACACAGTTTATTATCACCAACCTTGTGAGATGCAGTACAAAATATCCTGGAGCACTGTTAGTGTATAGTACGCATATGGCTTAGGCAAGAGGTGCGTTGGCTACAGTCCACAGCTGGCGTGTCAAGCACACTAGCTCGCTCCCCAAATATCATTTCACTGTTCAATCATCGCCGATGAAAGATGGGGACATGGACTCGCGTCGTGAGGGCAACTTTGGTGGCCCACTCCGGCGATAGCGCGGCTGCAGCCGCCATGCGCGTGATAACAAGTTGCCTGAGCGCGGCCACAATCTACAACTGGGACGGCCGCGATTGCTTCTCAGGTGGCGGCAGAAACATCTGTCTCGGGGATAGCAACTGGCAAGAGCGGCACAATAGATGTTCGTTCTGCAGCGGCGTACTTAGCCCTGATGGAGGCCGCCCACAACCATGTCGAGGCCACCCACACCCAGCTGGTGGCGGTAACCGCACAAATCGAACGAAGCTTCTCCGATAATGGTCGACAACCCACGGCCGAAGAGCTGGCAGTCGCAGAGAGCGTTTGAGCAGCCGTCCATTCCTCTGATGCATACCTTGCCATGATGGAGCCCTTCCAAGCCCAGATCGCGGCCGCCCACGCCTAGCTTTTGGTGGCCTTTTCCAAAGAGATGGCGAGATGCTTGCCGAGTATGGTGCGATGGATGCTATGGACGAGGCGGCAGAGATGGACGAGCACCTGCTGTAGTAGTACTCTTTGTTTTATTTAATTAAGAGCGTTGGTCTTTAATTTTTTAGAGTGATGTTTAGGTCAGCTAGCTCTGTTTAATTGCTGAACTTGCTCGATTAAGAAGTGTGTTGTAGTATCTTTTGTGTACCCAAAGTATGTACTGACATGGATGACCACTGTAACCCGGGAAATTCGAACCAAAATTTTTGACGTTCAAACTCATCACACACGGGTTAAGCTATCTGAATTGTTTGTGATGTTCACATATCGTACACAGTTCTGAATAAGGGACCGTGTCTAATGGCACTTTACACGCTTGTTTTTTCGCTGAACCGATTCAAAATTTTCGGCATCCGCGAAAATATCTACCTCCCCGCCCCCTCCCCCTTACCAAAAGCCACATTTCCCCAGTTTCCGCCTACATTTCCAAGTTGAAACATTCACTCCTTGCTTACAACGCTGCCACCTCGCCGGCGACCCTCCATCACACTGCTCGGCCTCATCTATCCAGGCAGGTAATCCACACCCGACCCCTATCCTCCTCCTCCTTCCACATCCCGCATGCCCCGACCACCGGCACGACACCTTCCACCCAAATCACCGACCCCTCAACCAAATAAGCTCCGCCCTAAGCCATGGTGCATGCAGTGTAGCCAGGACGTCAAGGAGCATTTGGCAGCGGAGAAGCAAATCGCGGCCGCACGCGCGGTTGACATCGTGATGGCTGCCATTCGTGCCGACCCCAAGATATTCGAGGACCACCTTTCCATTTGCTAGCTATGCCGGTTAAGCATGCTCAGTTTAACCGTTGCGTGTGCTACTCCTGCCTTTCCTTAACAAATTCTAGTTAATTGTGCTATCTAATTTTACCATGCAATCTGTTGCTCTGGTGTATATGTTCTATATGTCGTGTAGTGTGGTGCTCACTTATTAACTGTTTGTTTAATTAGTTGTCGTCTTCAGTTAACTATTTGGTTCAATTCTACAAATGTGATGTTCAATTCTTCAGGCTGCAATTTTGTATTTTCTACAATGTGAGAAATAAATCAAATTTATTTTTACAAAATACATGAGAAACGAATACAATTGCTATATTTCCATGTTGTCAAGCATGCTTGGTTTGGTTATACATTATGCAATGTGGTGCTCAGTTAACATTTGGTTCATTTGTTGTGGTGTTTAGTTAAATGTTTGGTTCAATTCTGCAATGCAATGTTCAATAGTTGTGGGTGCATTCTGTTATTGTATACCATGTGAGAAGTAAATCGAATTTGGTTGTACTAAATACATGAGAAACAAATAGAATTGCTATATTTCCAAGTTGTTAGGCATGCTTGGTTTGGTTAACTGTTTGATCTTCTATTAGGAGTATGTTATATTGTGTAATGTGGTGCTTGGTTAACGTTTGGTTCACTTATTGTGGTGTTTAGTTAACTGTTTGGTTCAATTCTGCAATGCGATGTTCAATTGTTGTGGGTGCATTCTTTTATTTTATACCATGTGAGGAATAAATTGAACTTGGATGTACTAAATACATGAGAAACAAATACAATTGCTACATTTCCAAGTTGTTAAGCATGCTTGGTTTCGTTAACTGTCTGATCTTCTATAAGGATTATGTGATATTGTGCAATGTATTGCTCAGTTAATGTTTGGCTCATTTGTTGTGGTGTTTAGTTAACTGCTTGGTTCAATTATGCAACTCGATGTACAATTGTCGTGGGTAGAATTTTGTATTATTTTGCATGTGAGTAATAAATCAAATTTGTCTTGTGAGAACCAGGAATTATCTTCCAGATCCTCTTGTGTTTAATTGTCAACCCTAGAATCATTGTTGACAACACAGTGAAATTATATCATTGTAGAATACATAAAAGCATTACAAGTAGTATATTTTTCACAAGGCATACCTAGTGAAATGTCTTATGAAATTTACAATCAGAAAACGTCGGAAAGTAAAATGCGTAGCGACTCCATCTCAGCCACAGGCAGTCAATGTAGTCCACGTGACCTCGCTCCTACGTATCGCCATAGTTGTTGTAGTCATCACCTTTGTCTCCATAAAACTCTATTGTCAACAAAATTATTGCCATGAGTACATTACGTACTCAACATGCCTCCCATGGGGAAGGACCTAATAGCTACATGTGGCTTCAACGGAAGGTTGTATGGCTCATTTGCATAAAAGCTAATTTTGTTTCAAAAATATAGCAGTTGAATAAAAGCAGCTTTTGATGAAAACATGTTTTATCTCCAGAATAACTGTCATCAAAGTGAGGATCCTCAATCAACTCATACTCTTCATAGGTTCGAATAATAGGGGCAAAGAGGGAATATGAAAGACAGGTCCTGTATGTCAAGAAAGATTCATGTGTCGTCCATGACTGTGGACACGACTATTCGAATAGTTTTACACTCTGCAGAGGTCATACACTTTACCCACATGACACAATCCCGACTTGTTGCAACCAGTGGCCGCTGGTATAGTACTCCATTTGGTGTACCGGCAAGGGGATTGTGACGAGGTCTTTCATTAGACCAAACTTACTATGCCAAGCCCAACACGGAAGTAACCGCAGTTCACAGTCCGAGCCCCCTTTTGTGCCGAGGACACTCCTCGCAAGGCAGCTATCCCATCTGCGGTACGACGATGACTACAATAAGAGAGAGCTAACTAATTAACCAAGCCAATGCCCATATAACATGTGGTTGTACTATTATCACAATCTTCAAATCCAAGACTTATTAGGCCTCATGCGGCACGGACGACTGATTGCCCCCTTCAACTCGTGAAGGGCAGCAATCGCTCCTTCAATCCTTGATTCAGCTGCCGCCCGCGCCAGTATTCAGATGGTAAGTTTCACCCAGAGTATAAGATAGTAGATGAGATCAACAAGGCCAACCAGCCTAGCTCAACAGTATGTTTCAAGTGTCAATGACTCAGAGGTCAATGAACAAAGCACCTATAGGGTAGTAAGCATGGTTAGCATTTCTACTCTACCGGAATACTTTAATTCTACTCAGGTGTCAAATGAATGGGCGACAAGCGGATCAAGGTAATGTGTCAATCGACACACTAGCTACGAGAATTAAAAATAGCATGCATATAGTAACAATAAATCTCAATGCAATTTTGTAAACCATAGGATAAGTATGATCAAGAAGGAGGCATGCCTTCGTTGGTGAGTCCTTCTTCGATAACCTGTTTGTGTCTCTGTCCAACATCGTCACTCCCTACTCGTCGTAACGATAGCAAACTACAAACAATAAATACCAAAGAATAAAAAATCCAAATAACATCCAAAACTACAATAAGAGTGGATGGATATCAAGATGTTGATCAGATGGAGATTCAAAATGAGGTAGCATGATCACGAGGTGAGGGAGATGATTTAATGAAATGACATGGTTAGATTGACATGACTAAGGAAGGCTTGGCGATCAAGATTGGCATTCTAATAGAAACTAAGATACCAAAAACCAGAAGTGGCCACTACACATCCCAGCTAACTATATAGGAAACTACTTCATAATCAAGGCAATGGCATCAACACACATGAAATGGAACCACCTTATGCATTTAGCTGCACAATCATATCATGCCACTATGAAGGTAAATGCTAACCACAAATAAATATCAATAATGCTCATTAGCATCCAACATATACATTAACTAAATAATAATTCAAAATCAAGTGTCCAATAGACAAACAAACGAACATTACAAACTATACTAGCTAAGCAATCAAACAACAACGTGAATTGAATTTATCTAGGTCTATCCCTAAAACATGATTAAAATAAAATAGGATCAACACCAGCATATCGAACAAATTCATTTGTCAAACAATCAACAAGAACTATGCAACACATGGAACACATGGATGAACAAGTATCCTACACATGATATGATTAAGAGTAACAATCAATCAAGAATAAATATTTTAATGAATCCACATACTTACAATGGTTAACAACAAGCAATGACTAAACCTCGATCATAACAACAATTAAGAATTTCTATAGAAACAGACAAACCAATACAAAGTTACAAACTAATGAAACAACTCAATAATAACACACATCTCACACAAGGCATATGAGTATAGAATCACTAGATGTCCAAATGAATGACACAAGCATCACACATATGAGTTATCATGATAAGATGCTAAACTAGAATATGCTCTTAATAATAAAGAACCGCTAATGCCCAAATAACCACTAGCAATAATATTACCAGCACATGCCTACACAAGAGATCAAACTATGCACACTAAGCATACGAGAAAGATACAACTCAACTAACATGAAAGGTAAACTCTCCTATGCATGTGATGACCTATTGCAATAAGTATACAACACACATAATACTATCATGTGACAAGTTAAGCATATATAAGAAACACTAGAATAACTATAAACATGGAGTATAACAAGGCATGAAAGGTTACTAGCATGACTTGATGTCTAGGCTTAAGCATACCACAATTGCAACAAACTAAATAAAGTAGATACGACAAGCAGACATGTATGATCATCAAACGAGATACGGCATTATCCTACCATACTATACAACTCATATCTATAAACATAACCAAGTTGATAACATGTACCATAAATATCAAGTATGGCAATAGCACACAATGGTCGTTGACTTGTTATGAAAAACAAGCACACTGAGTAAGCAATTAGCATGTAAGCAAGTAATATTAGATCATGGCATCAACAAAATTATGCAATGTACTATACTAGCATGAGTAATGAGATGACATGCATTTCCTACCTATTATAACTTACACTTGTAAAGACACAACATAACAACTTGGAATTATCTATACTATGAATTGATACACCGACACACTCTAATATCTAGTCATACAATCATAACAACATGGCATAGCAATCTAGTCGTACAATCATAACAACATATTGCATAGTATTCTACAAGCAAGAAGTTATTAAGTAACACATGATATCAACAAACTACTATCATGTGTATCTACCAAGTAATATATAACCAATGGATGCACATAAGGTACAAACTACTAATGATATAACACATGGTACGCATGCAACCAATATGCATTCTACTTTGAATAAGTATACTAACACGACATGCCTATCAACTAAGCATGCACTATAACCATCCTAGGTAAACAAAACAGGTAGGATAATTTACAAGAAGTATAAATTAAATTATGTGATACAAGCATATAGTATACATAGCAATACAAATCTGAATAATGATATGAAGCAACCCACCACAAGAAATAATAGATAACAAACATCGACAAAACAAGAGGATCACTTAGGCAATAATATGTTACGCGACAATAACCACAATGGGCTTGTTCTTAAACAAGAAAGCATTTCATTTGACCTCTAGCATAAAATAACTATGCGACAACACTTACTAAAAATATATAAGCATCTTTCCTAAACATGGCATAATTGCGAACAAAACAAACGTGCGACATTGATCAAAATGAATATGTAACCATATCTAAGATATCTCCATGCTAAACAGAAAAATAAAATAATTAAAACATGGAAGTATCCCATGATTAGATAAATAAAGAAACACCTAACAAAAATTCCAGGGAATTATAAGCATGGCAAACATTCATCAAAATTTGAAAGCACACATAAAAGAGGACTATACCCAATGCAACATGGTCAAGTGGAAACAACATGCAAAACTTAGTTTGAATAACTATAATTGGTAAACAAATATATTTAACAAGTCATATATCACACAAAAATTATGAAACAACTAGCATGTACTCGTAGGCATACCAAGTAGATAATAAAATAATGCTCTCATGCAGATAGTTCAAATCCCTTGAAATCCAATAGCTCTAAAAATACAACCTAACAATCATATATGCTAAACTGAAACTAAAACAACCGAAGTGCTCCCAGGGTTATTTAGATAATTTCGCATATTAGGCTCGATATTAACCGATGAAAAAAAATTATAAATACGGTAATTCCTCCGTTTCACGACAACGAAAGTTACCTACGCACCCAACGACAAAAATATGCGGAGCAATGATGTCTAGGGTATAGGATGGACAAGGTAAAGCATATGTGCGAATGGAGTTGGACGATGGCACACCAAAAAGAGGTTGAAGAGGACGATGCCATGACAAGATGTCGAGGTGTTTGATGCACCATCAATGTAGTTGTTCGATGTGTGTTAGAAGACGTCGACATGCCCGTGCACACGATGCGAAGAATATGTACATCGTGGAGTATCTTGAGCAACGGCGACATCACCCCGAGGAGTAGTACTGGCACGGCTGCGTCTTGAGTGCGGCCAACAACAATGAACGGATGGAGTAAGTTGTCTAGGTGGTACTCTAGACGATGTTGAGCATGCGTGCAAAAGGACTTGAGCAGTGGCTCACCGGGTTTGACGGAACGGTGCGATGAACTTGATAAACAGTGTACGCGAACATGCAGAATTCTTCATGTGTGGTTGACGGATCGCGTTCTTTCTTCTCTGAATGGAGCAGTGGCATAGAGGAGAAGCTTAGAGTGCAAGGGCATGGATGGGAATGGCCTGCATCAACAGGATGGAGCACCGGCGTCCATGGTGCATCATTCTTTGGAGGGAGGTTTTGGAGACAGGGTGTTACGGGAATTGGAAGAGAAGATGGAGGCGCATGTACATATGCCTTCACTTTTGGAAATTGTAGCAATTAAAGGGAATAAGATAAGAGGTTTCTTTCGTTGTAGATTTCCCTTCTGCCTCTACGTTTCCTATTCTCCTCTGCGCGTGTAAGTGTGCGTGAGTGTCGAGGAAGGAGCTCAAGGCCTGACCGAGCCACCTAATTGAAACGGGCCAGGGAATTAAAAGAGGGCGTCTCATTTCCTGAATGTACGCATAGGTGGTGGCTGTTGGCGTTTCCTCTTTCCCCATGAGTTGTTTTTTTTTTTGAGACAATTCCCCATGAGTTGTGAACGTACACAGAGAAGAGGGGTCACTCGGGTGGCTGTTGGGCCATATTAGTTAGGCCCAAGTGGGAAAAGATAAGGAAACAAAGTGATGGGCTTGCTCCATTCGGTTAGAGAAAAATAAATAGAGAAGTGAGGAGACAGATTTGGTTAGGTACATTCAGTTTGGAAGGCAACCAATGATTTGGGCTGCACGCAAAGAAGAGAAAGACTTACAACATGAGGGAGAAAAGAAATGAGTTTATTTAAAAAAAAGGAAAATGAATAGAGGCTCAAACAAAACATAAATAAATGACTTCGGAAAATCCAAAGAATATAAACACTGTAGAATTTAATATGATGAAGGGAGAAAAACAAAACCCAACTAAAAGAGACGAACAAAATTCAAATTTAAATTTCTGTTCGCATTAGATCGAATTAAATCCTCCAATTTATAAAAACACAATTTAAGCTTTTGTGAACAAATAAAACGAACAAAATTTTCTCGCCAAGATTTTTGGAAAACCTTTTTTTAAACATTCCGAGAATCGGGATGTTACATGACTGCACTTAATACATGAGAAACATGCTTGGTTTTCCATGTGGCTAGAATTAAGATGATGAATCTGCAATGTGCTTATTTTTCATCAACATATTTTACTGATAGCATGCGAACCCTTACTTAACCTCATGACTAACTACCTTATATGTGTTGCAGGAAACAATGGAAAGCACCGAGGTTTACAATCGAGGTTGGCACGTGCATGGTCCGTTGTCTAATAGCACATTGTTGTGAAATTGCAGGAACCATTCTATTATTTAGGTTTTTAACAATTTGGTATTGCATACGTAGGTCCTGCTATGAGAGGTTTTGACCCATTGTTCGACCATTTTTGCATAGTGAGAAATGAGTTGTCCATGAATATCAATCAAGTCAAGAAACTCATAAAGATTGTTAGGATAAAGAAATTAGCGACAAAAAACAACAAGATCTTTATCTGGACAATGAAGACCTCAGTTCTCTACAAGATGATACTAACTATTATACCTTGCCCTTTTTGATTTCTTTGCCCCATTTCCAACATAGAGAAGATATTTATGCACATCCTTATTTTCAGTCCTTTCCAAAGAAGTTCATTGATGATTACCTCTCAAACCACCTCTATGGTTAGGGGGAGGAAGGTTTTCATACAACACCCACGGTTCAATATTGAAGTGTTCATGAAAAGGACGAAGGATGGATGGTCAATCATCCACAGGCATGTGACACCCCGGCTCAGAGAAACCAGAACGCCTCGTATTCCAGTCCAGGGATCGAGGAGAAGTCTTCTAGAATATAGGACTGCTTAGCATGGAACAAATCAACTCTTTATTACACTCTATTTGGGTACAAGGGTTACATCGGCACGGCGACACTATGCCTGCCGCAGTTGCTCTATGCAAGCAGCAGAACAACTCAAAGCAGCAAAAAAAACTTCTAGCAGTGGAACAACGACGACGGTGGTGAACTAAAATATGCATGGACTCTGGTTGGAACGCTTATCCTAGCTCGCAAACAAAGAATCCACGGCAAACAAGCAATCAAATCCGGCATGACCTGCAAACTGGAATGACACGCCAGGTCAGTACATTGAATGTACTTGGAAGCTCAGAATAACCACAAGCATTCAAGATAAACAATAGCATGGCAATTACAAGTTAAGCAGGAATTATCATGAGACCATCGGGATAGCAATGGCATGAACAACATGAACATGATACAGCTAGAACAATATGAGCATGGCATGATCATATAAATCTGACGATACTACCATGCAACATGATGACACTATATGCACCACTTATTCTGCTCGTGTTACCCCATAACCATCACATGCATCACTTTCCAACCTCGGACATCACACGATCATCTTAGGATCAAATCAAGCTTGGTATAAACAATACCATAGTAATCATTAAATGACCACAAGGAGCTTGATCTTTACCCACGATTCTCGCACAACATCACAGATATCCAACAACTCGGTATCCTCGATACCACGGTGATCATTCACGGATCACAAACGGAACCACTCTTGGCTCAACGGGTTACCTCGTAACGAAACGGTGATCATTCACAGATCACAAAACCAACTTATCTCATCATTGGGGTTGTTATTAAGCACATTATTATTATTACTGTTGACCCATAGTGTGACCAACTATGAACTGGGCCCTTATCCGCGGGCACGGCTATCGATAGATTTAGTATAAACTCTGCAGAATAGCGCACTGAACCCACACCACTGAACCCATGGCCTCGCACTCCCATGTGAGTGGACCAACGACGTTCCGACAAAACCGTCCTACTGCCATGACACCCTCCCTGCCACTCCGAAAAACTCCCCTCTGGGATAAGTCATGGGTGGCTCCTTGCCTACCAAAGGCACTAACGGCCACCGTCGTGGCAAAACAAAAACGGTCCCAAACAGGGACAACGCGGCTACAACAACTACAAGCACACAAGGCTTATGCTGTCCTACCTGGCCAAGGTAGCGCCCGCGCATAACCTTCCCTCTTCGGAGGTACCGGCGAGAGGCATGACAATAGACCAAGTTAGGACCTTCCCATAGAAGGTAAATGTGGTTGCACTGGTCAGCTCGATATGGTGGCACCATGACTCAGCCAACAGTTGTTCAAGTTCAATTTAATCCGGTTAAACTGGAATGCAAATATGCTGAGCCATGATAAAATAACATGATGCAATTACAATGCATGAGCATGATATGAACATAGGCATGAGGGTGCAACATAACTATCAACCATATCAATAATGAATCATATCCAACTGAGCATGGCATAAATGACGAGCATGAATATTACAAGTTCAACAGTACTCATAGCATAGTATGACCATTAGTATCAAAAATAAGTATCATGCAAGAGCTCATCAATAACATAACGGAGTAAACGATTAACAAGCTAACATCAAAGGAACAATGCATATCAATGGACTCGGTAACCGACTACAGTCATGCACCGAAGAACATGACCAACCCAACATGTACTACTATCAAGCATGAACAATGAAACTAATACTAGCAAGCAGAACATGATAACATAGTGCAAGAAAACATAACATGACGGTAATCACCGATCCACAAGCATAACCGAAATAACGATAGCAGTAGCAAAACAAACATACAGTTATTAAAGATTCAAGTTGAAACTGCTACTTCTCGAGCTTGCGTTGTATTCCCTCGAAGAGGAAAGGGTGATGCAGCACAGTAGCGTAAGTATTCCCTCGAAGAGGAAAGGGCCATAGGTTTCACTAGTGGCTTCTCTCATGATAGCAGAATTCTACGGTGGGTGAACAAATTACTGTCGAGTAATTAATAGAAAAGCGCATAGTTATGAGAATATCTAGGCATGATCATTATATATAGGCATCACGTCCGTGACATGTAGACCGAAATGATTCTGCATCTACTACTATTACTCCACACATCGATCGCTATCCAGTATGCATCTAGAGTATTAAGTTCATAAGAACGGAGTAATGATTTAAGCAAGATGACATGATGTAGAGGGATAAAGTGAAGCAATATGATATAAACCCCATCCTTTTATCCTCAATTGCAACAATACTATATGTGCCTTGATGCCCCTGCTGTCACTGGGAAAGGACACCGCAAGATTGAACCCAAAGCCAAGCACTTCTCCCATTGCAAGAACTATAGATCTAGTAGGCCAAACCAAACCAATAATTCGAAGAGACTTGCAAGGATATTATAATCATACATTAAAGATTTCCGAAAAGAATAAAATATTTCTCGTAGATAATCTTGATCATAAACCCACAATTCATCGGATCTCGACAAACACACCGCAAAAAGATTACATCGAATAGATCTCCTCGAAGATCGAGGAGAACTTTGTATTGAGATCCAAAGAGAGAGAAGAAGCCATCTAGCTAATAACTATGGACCCAAAGGTCCGTGGTAAACTACTCATAACTCATTGGTGAAGCCATGGTGTTGATGTAGAAGCAATCCGTGGTAGATCCCCCCTCCGGTGGAGCTCCGGAACAGGCCCCAAGATGGGATCTCAAGGGAATAGAAGGTTGCAGTGGTGGAATTATGGTTTTCTCTGTTGCATCGATGTTTTTAGAGTACATGGATATATATGGGAGGAAGGAGGGCACCGGGGGAGCCAGAGGGGGCCCACGAGGGTGGGCGCGCCCAGGGGAAGGGGCCGTGCCCTGGACCCTCGTGGCCGCATCCTTCGTTCCCTCGCATGTACTCCAAGTATTCCGTGAAGATATGGTTCCAAAAATAACTCTCCCGAAGGTTTCATTCAGTTTGGACTCCGTTTGATATTCATTTTCTGCGAAACCCTAAAATAAGCAAAAAAAACAGCAATCTGCACTAGGCCTTGGGTTAGTAGGTTAGTCCCAAAAATAATATAATGGTGTATAATAAAGCCCATTAAACATCCAAAACAGAATATATAATAGCATGGAACAATAAAAAATTATAGATACGTTGGAGACGTAGCAAAAACCAATGCTACTGCATGACTATCATGCAAATGGTGGTTGTAGCTTGCGTGGGAATGGAGAATGCACCGGGGAGAAGTGTGCAATGATCATGGAACAAATCGCTAGAAAAGTTTCTCTCCCGAAGGGGATGATTAAGTGCAAGGGCAAAGTGGTCGTTTTCAGAATGTTAACATGTGGTGAAAATGATACCAACAGAACGGACTCGAAGAAACGAAGAAGTGGGCTTTGGAATCACCTCATTTGGAGTTGGGAGTAAAAAGATATAAGGGTTTTTATGCCAGGGACCTATCTATAATAAAATCATGACAAACAGGCCCTCAACAGGAAAAACTGAAGGCGCCTCTCTGGAAGTACACTTTCTCTAAAGTGAAAACGTATTCCTGGTTGAAGTAGAAGAGGAATGCGCCTTCGGGAAAGGAATACGTACTCAAGTGGAATACGTCTCCACTTATCCATGCTGGCAAGCACGGGGCCGGTGGCTGGCTCACTGATGCACGGGGTCTGCGGCCAGCTGGCAGGGAGGGGACGTCGTTCCCTTCTTCTTCTCGACGCCGCTCGCGGACTAGAGGGAGGTCGCCGGCGCAGGCGGCCATTCCGGCGTTACCGACCACTGTTTGCGACGCCAGGACCACCACTGGAGTCGGGGAGGAGTGTCGCGTCCATCCATGCACGACACGGCCGCCTGGGAGCACCGAGCCAGGCGGGGCATTGGCCGTGGCGGAGAGTGGCTTTAGGCTGATGCGGACATGGCGATTTGGCTGCTCCGACGACAAGGCGTGGGGTTGGGGAGGCTCGAAGGAGCACGGGGAAGACAAGGGTGGTGGTGTGAGGGGTGGACGAGCTCGTCGTTGAGCAAATTTAGGTCGAGGCCGATGTGGGCACGGCGGCTATGGATGGAAACAGAGAGCTCTTTGAGCTCGGGAGAGTAGCGGGGCGGGGTCCTCGGAGGTGGAGGAGTGGCTTGGTGAGGTTGAGGGCGCCCGGGGCTGCTTAAATAGCCAAGGGGGAGGAGCTGCCGCACTAGCGTCGCTGCATACACGTGTGCACGCGCATGAGGGAACAAGAGGGAGAGATCACGGGGAAGAGGCATCCAAGGGAGTGCGGGGAGGAAGAAGACGGTGAGCTCCGAGCCAAACCGCCACTGTTCGCCCGTGGGTGCGCGGTGGCTTGCATCGATGAGGAAGCACACGGAGGGGAAGAGGGGTCCAGAGAGGTGGCGGCGACGAGGGCTAGCTGTTGGACACGCTTACGCAGGTGAAGACGACGAGAAGGGAAGGGGCCCGAGCAAGAAACCATCCAGCTTGTGTCCATGGCACTTGCTTCAGAACCTGAAAATATTGCCAGAATCAAATATTTGGTCATGTGCTCACATAGATGATTGGATAGGGCTGCAAATTGGTGGAGGGTAATTATATGAGAACATGAAGAGGCATGCAAAATTTCAACTCATTTGGATACACCTAGCTGGTACTTCCTTCACAAAGCTTCACTCAGGAAGATTCACTAGGCAAATGTAGTTGAATTTTGGCATGAGACAATTATTTGGACATAAAAGAATGCCCAAAAAGTTTGGGAGGAACTAGGAAAATATAAATGACACTTCCTTCACAAAGTGCCATTCAGGGCAGATTAGAAGAATAATTATTATGGAATTATTATTGTGCTAGGACAGGAAGGTTTGGGCATGTTTGAGTAATATATTACCTAAGGGAATTATGAGAATTATTTGAGGATTTTTGGATGGACAGAAATATAGGTTGCTTCACAACCTAGGGCAGATATGGTTATTCCTTTAATGGAAAAAGGAATATTCCCTAGAAAAATATTTTAGGGTTTGGTCAAGGAGTGAAGTGACATGATCTTAGCAAGGTTTTGAGAACGATGAGCCACTTGGGACGGGGAATTAGGATGATTTCCCAGGTGGCAAGGAACAGAACCACTCCAAAAAGAAACACAGAGCAAAAACAAAATAAATCAAAAAAGGGCCAAAAGCCAAGCTGTTGCAACTCTTACCCCCTTCAAGAAATCTCGTCCTTGAGATTTGGTTGCTCAGGGAACAAGTATAACTTGAGGACACCGTTTCCAACTCGGGTATCCTTTTTCCTTTATTTATTGTTCCCCCAAGAATTTCAGATGATTAACTTACCTTGCTCTACGGTGGCTTGCTTCACCTTTCCCCAGATTCTGACGGGTATTTGCTCATATACCAATTCCTTTTTAATGATGTTGATTCTCCATACCTGTGGTGATATCTTATGGATCTGAGCATAAATTTTCTTTTGGTCATGAAAACCTTTTTACTTCTGTCTTGGGGTTGCTTCTAATAAATGCTGGCCTTTTGACTTCAATAAATGCTAAGAATTAATCATGGCCATCTCTGACGGGATCTGACAGCTCATAAGTGGTACTGATTTATTTTGATTTATTCCTTTGGCCCGCGCACGAGATATGTACCATAGATTCGACTGCCTTTTGTCTGGAGCAATATAACGGTGTATGGAGTTATAGTTGTGTCATCCATCAAATATTTACATCTTGAAACTGGCTCGACAGGGGGCTGACAGACAAATGCTTTTTCGGACAGACTGGCCGTGTATTTGATTCCGTCGGTGAGCTGATTGTTACTGGGTCTGAGCTGATTGTTTGGCTTTTGATTTTCTCATTTTGTTGGTATACCCATTTGGGTTCTTCCACACTAACCATTCCAAGCGGGTCAGCGGGATATGAAATTCTTGTAAAACGAAGTAGGACTCTGAGAGTATGCCTTTGTGGATCCAATTCATGAGATGTATCTCTGCTTATTTTCCTTTGCTTGACTCGTGAGGTTGTGGGATACTTACATTCCTTAGGTATATCTGCTGGATCCTTGCCACAATCTCGTATGAGTGACTTATATGACTGGGGGTGCATGCTCACCATATATAAGAATCATATGCAACTAGACACTTGATTTTTGAAGAAGACAGATGCCATGACGGATGTGTGCTTCCGACATAATGTTGCGAGTCTGATTCTTGAGCAGTACTGCCATACATTGGCAACTCATCATATAACCTCTGAGGACGGTGTATGAGTATGATACTGACGCAGACTAAATGGCTTACGAGAGAAGCCATCCGAGTAGCTTGTCGAGGAAGACTTGTTAACTTCTGCTCAAATCTTTTGCCTGGGTATCGTGCAGAAGAAGGCTCTATAGCTTACACACGAAGCTTGATCTGATTATCGTGCTGGAGAAGCCTGAGTTCCGTACGTGAGAAACTTCTCCTCAGGTTTCCTTGTTGAGAAAAATTCATTTTTGTCTGTCAGAAGCTTTTACCTAGGTATCTTGCTGAAAAAGACCGGGTATCTTGGACTGGAAATTGTTCACATATCGTGCTGAGGAAAATTGAGGAGCCTTGCATCATAAATTTCTTCCAATAATGTGTGAAAGAAGACTGAGTTTCTTACATCCAAAGCTTCATACTAATATGCAGACCAAAATCTACACACATGCCCATACTATTATGTGGCTGATTATTTGCATGAGAATTTTTTTGACTGTCTTCCTTGAGCATATCACATTTCGACCTTATTTCGGATGATAACATATTTCAAGCATCATGCATTGCTAAGCCAAAATTTTGTATATGATCCATACCTTTGACTAAAAATATATCGTTGATCTTGTACCTGACTTGCCTTGCTGCTAACATGATAATTACTGCTGTGAGGATTTTGTACTGATGTAGACTTGAGTTATCAGTACTGTTATGAGGAGTGCACACTAATGCAAAATTTGATTATCATCCTCAAGATCATATATTCTCCATTTCACTGTAGTCGGCTGAGAATTCCATTCTGTTTAGCTGAGTTTACAAATATTTGAACTCCTTATTACTTCTTCGAATCTGGTGTCAGTTCATGAGCAACTCTTTATGGGGGATAAATAATGTAACACCGGGGCCCAAAAAAGAAAGAAGCAAAAGAAAACCCAACTAAACAAAAACAAACAACAACAATCACTACACACTCAAACAAAGTCACACAGTACTGCTAGTCACAACATATGCATGCCTACTTAAGCACACAAATCTCTCAGGATCTCCGGTTCTACGATCTAGCATGCTGTCACGGTGTGCACGAGGACGAATAAATGGGTGGAAGAATTGGTGTAAACAATGCTACAAAAGTGCTAGCTTAGCCAGGTAGTAACCTGGACTAGCTGAGAGGCGAGGACGCACTCGGTAATCATGTAGTGGGACACAAAGGTCGCAACCAGATTATTATCAAGTGGATGGAAAAAATCCGTACTCCTCCAAGAAATAGGATAGCCAGGAAAAGCTGAGGCTGCTGACATTGCCCTTTCTTGAGAACTAAGATCATTAAGGGTTGCCAACACGACAAAAATGAAAGAGCGATACGGGATAGAAGCATGTCCATCACCGAAACGATAGGCGGGGCTGAAAGGAGGATATCGGCGAGATACCTGAGCACCATTTTTGCAAACAATGTCGGGATCACTTGGCATCACTCTACAGGGACAGAAATGACACCAAACACCGAAGAACGAGCAAGAAAAGAAAATTGGAGAAATGCAAAGGCAGAGCTGTAGTGTATCCATACCGATGCCAGCTACACTCACCAGATAAACTATCGTGGAATTGTCACGACAGATGTCCTAGGGTGAGGACTTAGTCGTGAGGCCAACTCATCTATGTAGTAGCTTGAGAGGAGTTGAGCGGAATCGAGAGCCGCAACGCAAGACAAGGATTTAGACAGCTTCGGGCCCCGAGAAACATCATCCGGTAACAACCCTACATGCTATTTGTGGCTAGGTCTCATTATGATCATGGGGGAGTCGCCCTAAACTGGCTCTCCTCTAGTTATGTCTAGCCCTAGAGATGATTTTCCGTCCCTCTTGGGGTGCCCTACCTCTCCTTATATAAGTTGAAGGGGCGGGTTACATCTAGAGTCCAACTCGGATTAAGACTTAATTATTCTGACTTCTCATCACAGGTTTCTCTCCATGGGCTTCTTAACGTCTTGTGCTTCTTAACGTTTTTGGCTTATTAACCCCAGGCGACTCTGTCACAATCTGACTTACCATCTGGTTTAACATCTCGCGGCTTATACATCTGGCTTAACATCGGTCGGCTTAAACATCGGGCTTAAACATCTGGCTTAACATCTACCGTTTTAAACATCTGGCTTAACATTTGCCGGCTTAAACATCTGGCTTAACATCTGCCGGCTTAAACATCTGTCGGCTTAAACATCTGGCTTAACATATGCCGGTTTAAACATCTGGCTCAACATCTGGCGGTTTAAACATCTGGCTTAACATCTGCCGATTTAAACATCTGGCTTAACATTTGCCGGTTTAAACATCTGGCTTAACATAAGCCGGCTTAAACATCTGGCTTAAACATCTGCCGGCTTAAAGATCTGTCGGCTGACAATCTGTCGGCTTACAATCTAGCTTATAACTGTCCGCCGGCTCACAAAATGCCTGGTCACCAATGAAACACCATGTCCTAGCCGGGTCATACCGCGGGGTATATCCCCGACATTAGCCCCCAGTTTAATTTGGATTTATCCATGTTAAACTGATCCTATAAACAAAACACAAGAAAAATTTTAACAGGTTGTCCTCCGGGGTAAACATTCTTGTAAGCCGGCACCTGATCATCTTTAAGTCCTTTTCATTTCCTCCTTGATATGTAACCATGATCTCGTAGCAAATCTCCTTAGCAGATATGTTCAAACTTTGCCAATGCAAAAAATCCGGGCACTTCTTCTGAAAGATCCGGGTCAATGGGCCAGCTACATAACCAATTTGCTGACGTTGGTTTCTCACAGAGAAATATTGTGAACAATAATTCATTTGACTTGACTTCCAATGCTCTAGCATGACAAAAATATTGGTCTTGAAATACTCATCCAATTTTCAGCTGGCTTAAAGATGTAGAACTTGCCGAGTTATGATATGTCTCCAACGTATCTATAATTTTTTATTGTTCCATGCTATTATATTATTTGTTTTGGATGTTTAATGGGCTTTATTATACACTTTTATATTATTTTTGGGACTAACCTACTAACCCAAGGCCCAGTGCAAATTGCTGTTTTTTTGCCTATTTCAGTGTTTCGCAAAAAAGGAATATCAAACGGAGTCCAAACAGAATGAAACCTTCAGGAGAGTTATCTTTGGCATAATATCAACACAGAAGATTTGGAGTACACGCCGGGAAGCGAACGAGGCGGCCACGAGGGCAGGGGGCGCGCCCCCACCCTCGTGGGCCCCACGTGGCTCCCCTGAAGTGCCTCTTCCTCCTATATATACCTACGTACCCTGAAACCACAGAAGGTTGAGGTGACTGCGGCGGGTTATCAATTATCCCGTATGAGCAGTGTCAGCAACTCGACCAATGGTTCCTTCCAACTGGCTATTTGAAGTTAACCAAACTGTAGTGGCAGTGATTTGTGCGCCTGTCCATTGAGCCATCTAGGGTTGACGGCGGCTGTCAATATATGATAATTTTCCTCCAATTCGTTGAAAGAAAACCGGGCTACCCAAGCAGTGACTGGCTTTATACTCAATGAATGTTGTCAGCCGGATACCCGATGAATGGACGCACACAAGCCGCCACCCCTGTGGAATGTTGTCAGCCAGGATGGAATGTTGTCAGCCCGTGCTCCATACTCGTGGTGTAAACCACATTTGTAGTGAATAATTGTCCTGATTCATCCGAATGGCAGATGAGTCGCATATATTTTGCGTGGATCACCTCCAATAACTTCAACGATGATTTGGCCACTCTCCCGGGACCGCGGCAGCTCACATTGGACGGGCGGTGACTTGGAATTAGTCCAACCAAGGGTGGCTCAGCACGAGGTCGTAGTGGCGATGGCGGAGACGGCGACATGAAGCCAGGCGTGGCTCGGAAGTAAAAACCGGCAGATCGGGGCCTCTGATCCCATACGCTCACCTACCGGCTTGCAAGAGGGATGTTAGTGACCTGGCAAGGCGTTGACGACGACTTTGACGCGGAGCTGTTGGCCACAGCAGCAAAAGTGATGACAAAGGCGAGTCGTTCAGCCGGGCCGGCATAGTGCAGCTGCGGGTGAAGAAGCCACCGGTGACTCAAGGTGCGGTGGCTCTGAAAGCGTTTTGGCGACTTCGAAGCTGGATCGAGAACGCTCTAGCGGGTCGACGAAGTACGTCCGCCGCAGCGGCGGATTGGAGAGGCGCGACTGTGGCCCGTTCAGCACGGCCACGTGGAGGTGGCTTGCAGCAGCTAGTGACTCGTGACTCGCGACGGCGTAGAGCATCACGGTGGCTCGTAGTGGGGCTCAACAACGGCGGGTCGACATCAGCAAGGGAAGAGGCCGCTGTGAGGTGCAAAGCAGAGGCGGCTCGCAGTCAGATGCTGGATAGAAACGACCGCAGTAGCTCGACGCGGGAGATGGCAAGGTGAATCCAGGGCGGCTTAGCGCGGATACGACGGCTCAGTAGGTGCGGCCGGCGGGTCTTCAGTAGCAAAGGTAAGAGATGAGGCCAAGGCCACAGCTGAGGCGGTGCATGGCCGGGAGGCTGTTCAAGGCAATGTGGCACCGCAGCAGGCGAGGCGACGGGCTAGCAGTGGCAGCTCGAGGCTCAGTGCAAGGGCGGCTCAGAGAGTCCGCAAGGGAGGTTCACAGCCGGCTTCACACGGACATCGGACGCCATGGTATTCGCTGGGAGGAGGCAAGCGAGGTGGCGACTCAAGGCCATCGAATCATCCGGTGAGGATGGCTTGGTTTGTGCGGGGGTGGCTCGGAGCGAGACCATATCGACGGCGACGGCGACGGCCGCTGGCGGCTCCAGGAAAAGGCAGATTGGCTCGAACAAAGGTGAGGAGAAACACACTGCACCAGAGAATATTTGGCGGCTCTGAAGTGCAGCAGCGGCTCAACAAGGGCGCCGACAGGTCACGGCCTCAGCGGCTCTCCCACTGCAGAGGCAGCGTGGGGTCGTCCAGGTCAGGTGCAGACAAGGCCGATTGGCTGAGGAGGCGTCTTAACGGAAGTGACCAAAGGCGGGGCCGTGGGCGGCACGAGGTAAACACGGCGGTGACGGGCACGCATCTGGCGAAGTGAGGTCTTTGCTGAGGAGTCAAACCCCATGTTCATATTAACCTCCAGGTGGTGACAATATTGACAGGGCCATGGCGGTTTGAAGTGCATCTGCGATGGAACTAACTCGTAGGTAGAGGTGTGGTCGGCTCATGGACGCGATGACGGAAACGGCGGCTTGAACACCGAGGGGCGGCTCATGGTCCATGGCTATTAACGATGCGAGGCGGTGGCCTGCAACCTGGAGCAGAAAACGAGCAGGGGAGTCCGGCCGAGATGAGACGGCTGCTGTTCGAGAGTCGCGTATGATGTGGGCTCTAGCCCTTGACCGTTGTGGCTATCTTTGAGATCATGGCGACTCGTAGAGGAGCAAGGCGGAACCGGCCACAACGGCGGCGGCTCAAGGCCCATAGTCCGGGTTGTGGTCGGTTGAATCCTATCCTTGTTATAATGTTCTTCCCTTCTCTTCTTCAGATCTCAGCAGATCTAGCAAGTCCTCTGTTAGGACTTAGTGCATCTCGCTTGACACAGAGTAGTAGTTGCTTAGAAACATGCAGATCACCAATCGTCTGGGTTCCAACGGCGGGTCATGGACTATATATTTTTGCTGATTAGGTCCGTCCAAAACTGGTTGAGGCAGAATCATAGACGGCATGATGCAGTTGCAGCAGCGGCTCGACGTATTTTGAGGCCGGCGGCTTAGCAAAAAATGCCCCAAGGCAGCGGCTCATCGGAAACTGGCAGCTTGGAATGGCGCGGTTGCTTCAGTGGAGGCCGGTTGCAGAGGTCGAGGCCGCTCGAGGCGTGGCGGCTCGGAGGCGCTCCGGCCAGCCCACGGTGGCGAGGCGGAAGCAGTACTCGGGGCGGCGGCTCGAGGCGGATGCAGCGACTCAGAGTAGATGCTCAATGGTGCGACGGTGAAGGTAAGGCCGGTGAAGGTGGCGGCTCTCATCACAGTGGCTCGGGGAAGAAACCAGAGATGGGGCGGTTCAGGCCTGACGCTGCAGCAGAGAGGCGCCCGTGAGGTGAGGCCACGAAGGCGTGGGTCATGACGGTGGCTTGCGAGCAGAGGGAGCCGCAGCGGCGGGTCACCGAGGCCGCGGACGTGGAGGCGCGGCCGGTTCGGGGTCGCGGTGACGGAAGCGGCAACTTGGAGGCAGCGGCGCTCGGCGAAGTAGCGACTCACGGCCGGCCCGACGGAGATCAGTGAAGCGAGACCGTCTCAATGGCGCAGACCGGCTCTCCTGTCCCTATCGACTTGCGGGTTGCGGGTTGTTTCCTTTTATGCTACTGATTGGACCTTTCCTTCATTTTGATTTTCATTCCAATCGTTGTAGCACGCCCGACCCTCTCATTCGGCTTAGTTCCTTCCGATCAGAACAAAACACAGGATAGGGCTCATAGCAATTTCGGCGGCGGCGGGTGAAGCACTGTAACAGAAAAACCGATGTATGTCTTCTCTTCAATTTGGTTGTTCCGACTGCTATTCGACGTACATCCTTCTGAAACCGACTTTCTTCATCCGGAAAATTATGAACTTCTCGATCCCTGAGAAAAAATCCCTTCAAGAACTCATCACCACCATGCGCGGGCCCCACGGTGGGCACCAACTGTCATGGAATTGTCATGGAAGATGTCCTAGGGTGAGGACTTAGACGTGAGGCCAACACATCTATGTAGTAGCTTGAGAGGGGTCGAGCGGAATCGAGAGACGCAATGCAAGAAAAGGATTTAGATAGCTTCGGGCCCTGGGAAACATCATCCGGTAACAACCCTACATGCTGTTTGTGGCTAGCTTTCATTATGATCATGGGGGAGTCGTCGTAAACCGGCTCTCCTCTAGTTGTGTCTAGCCCTAGAGATTATTTTCCGTTCCTCTTGGGGTGCCCTGCCCCTCCTTATGTAAGTTGAAGGGGCGGGTTACATGTAGAGTCCAACTCGGATTAAGACTAAACTATTCTGAATTCTCATCACGGGCTTCTCTCCAAGGGCTTCTTAACGTCTTGGGCTTCTTAACGTTTTGGGCTTATTAACCCCAGGCGACTCTGTCACAATCTGACTTACCATCTGGTTTAACATATGGCGGCTTACACTTCTAGTTTAACATCTGTCGGCTTAAACATCTGGCTTAAATATCTGGCTTAACATCTACCGGTGTAAACATCTGGCTTAACATCTGCCGGTTTAAACATCTGGCTTAACATCTGCAGGTTTAAACATCTGGCTTAACATCTGCCGGTTTAAACATCTGGCTTAACATCTACTGGTTTAAACATGTGGCTTAACATCTGCCGGTTTAAACATCTGGCTTAACATCTGCCGGCTTAAACATCTTGCTTAAACATCTGCTGGCTTAAACATCTGCCGGCTTAAAATCTGTCGGCTTACAATCTAGCTTATAATTGTCCGCCGGCTTACAAACTGCTGGGTCACCTATGAAACACTAAGTCCTAGCCGGGTCATATCTCTGGCCGGGTCATACCGCGTGGTATATCCCTGACATAAACCGTTAGCAACAAATACTAGGGTTATATGCATGCTATGCAAAAAACAAATGCAGCAACCAAATGAAATAAACAAGCTGGACTTTAAACTACTGATTTCTACCGGTTTCTACCGCTCGCACTGACTAGGGCGTCCTACAGCCAGACCTGCTCTGATACGAAGCATGTGGCACCCCGGCTCATAGAAACTGGAACGCCCCGTATTCCAGCCCAGAGATCGAGGAGAAGTCTTCTGGAATACGGCACTGCTTACCACAGAACAAATCAGCTCTTTATTACAATCTATTTGGGTACAAGGTTTACATCGGCACATTGACATTACGCCTGCCGCAGTTGCTCTATGCAAGCAGCAGAACAACTCGAAGCAGCAAAAAAACCTTCTAGCAGCGGAACAACGACGATGGTGGTGAACTCCAATCCGCAGGGACTGTAGCTGGAACGCTTATCCTAGCTCGCAAACAAGGAATCCACGGCAAACAAGCAATCAAATCAGGCATGACCTGCAAACTGGCATGACACGCCAAGTCAGTACATTGAATGTACTTGCAAGCTCACAATAACCAGAAGCATTCAAGAGAAACAACATCATGGCAATTACAAGTTAAGCAGGAATTATCATGAGATCATCAGGATAGCAATGGCATGAATAGCATGAACATGATACAGCTAGAACAATATGAGCATGGCATCAACACATAAATCTGACGATACTACCATGCAACATGATGACACTATATGCACCACTTATTCTGCTCGGGTTACCTCGTAACCATCACATGCATCACTTACCAACCTCAGACATCACATGATCGTCTCAGGATCAAATCAAGCTTGGTATAAACAATACCGTAGTAATCATTAAATGACCACAAGGAGCTTGATCTTTACCCACGATTCTCGCACAACATCACGAACATCCAACAACTCGATATCCTCGATACCACGGTGATCATTCACGGATCATAAACGGAACCACTCTTGGCTCAACAGGTTACCTCGTAACCAAACGGTGATCTTTCACGGATCACAAAACCAACTTATCCCCTCATTGGGGTTGTTATTAAGCACATTATTATTATTACTGTTGACCCATATTGTGACCAACTACAAACTGGGCCCTTATCTGTGGGCACGTCTATCGATAGATTTATTATACACTATGTAGACGTAGCGCACTGAACCCACAACATGGAACCCATGGCCTCGCACTCCCATTTGGGTGGAACAACAGCGTTCCGACAAAATCATCCTACTGCCATGACACCCTCCCGGCCACTCCGACAAACTCCCCTCTGGGATAAGTCATGGGTGGCCCTTGCCTACCAAAGGCACCAACGGCCACCACTGTGTCAAAACAAAAACGGTCCCAAACGGGGACAAGCCGGCTACAACAACTACAGGCACACAAGGCTTATGCCGTCCTACCTAGCCAAGGAAGCGCCCCCGCATAACCTTCCCTCATGGGAGGCACCGGCGGGAGGCATGACAATAGACCAAGTTAGGACCTCCCCATATAAGGTAAATGTGGTTGCACTGGTCAGCTCGATATGGTGGCACCATGACTCAACCAACAGTTGTTTAAGTTCAATTTAATCCGGTTAAACTTGAATGAAAATATGTTGAACCATGATAAAATAACATGATGCAATTACAATGCATGAGCATGATATCAACATAAGCATGAGGGTGCAACATAACTATCCTCCATATCAACAATGAATCATATCCAACTGAGCATGGCATAAATGACGAGCATGATTATTACAAGTTCAACACTACTCATAGCATAACATGATCATTAGTATCAACAATAAGTACCATGCAAGAGCACATCAATAACATAACTGATTAAACACTTAACCAGCTAGCAACAAAGGAACAATGCGAATCAACAGTACTTGATAACCGACTACAGTCATGCACCGAAGAACATGACCAACCCAAGATGTACTACTATCAAGAATGAATAATATGAAAGTGATACTAGCAGGTAGAACATGATAACAGAGTGCAAGAAAACATAACATGACAGTAATCACTGATCCACAAGCATAATCGAAATAACAACAGCAATAGCAAAAAAACCTATAGTTATTAAAGATTCAAGTTGAGAACCAATGCTACCTCATGACTATCATGCAAATGGTGGTTGTGGCTTGCGTGGGAATGGAGAATGCACCGGGGAGAAGTGTGGAACGATCGTGGAACAAATCGCCTGAAAAGTTTCTCTCCTGAAGGGGCTGATTAAGTGAGAGGTCAAAATGGTCGTTTTCAGAATGTTAACACATGGTGAAAATGATACCAACAGAGTGGACTCGATGAAACGAAGAAGTGGGCTTTGGAATCACCTCATTTGGAGTTGGGAGTAAAAAGATAAAAGGGTTTTTTCTGCCAGGGACCTATATGTAATGAAAACATCACTAACAGGCCCTCAGCAGGAAAAATAGAACGCGTCTCTCCAGAAATACGCTTTCTATGAAGTGAAAACGTATTCCTAGCTGAAGTAGAAGAGGAATGCGCCTTCGGGAAAGGAAGACATACTCTAGTGGAATAGGTCTCCACTTATCCATGCTGGCAAGCGCGGGTCCGGTGGCTGGCTCACTGATGCACGGGGCCTGCGGCCAGCTGGCAGGGAGGTTGCGTCGTTCCCTTCTTCTTCCTGACGCCGCTCACGGACCTGAGGGAGGTCTCTAGCGCCGACGGCCAATCCGGCATTACCGACCACCATTTGCGACGCCAGGATCACCGCTCAAGTCGCGGAGGATTGTCAAGTCCATCCAGGCACGACGCGGCCGCCAGGGTGCATCGAGCCGGGCGGGGCGTCGGCCGTGGAGGAGAGTGGCTTTGGGCTGATGCGGATGGTGATGTGGACGCTCCGGCGGCAAGGCGTGGGGTTGGGGAGGCTCAAAGGAGCACGGGGGAAGACGAGGGTGGTGGTGTGAGGGGTGGACGAGCTCGGTGTTGAGCATATTTAGGCTGAGGCTGATGCGGGCACGACGGCCAGGGAGGGAAACAGAGAGCTCTTTGAGCTCGCGAGAGTTGCGGGGCGGGGTCATGGGAGGTGGAGGAGTGGCTTGGTGAGGTCGAGGGCGCCCGGGGCTACTTAAATAGCCAAGGGGGTGGAGTTGCCACACTAGTGTCTCCGTAGACGCGTGTCAGTCCCCGCGGACGCGTGTGCACGCGCGTGAGCTTGGAGTTAGGCGACAAGAAGGAATGGGAGGGAGAGCTCACGGGGAAGAGGCGGCCAAGGGAGCGCAGGGAGGAAGAAGACGGCAAGCTCCGAGCCAAACCGCCGCTATTCGCCCGTGGGCGCGCGGCGGCTTGCGCCGGTGATGAAGCAGACGAAGGTGGAGAGGGCTCCATAGAGGTGGCGACGACGAGGGCTAGCTGATACACACGCTCACGCACGCGAAGACGACGAGAGGGGAAGGGGCCCAAGCAAGAAACTATCCAGCTCGCCTCCTTGGCATGCCAGAGAGGTGGTCACCGCGTGAGCTGGCGAGGAGAAAGTGCCAAAGGCTGGAACATGTTGTCTAGTGGTAAGTTCTTCCAGGGGAGGTTTTAACTGAGGTGGTATATTGATGAAAGGCTATGTGGTTAAATGGTAATCAACGTCTGAAGTTTACTGCAGTAAACTTGGACGTGCACTGGTGATCCACATGAACTTGATTGGAGCCAAAGAGTTTGTCTGGGGTGATTACCTTAGGAAGGGCTATAATCCTGTTAACTTTGAGAAGATTTGGACCAATATTTAGGGCCAGTTCTTTTGGGCGATTCTCCCAGAATCGCCCCCTCCCTAGCTTCTCCTAGAATTGTCACTTCATTTTTTACAATCCTAACTAATTAAACCTAAACTATATAGGAAATTAAAAAAATGAAGTGGTGATTCTGGGAGAAGCTGGGAGGGGGGAAATTCTAGAAGAATCTCCCAAAAGAACTGGGAATTAATATAATTGCCTTGCAACTGCCAAATCTGGTCAGAAGCTTAATCAAGATGGTGTACTGACATGAAGCATCAACTTGATCTTAAATTGGGCAAGGCAGGGTTATCTGGCCATATGAAGATGCTATAAAAATTTCATACCAAATGGACAAGCCAAAGTGGTACTTGTTTCACAAACATTCTCACTGACCAGAAACTTGGAATAATTTTGCTGATCAAATGGATCAATAAAATCATCCCAAATTGGGTGTAGAGATGTTATATAGGTAGGAGCATGATCTGGGAATTTATCAGGTTTTTTAAGCAATATAAAATGCACTTGCTTCACCACCTAAAAATATTGCCAGAATCAAATATTTGGTCATGTGCTCACATAGATGATTAGATGGGGCTGCAAATGGGTGGAGGGTAATTATATGAGCACATGAAGAGGCATGCAAAATTTCAACTCATTTGGATACACCTAGCTGGTACTTCCTTCATAAAGCTTCTATTTGGTCAGAAACTTTGAAAATTCACTGTGGAAGATTCACTAGGCAAATGAAGTTGAATTCTGGCATGATACAATTATTTGGACATAAAAGAATGCCCAAAAAGTTTGGGAGCAACTAGGAAAATAAAAATGACACTTCCTTCACAAAGTGCCTTTAAGGGCAGAATAAAAGAATAATTATTGGGGAATTATTCTTGGGCTAGGACAGGAAGGTTTGGGAATATTTGAGTAATATATGACCCAAGGGAATTATGAGAATTAATTGAGGATTTTTGGATGGACAAAAATATAGATTGCTATAGAACCTAGGGAGATAGGGTTATTCCTTTAATATAAAGAGGAATATTCCCTAGAAAAATATTTTAGGGTTTGGTCAAGGAGTGAAGTGACATGATCTTAGCAAGGTTTTGAAAATGGTGAGCCACTTGGGAGGGGGAATGATGATGATTTCCCAGGTGGCATGGCCACAAAACCACTCAAAAAAGAAAAACAAAGCAAAAACCACATAAATCAAAAAAGGGCCAAAAGCCAGGCAGTTACAACTCTTACCCCCTTAAAGAAATTTCGTTCTCGAGATTTGGTTACTCAAGGAACAAGTATGACTTGAGGACACCGTTTCCAATTCGGGTATCCTTTTTCCTTTATTTATTGTTCCCCTAAGAATTTTACATGATTAACTTACCCTGCTCTTGGGTGGCTTGCTTCACCTTTCCCTAGATTCTGAATGGTATTTGCTCATATATCCAATGGATCTGAGCATAAATTTTCTTTTGGTCATGAAAAGCTTTTTACTTCTGTCATGGGGTTGTTTCAAATAAATGCTGGCCTTCTGGCTTCAATAAATGCTGAGAATTAATCATGGTCATCTCTGACGGGATCTGACTGCTCATAAGTGGTACTGCTTTAATTTGATTTATTCCTTTGGCGGGCATGAGATATGTACCAAAGATTTGACTGCCTTTTGTCTGGAGCAATATAATGGTGTATGGAGTTATAATCGTGTCATACCTCAAATATTTACGTCTTGAAACTGGCCCGACAAGGGGCTGACGGACAGATGCTTTTCTGGATGGACTGACCGTGTATTTGATTCCATCGGTGAGTATACCGGGTCTGAGCTGATTGTTCGTCTTTTGATTTTCTCATTTTGTCGGTATACCCATTTGGATTCTTCCACACTAACCATTCCAAGCGGGTCAGCGGGATATGAAATTCTTGTAAAACAGAGTAGGCCTCTGAGAGTATGCCTTTGTGGATCCATATGGAATTACGTCCTCCAACTGATTTGGGTATCTGGACCCTGATGGTCATGCAAAAATCCTCATACCTTTGCTGTCAGTCTCACACTTTAACGGTCATGCTTTTCTTTGTTAGGATGCCTTACTGAAATAACTTGGCCACACCTGTCCTTGATTCTTCGTATGACCATGGACGTGATTAGTGCAATATTTTTGACATTATTCTTTGTGCCTGTTTTCTGACCTGGGTCAGAACACATATGACATATACCGGGGTTTGTAGCTGTATGGAGCTCATTGCTAAGGCCAATCATACAAAAAGGTGACAAGGTTTTAGGACATCTCCTTGTCAGTTGCGGGAATAATGACCTTGATGACCATTGTCAAGACCGTTGCTTCTGTGTTGTTATCCCCAGATCTTGTCAATTCTTGTAATTCATGAGATGTATCTCTGCTTATTTTCCTTTGCCTGACTCGTGAGGTTGTGGGATCCTTACTTTCCTTAGGTATATCTATTGGATCCTTGCCACAATCTCTTATGAGTGACTTATATGACACGGGGTGTGTGCTCACCATATATAAGAATCATATGCAACTAAACACTTGATTTCTGAAGAAGACACATGCCCTGGCGGATTTGTGCTTCCAACAAAATGTTGCAAGTCTGATTCTTGAGCAGTACTGCCATACATTGGCAACTCATCATATAACCTCTGAGGACGGTGTATGAGTATGATACTGACGCAGACTGAATGGCTTACGAGAGAAGCCATCCGAGTAGCTTGCTGAGGAAGAATTGTTAACTTCTGCTCAAATCTTTTGTCTGGGTATCATGCAGAAGAAGACTCTATAGCTTACACATGAAGCTTGGGCTGATTATCGTGCTGGAGAAGCCCGAGTTCCGTACTTGAGAAGCTTCTCCTCAGGTGTGCTTGTTGAGAAAAATTCATTTTCGTCTGTCAGAAGCTTTTATCGAGGTATCTTGCTGAAAAAGACCGGGTATCTTGGACGAGAAATTGTTCACATATCATGCCGAGGATAATTGAGGAGCCTTGCATCGTAAATTTCTTCCGATAACATGTGGAAGAAGACTGAGTTTCTTACATCCAAAGCTTCATACTAATATGCAGACCGAAATCTACACACATGCCCATACTATTCGGTGGCTGATTATTTGCATGAGAAATTTTTTTTGACTGTCTTCTTTGAGCATATCACATTCTAACCTTATTTCGGATGATAACATATTTCAAGCATCATGCATTGCTAAGCTAAAATTTTATATATGATCCATACCTTTGACTGAAAATATACCTTTGATCTTGTACCCGACTTGCCTTGCTGCTAACTTCATCATTACAACTTTGAGGATTTTGTACTAATGTCACATCCCTAGTCAGTGCTTGCATTAGGACTAGCTAGAGTGTGCATCATGTTTACTTTCAAAAGAAACTTGAAATGGGAATGACAGAAACCCCAGCACCCCTCTTCTAACAACTAGGGTTTAATAAAATCTTTTCCAATGTACCCAAAATGCCCTACAAAAATGTTCATCATTTCTGCCTTGGTCTTAAACCTCTGCCAAAAATGGCGCACAATTTTCTAGGACATACAAGGTCTCTGGATTAAATCATATGTTATTTGCATTTGCGCATTTAAATGCTATAAAATATTCTATGTGCCCAAATAATCATAAACTAAAATGTTCCATACTGCTCATTTTATAAACAGTGGGCATGACTAGTTCTATGAGTTATAAAAATGTTCTCGCATTTTTATTAATTCAACAAAGTTGCAAAAGAAATGAAACAGAAAGTAAATAGAAAAAAATAGGAAGAAGCAGACTTACCTGAGCCCACTTACCTGCTGGCCCAGACGGCCCAGCCCACCAGGGGCATCCCCGTCTTCTTCGCCGTGCCAGCGCACGAAGCAGCTCGGTGGCGAGCGCCGCCGACGCGCCGGCCACCTCCTGCCTGCCTGGCTGGCCTCCTCGACCCTCTGGATGGACCCGGACGACGCCACGCAGACCCCCTCGACCGTTTCCCCTCTCCCCTGTGTCTTTCCCCTCCTCTCTCCCCTCCGTCGAGCTCCATCGAGCGAGCTCGTCGCCGTCGATCGCTGCCACCGCGCCCTACGCCACTCCCTTGCCTCCCCGACGCACCATTAGCTCCGCTGCATCGCCCCGAAGCTCCCCACCGACGCACACGACGCCAGAAGCCCTGCAACGCCCTCCCCGTCGTCGTCTTCAACCTTCGGCACCGGAGATCGCCACCGCCCGTACGCCGCCGTCCGACCTCCCCCGAGCTCGCTTCGACGCCCTCTGCGACCGCTGTGAGCTCACGCTTCGAACCCCTCTCTCCACGGGCTCGATTACGCCTTGTAGCCGCCGCCCCCTTGCTGACCGTAGCTCACCGCCGCCGGCCAACTCGCCGCCGTGGCCACAGCCACTGTGCCTTGCAGCTGAGCACTCCATTAGGATCAGTAGATCACCAGCAAGCTAATGCCAGCACTAACTCCTCCTACCGTGCACCATAACGCCGTCCCGGCCAACTTCGTGCGAGCGCCGCCGCAGACGAGCTCGTCGCCGTCGACTTCGACGACCAATCGACCAACAAGTGGCACCGTTGGATGCGGTGCATCACCAGGAGCACATAGAGCCCATCCGCGCGACAAATGGTCGCCGGAACAAGGATTCCGACGAGTCACCGCCGTGCGAAATGGTCGCCGCCGGCCAAACTCCGACGGGCTGACGTGGCCTGTTAATTAGGAGCTAATAGTAATTAGATTAACCATCACAGTCACTGACAGTGGGCCTCATCGCTTAGTCAAACCCAGTCAACTCTAGTTTTGACCGGAATTAGCTCCAGAGACACTGACATGAGGGACCCACCAGTCAAGTTTGACCTGGATCAGGTCTGTTGACTTGCTGACGTCAGCATGATGTCATGCTGACGCAGTGAAGGATTTTCTGGGATTATTTGATTTAAAAACAATTCAGGAAATTCCAGAAAATGCTTTAAACTTCGAAAAATCATATAAATTCAACAGTAGCTCAGATGGAAAAGATTTATATATGAAAATTGATCAGAAAAATCCAATCTTTCCAATGGCATTGGTTTCATGCATGTTTGAGCAAGTTAACCTTGCTGTATACTCTAAAACATGATAATGCACTTAAATAAATAATAGTTTGAGTTTCAATTTGAATCTTTGATTCAAATGGGCTCAAACCCTTCTGGTTATAGTTGCATTAGCCCAAATCACATGCATCTTGCCATATCATGAGCATGCATCATATTTTTGCATTTGTTTGCTTATTGATTGTATCGCCGATATTCTCCGTGTTAGGTCCTGCTCCCGAGGATACTTCTGCGTATCCAACTGAAGAGCAGTACCCGACAACCACTCTGTCAGGCAAGCAATCATTGATCATTCCGATACAAACCCATCTTCTCGCTTCTGCTCTCTTTTACTGCATTAAGGCAACAGCTTGTGAACTGCTACTTGCTGCGGTAGTTGAACCCTATTCCCTTGCATGACCTGTCATTGCCACAGTAAATAGTTGAAACCCACTAGCATGTGTAGGAGTTGATTGATCCATGTGATGTGTGATCCACCATGCTATTTACTTATGTTGCCTGCTATGCTTAGAGTTGTGTCAGGTCTGATTCATCTGGGTGATGGATCAGAGTGAAATGATCATACCGGTAAGGAGAAGGAAGTGTGGAACATGTTTGGTAAAGGTATCGATGAAAGGCCATGTAGGAGTACGTGGTGGGTTGTTTCATTGGAACCGTCCATAGGACCCGTGATCTGTATGTGTGGTTCAAGTTTCAGCTACTACCACACATTGGGATTTTTAATTGACCCTCTCGACTTATTAATTATCCTTGATCTCTGTCCAGGAGTTGCAATTAGCTTCTGGTGTTTGTAGTTTACTGGTGGTCGTGCACAGCGCTGACCCTCGGGGTGGGCTGTGATGCGATATGTACATGGCACGGTGTACCGGTTGCCTGTTTGGTGACTCGGGAACCCTGTACACATCGTATGGGGCCGTGAGCGACACCCCGGCCGGATCTCCCCACGGATGGAACCCTAATAGGCGATAAACCTGGACGAGAGACTAGTGTAGTTAGTCAGGTCGTGGCCGACACCCTCGCTGGGCTTCCGCTTGAAGGTTACCGAGTACATGTCGAGTAAACAGCGATAAGTGGTGGAAGCGTGTGTGAAGAAGTACACCCCTGTAGGGTTATCAATCTATTCGAATAGCCGTTGTTCGCGGTACGGACTACTTGGTTACTCTTACAGTTCATAGACAAGTTGATGGATACTACTAAAGCCTCAAGACAAGTGTGAGTGCCATGGATGGCCCTTCCGTAGGATGACGGAAGAGGATCATCGATGGTGTATTGTTGTGGTGAGTAGAGGACTCGTGTACATAGTAATATCTTGCAATCTGTTGAGAGTTGTAGTATAGGTTAGCCAAGAGTCAAAGCTGGCTTTCTGCTATGAACTCCACTACCCCTGTAGATAATGTTGCATGTATGATAGGTTCTGTTGTAAGACTTGCTAAGTACCTTTGTACTCATGTTTGCTTAATAATTGTTGCAGAGGAGAACCCTGCCCCTTCTGATGGGTTCTACATAGACGTTGACGTCGACGAGTAGCTTGCTACCCAGACGGAGATGTGGAGCTTGTGAAGGGCCTTGTAGATAGTCAGGCTACACCAAGCCTGTTTTATTTTCCAAGTTGTCTGTACTCAGACATGTTAGCTTCCGCTTGTGCTTGTATGACTGTATGACTGGAGTGTTGGGTCATGTGACCCCTACCTGTATGAATATGTTATGTATGGCTCTTGGAGCCTCTTAAATAAAGTACTTTGAGTCATAGAGTTCTGTTGTGATGCAATGTTATATTTGCACATATTGAGCATATTGTGTGTATGATTGAAATGCTTGGTATGTGTGGGATCCGACACCTAGTTGTTTTCCTTTGGTAGCCTATCTTACAGGGAAATGCCTCCTAGTGCTTCCAATGAGCCTTGGTAGCTTGCTACTGCTCGGATCACGTAGCCTGGCCGGCATGTGTCCTTCTTCGTTCCTGTGTCTGTCCCTTAGGGGAAATGTCACGCGTTGTTCCTTTAAGTCCATGTAGCTTGCTACGACTTGGGTTCATATGTTGATGACTGACACGTTCGTTGCTGGGTCATGGATGCATGTCTCTATAATTTAGTGCCACTTTTGGTTTATAACTAGCCATGTCGGCCCGGGTTCTCTGTCATATGGATGCTAGCGACACTTTCATATACGTGTGCCAAAATGCGCAAACGGTCCCGGGCCAGGTAAGGTGGCACCCATGGGGACACCGTGCGTGAGGCCGCAAAGTGATATGACGTGTTATAGCTAGATCGGTGTGACTTAGGATCGGGGTCCTGACAGTGTTGGCATCAGAGCCGGACTGCCTGTAGGTTTCTCAACCCAAACTGGTCGATGTTGAGTCTAGAAAAATTCTTAGTATATTTAGGGGTATTGATTGTGAAGGGAACGTAAGGCTCTTTTTACTCCTTTACCTTATGCCCTTCTGATCTGAGTCAGTCTATTCTTTCCACGGGGATTTAGGACTAGGCCCCTTATCCTTACTAGGTTCACGTGTTACTAATCCGTAGACTCTTAGGATTGCTGGTTTCAAGCCTCAGTTCAGTTTCTACCCTTTTAGTATGATTATTTGTTGGACCCGGAACCTTGATATGATATTGTTGAGCGGCTATGCCATCATTTGTATGATGTCTCAAAATATTTTTGAGCATTTACAGTTGTTATGCTGCCCGATTTCTTCCAGAAACACTAATGCCCTTGCATTACTTCGTGTTTGAGATGTCTGGACGCACACCTCACCAAGTGGTTCGTTTGACTCGGTGCATTAATGTGCCCGGTCACACGGCCATGCTAGTCCGTGTGCTGACTGAGAACGGTCGTTACCGCTGGTATCCTGAGTACACCATTGAGGAACAGTACCGGGATTTCAATCAGAGTCAATTTTTCTGCATAGTCCGGATATACCCCTCATATCCCGGAGCTAACGACCCCATCCATTGGTCTTATGGACTCGGGGTTACTATCGAGATGGCAGTGCAGGATGCCGCTTATTCAATGATGACCATCCTCCGGGCTAGGCATGCCCTGTTGCTGAACACTGAGTTCTGTTACATGCCAGCATCACTCCTCGGAGAGGAAGGCTACTACACTGGTCTGTACACTGATGATGCTCATGAGGAGCCACTGCTTCAGACTACTATTCAGATGCTGGAGGATAGGGACCATGAGGTCCGTGCCCTCCGAATGGAGCTGTATAACACTCGAGCCGCCCACTGGACTACTTTGACACGGCTTGCACCTGCTGTGCACGCTGGATATCTGGATATGCGGGATTTGTACCCCGTGCGGACTCGTTTGCCTGATCGTATGGATTGGCGTGACGTTGGGGGTATTACACCTCCACGTGGGCGTCGGTTACCACCAGCATCAGGCCAGATGCCACATCCATGTCCCTATGGTCCGCATCCTTCGAGTGCTCGAGAGTTTCAAGATCCATCTGTTCCACTCCCAGGCTACGGTGGTAATCTTTACGATGATTACTACGGAAATGTCTGAGATAAACCGTGGCGGTAGTAGAATTGTAGTAGTTGTATTTCCACAGTCCTGCGCATCCTGTGGAATATGACTTAGCTAGTACTGAGTTCCGGAGTTGTAGTTAAATAATGTATAGGAGCTTGGAATGCCTCTAATGGGATGTATCGTCTTTCACTGCAGTTGTACTTTAGCCTTGGCTTGTACTAAACTATGTATGGTGTGTATGACCACTGGTGTATATATGGCAGTTTCTATATTACCATGTCGTACGAATGAACATCTCTCCATTCCGTGTCATCCATTACATTCTGCACTCCTATGTCAAGTTTTTGCCATCCTTGTCTAAACCGTTGTTTTGTTTTCTTAGGATGGTCAACACTCGTAGCACTCCTGCTGCTCAGGAGCAGGGTGAGGCTAGTGGGGCTAGAGATGAGAATATGCCCTAGCCACCCTCCTTGGCTGAAGTTATGCTCGAGGCAGAACGGAACAAGAGAGAGACCAACCGCCTGCTGGAACGCATAGAGCAGAACGGTGGGTTCCGTCAGAGGAATGACGTGGTGTCAATCAATGACTTTATCAAGATGTGCCCACCTAAGTACCATCATTCCACCGAACCTCTGGATGCGGATGACTTGCTTCGTAGTATCACGCACAAGTTACACTCTGCCCGCGTGGCCGAAGCTGACAAGGTTATCTACGCCGCCTACCATCTTGAGGGCCCTGCCAGTCTTTGGTGGGAGAACTTTGAGGCTATGCGTCCTGCTGGCCAAATCACTACTTGGGCTGAGTTCAGTGAGGCATTCCGTGAACATCACATTCCGGAAGGTCTCATGGATCGCAAGCGGGAGGAATTCTGCAATTTCACCTAGGGCCGGTTAACCGTTGATGGCTATAGTCGCGAGTTTGGCAACCTGGCACGCTATGCACCTGAGGAAGTATCCACCGATGCCAAGAAGCAGGTGAGGTTCCGCAAGGGACTCAGCCCCGAACTCCGCCGGGATCTACGACTGCACGAGTGCACTTCCTTCCAGAAGCTGGTAAACAAAGCTATTAGTGCTAAGACGGGCCAGACTGATTTCGAAGCCACACGCAAGCATCCTCGTGACTTTGGTTCCTCATCCGGCTCTGGCTCTCACAAGCGTCGTGTGTGGGTTCCTATCGTTGCTCTGCCACCCAAGTACACACCGAGGCCATCCTATGAGGCGCCTCGCCCAACTCAACAGTATGCACCTGCCAAGACTTATGGAGGACCACCTACCAACTTTGCTCCACGCACTGGCACAGTGACATGCTTCAAGTGTGGAGAACCGGGGCACTACATGCGTGAGTGTCCCCAGAACCAGCCAGCAAAACCCGTTGGCCGTGGTAAGCCAACCGACAAGGTGAATTAGGTCAAGCCAATCCCCACTGCACGTGGTCATGTCAACTATGTCTCTGCTGAGGAAGCTTATGAGGATCCTAACGTCGTCCTTGGTATGCTTCTTGTTAACTACCATCCGGCATCTGTTCTTTTCGATACTGGAGCATCCCATTCGTTCATATCTGAGAGCTATGCTCGAATGCACAACATTTTTTTGTGACATGCCAACTTCCATGGTTATTCAAACTCCTGGTTCAAAGTGGCAAACCTCTAGGGTAAGCCATGGAAATGAAATTCTTGTCGATAGACTTGTTTTCCTTGCATCTCTAATCGCTCTCAAGTCCTCAGACATAAACATCATCTTGGGTATGGATTGGATGACAACTCATTACGCCAAGATTTATTCCTACACTAGGACCGTTCAACTTACACACCCATCCGGCAAGACAGTCAATGTCTTGACCCGAATGGTTGAGCGTCAGCTCTACTCTCTTAATGCCAGCCCTCTACCAGAACTCGAAGATATCCCGGTAGTCCGTGACTTTCCGGATGTTTTTTCAGAAGAACTGCCAGGTGTTCCACCTGACAGAGATGTCGAGTTCGTGATAGATCTTATTCCTGGAACTGTCCCAATCTCTAGGAGACATTATAAAATGGCACATCTAGAATTAGCTGAGCTTAAGAAACAACTCGATGAGTCCTTGAAAAAGGGTTTCATCCGTCCTAGTTCTTCCCCTTGGGCTTGGCCCGTCCTCTTCGTCAAGAAGAAGGATGGAACGGAACGGATGGTTGTAGATTACCGACCTGTCAATCTGGTCACCATAAAGAACAAGTATCCGCTCCCCAGGATCAACGATCTGTATGATCAGCTCGCTGGATCCTCAGTCTTTTCCAAAATGGATTTGAGGTTGGGCTACCATCAAATCAAGATCAAGAACGGGGACATTCCTAAAACGGCTTTTGTTACTCGTTATGGCCAATACGAGTACACCGTCATGTCCTTCGGGTTAACCAATGCCCCAGCCACCTTCTCCCGGCTAATGAATTCTATATTCATGGAGTATTTGGATAAATTCATCGTGGTATACCTCGATGATATACTCATCTACTCCAATAACAAAAAAGATCATGCCGAGCATCTAAGGCTGGTATTGACGAAACTTCGAGAGCACCACCTTTATGCCAAATTCTCTAAATGTGAATTCTGGTTGTCGGAAGTGACCTATCTAGGTCATGTGATTCCTGGCAAGGGTATTGCTGTCAATCCTGAGCGAGTTCAAGCCGTTCTTGATTGGACTCCCCCTGAATCGGTCAAGCAAGTTAGGAGTTTCCTTGGCTTAGCGAGCTATTGCCGACGCTTCGTCGAGAATTTCTCCAAGGTTGCAAAACCTCTAACTGAACTCCTCAAGAAAGATAAAAAGTTCGAATGGACCCCGCAATGCGAGTCCAGCTTTCAGGAACTGAAAAGACGCCTGACATCTGCACCCGTATTGGTACCACCAGATTTCTCCAAGGACTTTATTATCTACTGCGACGCCTTGCGACAAGGACTAGGTTGCATACTCATGCAAGATCGTCAAGTGATTGCTTACGCATCCCGACAGTTGCGTCCACATGAGGATAACTATCCTACGCATGATCTAGAGCTTGCAGCTGTAGTCCACGCACTCAAAACATGGCGACATTACCTTCTTGGTAATCGCTGTGAAATCTTCACCGATCATCAAAGTCTGAAATACATCTTCAGCCAACCGGATCTAAATCTCAGGCAAAGACATTGGGTTGAGTTGCTCACAGATTACGACTTAGGAATCACCTACACCCCTGGGAAGGCCAATGTCATGGCTGACGCACTAAGTCGTAAGTCTTATTGTAACAACTTGATGTTACAACAAGGGCAACCACTTCTCCACGAGGAATTTCGTAAGCTTAAGCTTCACATTGTTCCTCGAGGATTCCTTTCCACCTTGGTGGCGAAACCTACCCTTACGGATCAAATCATAGCTGCCCAGCGGTATGATAGAGGTATATCTCGAATCAAGGAGAACATTGCTAGCGGAGTTGCTAAAAGTTTCTCTACGGATGATCGAGGTGTTGTCTTCTTCGAGAACCGTTTAGTGGTACCCAAGAAACAACAACTACGACAGATGATTCTTAAGAAGGCTCATGAATCTCCTCTCACGATTCATCCCGGTAGTACCAAAATGTATCAGGACCTACGCCAGAGGTTCTGGTGGACTAGGATGAAGAGAGAAATTGCTCAATTCATTGCCAACTGCGACGTTTGTCGTCGAGTTAAAGCAGAGCATCAACGGCCTGCTGGCACACTCCAACCCTTAGCTATTCCTGAATGGAAATGGGACAAGATCGGTATGGACTTCATTACCGGGTTTCCCAGGACCAGGAAAGGGAATAATGCTATCTTCGTCGTTATCGACCGCCTCTCCAAAGTAGCCCACTTCCTACCTGTTCGAGAGAGTATAACCGCTAGCCAGCTAGCAGACTTATATATCTCTCGGATAGTATCACTTCATGGTGTGCTGTTGGAGATTAACTCAGACCGTGGAAGTCTTTTCACTTCACGATTTTGGGAAAGTTTCCAGAATGCTATGGGGACTCATCTCTCTTTTAGCACCGCCTTCCATCCCCAGTCAAGTGGTCAAGTGGAACGAGTCAATCAAATCCTGGAAGATATGCTTCGAGCCTCTGTCATCTCTTTCGGTATAGATTGGGAGAAGTGTCTTCCATTTGCCGAATTCTCTTATAACAATAGTTATCAAGCCAGCTTGGGCAAGGCTCCCTTCGAAGTTCTATATGGACGAAGGTGTCGAACACCTCTTAACTGGTGAGAAACCGGGGAAAGACAATTCTTTGGTCCGGATATGATCCAGGAAGCAGAAGAGCAGGTTCGCATCGTTCGTGAGAAATTGAAAACAGCCCAGTCTCGCCAGAAGAGCCAATATGATAGTCATCATAAGGCTGTGACTTTTGAAGTCGGCGATAAGACTTACCTTCGGGTTACTCCTCTTAAGGGAACCCATCGCTTCGGTATCAAAGGCAAATTAGCCCCTCATTACATCGGTCCTTTTCGTATTCTTGCCAAACGAGGAGAAGTTGCCTACCGATTGGAACTACCTCCGCACCTTTCCAGAGTTTTTGATGTCTTCCACGTATCTCAACTCAGGCGTTGCTTGTCGGATCCTATCCGTGAAGTGGACCATGAAACGCTTGATCTCCAGGACAATCTCACATATCGAGAATACCCCGTTCGTATTCTTGATCAAACCAAGCGTACCACTCGACGTCACAATATCAAGTTTCTCAAGGTTCAATGGTCACATCATTCCGAGAGTGAAGCTACTTGGGAAAGGGAGGATCGTCTTTGACTTGAGTACCCCACCCTCTTTCCGGAGGAACCCGAATCTCGGGACGCGATTCTTTTGAGTGAGGGTGAGTTGTCACATCCCTAGTCAGTGCTTGCATTAGGACTAGCTAGAGTGTGCATCATGTTTACTTTCAAAAGAAACTTGAAATGGGAATGACAGAAACCCCAGCACCCCTCTTCTAACAACTAGGGTTTAATAAAATCTTTTCCAATGTACCCAAAATGCCCTACAAAAATGTTCATCATTTCTGCCTTGGTCTTAAACCTCTGCCAAAAATGGTGCACAATTTTCTAGGACATCCAAGGTCTCTGGATTAAATCATATGGTATTTGAATTTGGGCATTTAAATGCTATAAAATATTCTATGTGCCCAAATAATCATAAACTAAAATGTTCCATACTGTTCATTTTATAAACAGTGGGCATGACTAGTTCTATGAGTTATAAAAATGTTCTGGCATTTTTATTAATTCAACAAAGTTGCAAAAGAAATGAAACAGAAAGTAAATAGAAAAAAATAGGAAGAAGCAGACTTACCTGAGCCCACTTACCTGCTGGCCCAGACGGCCCAGCCCACCAGGGGCATCCCCGTCTTCTTCGTCGTGCCAGCGCACGAAGCAGCTCGGTGGCGAGAGCCGCCGACGCGCCGGCCACCTCCTGCCTGCATGGCTGGCCTCCTCGACCCTCTGGATGGACCCAGACGACGCCACGCAGACCCCCTCGACCGTTTCCCCTCTCCCCTGTGTCTTTCCCCTCCTCTCTCCCCTCCGCCGAGCTCCACCGAGCGAGCTCGTCGCCGTCGATCGCTGCCACCGCGCCCTACGCCACTCCCTCGCCTCCCCGACGCACCATTAGCTCCGCCGCATCGCCCCGAAGCTCCCCACCGACGCACACAACGCCAGAAGCCCTGCAACGCCATCCCTGTCGTCGTCTTCAACCTTCGGCACGGGAGATCGCCGCCGCCCGTACGCCGCCGTCCGACCTCCCCCGAGCTTGCTTCGATGCCCTCTGCGACCGCTGTGAGCTCACGCTTCGAACCCCTCTCTCCACGGGCTCGATTACGCCTTGTAGCCGCCGCCCCCTTGCTGACCGTAGCCCACCGCCGCCGGCCAAGTCGCCGCCGTGGCCACAGCCACTATGCCTCGCCGCTGAGCACTCCATTAGGATCAGTAGATCACCAGCAAGCTAATGCCAGCACTAACTCCTCCTACCGTGCACCATAACGCTGTCCCGGCCAACTCCGTGCGAGCGCCGCCGCGGACGAGCGCGTCGCCGTCGACTCCGGCGACCAATCGACCAACTAGTGGCACCGTTGGATGCGGTGCATTGCCAGGAGCACATAGAGCCCATCCGCGCGACAAATGGTCGCCGAAACAAGGATTCCGAAGAGTCACCGCCGTGCGAAATGGTCCCCGCCGGCCAAACTCCGGCGGGCTGACGTGGCCTGTTAATTAGGAGCTAACAGTAATTAGATTAACCACCACAGTCACTTACAGTGGGCCCCATCGCTTAGTCAAACCCAGTCGACTCTAGTTTTGACCAGAATTAGCTCCAGAGACACTAACATGAGGGACCCACCAGTCAGGTTTGACCTGGATCAGGTCTGTTGACTTGCTGACGTCACCATGATGTCATGCTGACGCAGTAAAGGATTTTCTGGGATTATCTGATTTAAAAACAATTCAGGAAATTCCAGAAAAAGCTTTAAACTTCGAAAAATCATATAAATTCAACAGTAGCTCAGATGGAAAAGATTTATATATGAAAATTGATCAGAAAAATACAATCTTTCCAATGGCACTGGTTTCATGCATGTTTGAGCAAGTTAAACTTGATGTATACTCTAAAACATGATAATGCACTTAAATAAATTATAGTTTGAGTTTCAATTTGAATCTTTGATTCAAATGGGCTCAAACCCTTCTGGTTATAGTTGCATTAGCCCAAATCACATGCATCTTGCCATATCATGAGCATGCATCATATTGTTGCATTTGTTTGCTTATTGATTGTATCGCCGATATTCGCCGTGTTAGGTCCTGCTCCCGAGGATACTTCTGCGTATCCAAATGAAGAGCGGCACCCGACAACCACTCTGCCAGGCAAGAAATCATTGATCATTCCGCTACAAACCCATCTTCTCGCTTCTGCTCTCTTTTACTGCATTAAGGCAACAGCGTGTGAACTGCTACTTGCTGCGGTAGTTGAACCCTATTCCCTTGCATGACCTGTCATTGCCACAGTAAATAGTTGAAACCCACTAGCATGTGTAGGAGTTGATTGAGCCATGTGATGTGTGATCCACCATGCTATTTGCTTAAGTTGCCTGCTATGCTTAGAGTTGTGTCAGGTCTGATTCATGTGGGTGATGGATCAGAGTGAAATGATCATACCAGTAAGGAGAAGGAAGTGTGGAACATGTTTGGTAAAGGTATCGATGAAAGGCCATGTAGGAGTACGTGGTGGGTTGTTTCATTGGAACCGTCCATAGGACCCGAGATCTGTATGTGTGGTTCAAATTTCAGCTACTACCACACATTGGGATCCTTAATTGACCCTCTCGACTTATTAATTATCCTTGATCTCTGTCCAGGAGTTGCAATTAGTTTCTGGTGTTTGTAGTTTACTGGTGGTCGTGCACAGCGCTGACCCTCGGGGTGGGCTGTGATGCGACAGGTACGTGGCATGGTGTACCGGTTGCCTGTTTGGTGACTCGGGAACCCTGTACACATCGTTTGGGGCCGTGAGCGACACCCCGGCCGGATCTCCCCACGGATGGAACCCAAATAGGCGATAAACCTGGACGAGAGACTTGTGTCGTTAGTCAGGTCGTGGCCGACACCCTCACTGGGCTTCCGCTTGAAGGTTGCCGAGTACATGTCGAGTAAACAACGATAAGTGGTGGAAGCGTGTGTGAAGAACTACATCCCTGCATGGTTATCAATCTATTCGAATAGCCGTTGTTTGCGGTACGGACTACTTGGTTACTCTTACAGTTCATAGACAAGTTGATGGATACTACTAAAAGCCTCAAGACAAGTGTGAGTGCCATGGATGGCCCTTCCGTAGGATGACGGAAGATGATCCTCGATGGTGTATTGTTGTGATGAGTAGAGGACTCGTGTACATAGTAATATCTTGCAATCTGTTGAGAGTTGTTGTATAGATTAGCCAAGAGTCAAAGCTGGCTTTCTGCTATGAACTCCACTACCCCTGTTGATAATGTTGCATGTATGATAGGTTCTGTTGTAAGACTTGCTGAGTACCTTTGTACTGATGTTTGCTTATTAACTGTTGCAGAGGAGAACCCTGCCCCTTCTGATGGGTTCTACATAGACGTTGACGTCGACGAGTAGCTTGCTAACCAGACGGAGATCTGGAGCTTGTGAAGGGCCTTGTAGATAGTCAGGCTACACCAAGCCTGTTTTATTTTCCAAGTTGTCTGTACTCAGACATGTTAGCTTCCGCTTGTGCTTGTATGACTGTATGACTTGAGTGTTGGGTCATGTGACCCCTACCTGTATGGATATGTTATGTATGGCTCTTGGAGCCTCTTAAATAAAGTACTTTGAGTCATAGAGTTCTGTTGTGATGCAATGTTGTATTTGCACATATTGAGCATATTATGTGTATGATTGAAATGCTTGGTATGTGTGGGATCCGACACCTAGTTGTTTTCCTTTGGTAGCCTATCTTACAGGGAAATGCCTCCTAGTGCTTCCAATGAGCCTTGGTAGCTTGCTACTGCTCGGAACACATAGGCTGGCCGGCATGTGTCCTTCTTCGTTCCTGTGTCTGTCCCTTAGGGGAAATATCACGCGTTGTTCCTTTTAGTCCATGTAGCTTGCTACGACTTGGGTTCATACGTTGATGACCGACACGTTCGTTGCTGGGTCATGGATGCATGTCTCTATAATTTAGTGCCACTTTTGGTTTATAACTAGCCATGTCGGCCCGGGTTCTCTGTCATATGGATGCTAGCGACACTGTCATATACGTGTGCCAAAATGCGCAAACGGTCACGGGCCAGGTAAGGTGGCACCCGTGGGGATACTGTGCGTGAGGCCGCAAAGTGATATGACGTGTTACAGCTAGATCGGTGTGACTTAGGATCGGGGTCCTGACGACTAATGTAGACTTGAGTTATCAGTACTGTTGTGAGGAGTGCACACTAATGCAAAATTTGATTATCAGCCTCAAAATGAGATATTCCCCATTTCACTGCAGTTGGCTGAGAATTCCATTCTGTTTAGCTGAGTTTACAAATATTTGAACTCCTTATTACTTCTTCAAGTCCGATGTCAGTTGATGAGCAACTCTTTATAGGGGATTAATAATGTAACACTAGGGCCCAAAAAAGAAAGAAGGAAAAGAAAACTCAACTAAACAAAAGCACACAACAACAATCACTACACACTCAAACAAAGTCACAGATTACTGCTAATCACAACATATGCATGCCTACTTAAGCACACTAATCTCACAGGATCTCCGGTTCTACGATCTAGCGTGATGTGACGGTGTGCACGAGGATGAATAAATGTGTGGAAGAATTGGTGTAAACAAAACTACACCAAGTGTTAGCTTAGCCAAGTAGTAACCTGGACTAGCTCGGAGGTGAGGACGCACTCGGTAATCATGTAGTGGGACACGAAGGTCGCAAGCACATTATTATCAAGCAGACGGAAAAACATCTGTACTCGTTCAAGAAATAGGATAGCCGGTAAAAACTGAGGCTGTTGACATTGTCCTTTCTTGATAACTAAGATCATTAAGGGTTGCCAACACGACAAAAATGAAAGAGCGATTCGGGATAGAAGCATGTCCATCACCGAAACGATAGGTGGGGCTGAAAGGAGGATATCGGCGAGATACCTAAGCATCATTTTTGCAAACAATGTCGGGATCACTTGGCATCACTCTTCTGGGACAAAAATGACACCAAACACCGAAGAACGAGCAAGAAAAGAAAACTAGGGAAATTCAAATGCTGAGCTGTAGTTTATCCATACAGATGCTAGCTACACTCTCTAGATAAACCGTTAGCAACAAATACTAAGGTTATATGCATGCTATGCAATAAACTAATGCAGCAACCAAATGCAATAAACAAGCCAGACTTTAAACTACCGATTTTTACCGGTTTCTACCGCTCGCGCTGACTAGAGCATCCTATTGTCAGACATGCTCTGATACCAAGCCGATGGCACCCCGGCTTAGAGAAACTGGAACGCCCCGTATTCCAGCCCGGAGATCGAGGAGAAGTCATCCGGAATACGACTGTACTTAGCATAGAATAGATAGGCTCTTTATTACAATCTTTTTGCATACAAGGTTTACATCAGCACAGTGACACTATGCCTGCCGCAGTTGCTCTATGCTAGCAGCAGAACAACTCGAAGTAGCAAACAAAAAACTTCTAGCGGCGGAACAATGACGACGGTATTGAACTCCAATCTGCAGGGACTTTGGCTGGAATTCTTATCCTAGCTCGCAAACAAGGAATCCACGACAAACAAGCAATCAAATTCGGCATGACCTGCAAACTGGCATGACACGCCAGGTCAGTACATTGAATGTACTTGCAAGTTCACAATAACCAGAGGTATTCAAGACAAACAACAGCATGGCAATTACAGGTTAAGCAGGAATTATCATGAGAACATCAGGATAGCAATGGCATGAACAACATGAACATGATACAGCTAGAACAATATGAGCATGGCATGAACATATAAATCTGACGATACTAGCATGCAACATGATGGCACTATATGCACCACTTATTCTACTTGGGTTGCCTCGTAACCATCACATGCATCACTTACCAACCTCATACATCACACGATCATCTCAGGATCAAATCAAGCTTGGTATAAAAAATACCGTAGTAATCACTAAATGACCACAAGGAGCTTGATCTTTACCCATGATTCTCGCACAACATCACGAATATCCAAGAACTTGGTATCCTCGATACCGCGGTGATCATTCACAGATCACAAACAGAACCACTGTTGGCTCAACGAGTTACCTCGTAACCAAACGGTGATCATTCATGGATCACAAAACCAACTTATCTCATCATTGGGGTTGTCATTATGCACATTATTATTATTATTACTATTGACCCATAGTGTGAACAATTACGAACTGGGCCCTTATCAGCGGGCGGAGCTATCAATAGATTTAGTATACACTCTGCAAATGTAGTGCACTGTACCCACACCACGGAACCCATGGCCTCGCACTCCCATTCGGGTGGACTAACGGCGTTCCGACAAAACGGTCCTACTGCCATGACGCCCTCCCGGCCACTCCGACAAACTCCCCTCTGGGATAAGTCCTGGGTGGCCCCGTGCCTACCAAGGCACCAACGGCCACCGTCGTGGCAAACCAAAAACGGTCCCAAATGGGGACAAGGCGGCTACAACAACTACGGGCATACAAGGCTTATGCCGTCCTACCGGGCCAAGGTAGCGCCCGCGCATAACCTTCCCTCATGGGAGGCATCGGCAAGAGGCATGACAATAGACCCAGTTAGGACCTCCCCATAAAAGGTAAATGTGGTTGCACTGGTCAGCTCGATATGGTGGCACCATGACTCAGCCAACAATTTTTCAAGTTCAATTTAATCCAGTTAAACTTGAATGTAAATATGTTGAGCCATGATAAAATAACATGATGAAATTACAATGCATGAGCATGATATCAACATAAGCATGAGGGTGCAACATAACTATCAATCTTATAAAAAATGAATCATATCCAACTAAGCATGGCATAAATGACGAGCATGAATATTACAAGTTCAACACTACTCATAGCATAACATGACCATTAGTATCAACAATAAGTACCATGCAAGAGCACATCAATAACATAACCGAGTAAACACTTAACCAGCTAGCAGCAAAGGAACAATGCATATCAACGGTACTCGATAATCGACTACATTCATGCACTTAAGAACATGAACAACCCAACATGTACTACTATCAAGCATGAACAATGAAAGTAATACTAGCAGGTAGAACATGATAACAGAGTGCAAGAATACATAACATGATGGTAATCACCGATCCACAAGCATAACCGAAATAACGACAATAGTAGCAAAACAAACATACATTTATTAAAGATTCATGTTGAAAACCAATGCTATTGCATGACTATCATGCAAATGGTGGTCGTGGGTTTCCTGGGAATGGAGAATGCACTGGGGAGAACTGTGGAACGATCGTGGAACATATCGCCAGAAAAGTTTCTCTCCCGAAGGGGCTGATTAAGTGCAAGGAAAAAATGGGCATTTTCAGAATGTTAACACATGGCGAAAATGATAGACACATAACGGACTCGACGAAACAAAGAAGTGGGCTTTGGAATCACCTCATTTGGAGTTGGGAGTAAAAAGATATAAAGGGTTTTTCTTCCAGGGACCTATCTATAATAAAATCATCACAAACATGCCCTCAGCAGGAAAAACAGAACGCGCCTCTTTGGATGTACGCTTTCTCTGAAGTGAAAACATATTCCGGGCTGAAGTAGAAGAGGAATGCGCCTTCGGGAATGGAATGCGTACTCCACTTATCCACGGGGCCAGTGCCTGGCTCACTGATGCGCGAGGATCGCGGCTAGCTAGCAGGGAGGGGGCGTTGTTCCCTTCTTCTTCCCGATGCCGCTCGCGGACCAGAGGGAGGTCTCCACCGCTGGCGGCCATTCCGGTGTTACCGGCCACCGTTTGCGACGCCAAGACCACCGCCGGAGTCGGGAAGGAGTGCCGCGTCCATCCAGACACGACGCGGCCACCGCGGAGCACCGAGCCGGGCGGGGCGTCGGCCGTGGCGGACAGTGGCTTTGGGATGATGCGGACATGGCGATGTGGCTGCTCCGGCGGCAAAGCGTGGGCTTGGGGAGGCTCGAAGGAGCACGGAGAAGACGAGGGTGGTGGTGTGAGGGGTGGACAAGCTCGGCGTTGAGCAAATTTACACCGAGGCTGATGCGGGCATGGCGACCATGGAGAGAAACAGATAGCTCTTTGAGCTCGGGAGAGTAGCGGGGCGGGGTCCTGTTAGGTGGAGGAGTGGCTTGGTGAAGTCGAGGGCGCGCGCCCAGGGCTGCTTAAATAGCCACGGGGGCGGAGCTGCAGCACTACTGTCGCCGCGGACGCGTGTCCGTCGCTGCGGGCATGTGTGCACGCGCATGAGCTTGGAGTTAGGCGACGAGAGGGAACATGAGGGAGAGCTCACAGGGAAGAGGCGGCCAAGGGAGCGCAGGGAGGAAGAAGACAACGAGCTTCGAGCCAAACCGACATTGTTCTCCCGTGGGCGCGCGGCGGCTTGCGTCGGTAAGGAAGCGGACCGAGGGGGAGAGGGGTCCACAGAAGTGGCGACAACGAGGGCTAGATGCTGGACACTCTCACGCGCACGAAGACGACGAGAGGGTGAGGACCCCGAGCAAGAAACCTTCCAGCTCGCGTCCATGGCATGCCAGAGAGGTGATCACCGCGTGAGCTGGCGAGGATAAAGTGCCAAAGGCTGGAACGTGTCGTCTAGTGGTAAGTTCTTCCAGGGGAGGTTTCAACTGATGTGGTATATCGATGAAAGGCTATGTGGTTAAATGGTAATCAACGTCTGAAGTTTACTACAGTAAACTTGGACGTGCACTGGTGATCCACAGAAACTTGATTGGAGCCAAAGAGTTTTCTAGGGTGATTATCATAGGAAGGGTTATAATCCTGTTAACATTGAGAAGATTTGGACCAATATTTAATATAGTTGCATTGAAGCTGCCAAATCTGGTCAGAAGCTTAATCAAGATGGTGCACTCACATGGAGCATCAACTTGATCTTAAATTGGGCAAGGCAGGGTTATTTGGCCATATGAAGATGCTGTAAAAGTTTCATACCAAATGGACAAGCCAAAGTGGTACTTGTTTCACAAACATTCCCACTGACCAGAAACTTGGAATAATTTTGGTGATCAAATGGATCAATGAAATGATCCCAAATTGGGTGTAGATATGTTATATAGGTAGGAGCATGATCTGGTAATTTATTAGGATTTTTGAAGCAATATAAAATGAACTTGCTTCACAACCTGAAAGTATTGCCAAAATCAAACATTTGGTCATGTGCTCACATAGATTATTATATGGGGCCGCAAATGGCTAGAGGGTAATTATATGAGCACATGAAGAGGCATGCAAAATTTCAACTCATTTGGATACACCTAGCTGGTAATTCCTTCACAAAGCTTCTATTTGGATAGAAACTATGAAAATTCACTGAGGAAGATTCACTAGGGAAATGAAGTTGAATTTTGGAATGAGACAATTATTTGGACATAAAAGAGTTTGGGAGCGACTAGGAAAATACAAATGACACTTCCTTCACAATGTGCCATTCAGGGCAGAATAGAAGAATAATTATTGGGGAATTATCCTTGGGCTAGGACAAGAAGGTTTGTGCATATTTGAGTAATATATGACCCACAGGAATTATGAGAATTATTTGAGGATTTTTGGATGGACAGAAATATAGGTTGCTTCACAACCTAGGGCAGATAGGGTTATTCCATTAATAGAAAAAGGAGTATTCCCTAGAAAAATATTTTAGGGTTTGGTCAAGGAGTGAAGTGACATGATATTGGCCAGGTTTTGAGAATGATGATCCACTTGGGTGGGGGAATGAGGATGATTTCCCAGGTGGCAAGGCCACAGAACCACTCCAAAAAGAAAAAGAAAGGAAAAACCAAATAAATCAAAAAAGGGCCAAAAGCCAGGCTATTACAAGGCACTGGCCTAAAGTTGCAAAGATCTTCAACATGAATGAAGGATCAATATTTGCCTTCTGCTTCAGCAATTTTCCAAATGAGATGCATCTGTCTATCTACTGTCTATGATGCTAATTTTGAATGGTTTAGATGATGCATGTGAAATTAGGTGCTGGTGCAATTGTGTAATGGGGTAGCTGAGTGCTGAAGCTATATCATGTTGTACTCTAATGTATTTCAATTAAGGAATCCTGAAATATATTATGTGCATAATATGAATGTTAATTATATTAATTAATGGATTATTAATAATAGGGCAACTAGCCTCTAATGGCCAGTTAACCTGCTAATTGGGTTTTTCTATTGCAAACGATTATTGAGAAAACACCGTGGGCGATGACTTCAGGCAACACACACGGTTTCTAGGAATAAACCGTTTTGGATCAATGAACAATCGCACACGACATTCTCTTGAAAAATGTTTGCGTTAGGCCCCCTTGCGCAAACGTTTACCACATAAAAAGTGTGTATGATGGACACCTTTGCCACACAGTTTCTTCTACACACTGTGCGTGATGCATTCAATAATGCAAACGATAAAATTGTTAATATGGTGTGCAATGGAAACGCTATTACAAACGATTTAACGGGGGAAATTTTTTGTGATGTACCTACGAACGGAAATTTTTCCTTGGAGCCACTGTGTGGGATGTATATACGAATGGAAATGTTTAGCAGGGACTTACTGTGTGGGATGTATTTACGACCGGAAACAATTTCACATGTATAATTGTATTTTTCGCACTACTGTACGTATAACCATATTTGATCGCTCGCCGTTTGCACACGACCTCATTTTGCCGAGCGTGTGTGCCAGGAGGGCATATCCCCGATGGTTTCTGGGTCGTGAGGGAAGGACCCTCCCTATCGCCCACACTCACTTGGCGATGGTTCCAAATGCCATCGCGGAAAAGGGTTAAAACCGTTTGTATAGCAAATTGTTGTACCAGTGGTTATGCAGATGTAAAATATCTAGTGTGTTTTATAAGAAATGTTTATTTGATTACTACATGGATTATCAATAATAGGCTAATTACCCTGCTTATTGGGGTTTTCAATTGCAGACGATTACTCAGATAACACCATGGGCGGTGAACTCAAACAACCCACACATTTTCTAGAAGGAATGCCTGTTGGATCAACTAACAATCACACACGGCTTCCGGCAGAGAACTGTTTGCTTTAGGCCACCTTGCACAAACGTTTCCACACAAAAAACTGTGTGTGATATACATACGAACCGAAACATTTTTCTGGGATTTATTGTCTGGGATGTACATACCGACGGAAACGAATGGGCTTCGATGCCTTTCCCGATCGCACACGAGCTCATTTCGCCCCGCGTGTTTAGCCGAAGGGCCTATGACCGACGGTTTCTGGGTCATGTGGTAAGGACCCCCCCCCCTATCACACACAATCACTTGGCGACGGTTTAAAACTCTGTCGCGGAAAGGGGTAAAAGTCGTTTGTATAGCACATCTTCACACCAGTGTAATATCTTCTCAAGATGAATATTTAAAGATGTTCAATGATGGCCATGGCATGGACTAGAGAAGTGGACCTCTCAATATGTGAAGGAACAAGATTGGCAAAACCTCGAGACTCTACATTTTCATTTTAGTGATCCAAGATCACATTGAGTCCATAAGAAAGCCAATACTATTAAAAGGGGATGAGGTGTTGCTGAATGATCTGGTTGATCAAGTGCTAAGTGATATTTCTCCAAAACACTCGGCCACTTTCTCCACAAATATGTCCAAAACCTAATTTCCAAACTCGGCCCATCAATATTTCCTACCCGGCGCCACCTAGTTCATTTGACATAACCACTACTAGAAACCCTAACAGTTCAGACTCACCGATACGGATCTCTGTCCCACTGAGATGGCCTTCCCAATGCTCTGTGACCCTTTGCATTCAACTTTGGTGTCATCGAGTTGCTAGGATAGGTCCCACTGAGTTGGATTGACAAATTCTCCGTTGCTCATTGCATTCACTTCGGTCCCACTAAGGTGATGCAATTGATGCCACCGAGATGAAGTTTGCCCTAAGCCCTAGCACATCGGTCCCACCAAGTTATTCCAGTCAGTCCCACTGAGATTCCTAGCATTCATATTTTTGCACATCTCGGTGCCACCGGGTTCACAAATCGGTGCCACCGAGATTGGTCAAAAGTGTGTGATAGTTCGATTTTGTGTGGAGGCTATATATACCCCTCCACCCCTTCTTCCTCAGTGAAGAGAGCCATCAGAACGTGCCTACACTTACACCATTCATACTATAAGAGAGAACCACCTCCTCATGTGTTGAGATCAAGAGATTCCATTCCTACCATTTGAACCTCTATTTCTAGCCTTCCCCAAGTTGCTTTTGATAACCCACAAGTATAGGGGATCAATTGTAGCCTCTTTCGATAAGTAAGAGTGTCGAACCCAGTGAGGAGCTAAAGGTAGAACAAATGTTCCCTCAAGTTCTATCGACCACCGATACAACTCTACGCACGCTTGACGTTCACTTTACCTAGAACAAGTATAAAACTAGAAGTACTTTGTAGGTGTAACGGGATAGGTTTGCAACAATATAAAGAGAACGTAAATAAAAACTAGGGGCTATTTATATAAAGAAGCAATAAATTCAGTATAGCAAGTGTGGAAAAGTGGTGGTAGGAGTTGCAAAATTGTCCCTAAGCAATTGACTACGTTACTAGACCGATAGCAAGTTTTATGTCGGAGAGGCCACTACTAGCATGTCATCCCTGACTTGGAATTCTATGCACTTAATATTGGAACTATTAGCAAGCATCCTCAACTACTAACGTTCATTAAGGTAAAACTCAAACATAGCATTAAGATATATTGGTCCCCCTTCAATCCCGTATGCATCGGTTTCTATGCTAGGTTGAAGCTTCTGTCACTCTTGCCGTACAATACATAGTCCTATCAACATACAACTAACCCAATGGTGTGATCCACGCGCGCGCTCATATGATGGGCATCAAAGGACAGCAACATAACTACAAGCAAATTAAACCAATCATTACAATTCACCAATTACAGATAGGACAACAAAAATCTACTCAGACATCATAGGATGGCAACACATCATTTGATAATAATATTAAGCATAAAGAAGCATGTTCAAGTAGAGGGTATAGCGGGTTGCGGGAGAGTGGACTGATGTAGATATATGGGGGAAGGTGATGAAGATGTTGGAGAAGATGACAGAGGTGTTGGTGTAGATCGCCGTCACACGACGATGCCCCTGGCGGCATTCCGGCGCCACCGAAAGCGAGGGGGAGAGAGCCCCCCTCATTCTCCTTCTTCCTTGGCCTTCTCCCTAGGTGGGAGAAGGGTTCTCCCTCTGGTCCTGAGTCTCCATGGCATGGGAGGGGCGAGAGCCCCTCCGAGATTAGATCTGTCTCTCTGTCGCTCTCTGTTTCTGCGTTCCCAGATTCTCGCCTTTCACCGTTTCTTATATTCCCGGAGATCTGTAACTCCGATTGGGCTGAATTTTTGACACGGTTTGTATCCAGGTATTATCTTTCTTGCGGCAAAAGAAGGGCACCAACTGCCTTACGGGGTGTCCACGAGGGCCCAGGGAGTGCCTGACCCCCTGGGGCACACCCTCCTGCCTCGTAGCCCCCTCGGGCATCATATTGCGACGATTCTTCTTCCCAAAATTCATAAATGTTCCAAAAAAAATCTCCGTCCATTTTTACCCCATTTGGACTTTGCTTGATATGTATATTCTGCGAAATAGAAAGCATGCAACAAACAGGAACTGGCACTAGGCACTGGATCAATATGTCAGTCCCAAAAATAGTATAAAAAGTTGCCAAAAGTATATGAAAGTTGTATAATATTGGCACGGAACAATCAAAAATTATAGATACGGCGGAGACGTATCAGCATCCCCAAGATTCATTCCTGCTCGTTCTCGAGTAGGTAAATGATAAAAAATATAATTTTTGATGTGGAATGCTACCTAGCATAATCTTGATCATGTAATCTAATCATGGCATGAATATTAAGACACGAGTGATTCAAAGCAATACTCTATCATTTGACATAAAAGAATTTAATACTCGGGCATCCCAACAAACAATCAAGTCTTTCAAAATATCAATGCTAAAGAACGTTATCCCTACAAAATCATATAGTCTTTTATGCTCCCTTTTCTTAACACAAGGTACCCCTCATGCCCATCTCGGTGTCAGCCAAGCAATTGTTTTCATACTTTACTTTTTTGAACCTTTTCAACTCTTCATGCAATACATGAGCATGAGCCATGGACATAGCACTATAGGTAGAATAGAAGGTGGTGATATACAAAAGTAGGGAGAAAGTCTCACATAGACTAGGCAAATTAACGGACTATGGATATGTCCATCAATTGATATCAATGTGAGTGAGTAGGGATTGCCATGTAACGGATGCACTAGAGCTATAAGTGTATGAAAGCTCAAAAGAAAACTAGTGGGTGTGAATCAACTTGCTTGCTCATGAATACCTAGGGCATTTGAGGAAGCCCATCGTTGGAATATAGAAGCCAAGTTCTATAATGAAAATTCCCACTAGTATATGGAAGTGACAACATAGGAGACTCTCTATCAAGAAGAACATGGTGCTATGATGACGCACAAGTGTGGAAAACAGATAGTAACATTGTCCCTTCTCTCTTTTTCTCTCATTTTTTATTTTCTATTTTTTATATATTTTTTCGGGCTCTTTGGCCGCTCTTTTTTTGGTGGGCTTCTTTAGCCTCTTTTTTGGGGCTTCATTGGCCTCTTTTATTTTTTATAACCTCACATGGGACAATATTCTAATAATGATGATCATCACACTTTTATTTACTTACAACTCAATATTACAACTCCATACTAGAACAAAAATATGACTCTATATGAATGTCTCTGGTGGTGTGCCATGATGTGCAATGATCTAGTGTAGCAATGACATCAAAAAACGGACAAGCCATGGAAACATCGTGCTAGCTATCTTACGATCATGCAAGGCAATATGAGAATGATGGTGCGTGTCATAATAAATGGAACGGTGGAGTTACATGGCAATATATCTCGGAATGGCTATGGAAATGTCATAATAGGTAGGTATGGTGACTGTTTTGAGGAAGGATATAAGGTGGTTTGATGCACAGGCGAAAGTTGCGCGGTACTAGAGTGGCTAGCAAGGTGCAAGGGTGAGAGTGCTGATACGTCCAAAACGTATCTATAATTCCTGCTTGCTCCATGCTTCTTTTGTGTGATATTGCTATGATATTGATGCACTTCCATACACTTTTGATCATATTTGGACTAACCTATTAACTCAGTGCACCACAGTGCCAGTTCCTGTTTTCTGCTGTTTTTCTATTTCAGGTTTCCCCCATATTAAAAGTGCTCCAAAAATTCTAGGAAAAATATAGGAAAAATCAGCGTACAGGAAGCTTCGCGAAGAACCAAAGATGGGCAAGAGGGGAGCCAGGGGAGGCCCAGGCGGCCACCTGGCGCGGCCCCACCCCTGGCCGCGCCAGGGGGGCGCCTGGGGCCCCTGCTCCGCCTCTGGCTGCCTCCCTTCGCCTATATATCCCTCTCGTCCCGAAACCCTCGAGGACAGAACCCTTTTTCGCGATCTCACCTCTGTTCCACCGCCGCAGCGCTTCCAAGATCGGGAGCATCAGGAGAACTCTTCCCGGCACCCTGCCGGAGGGGAGAACCACCACCGGGAGCTTCTCCACCACCATGGACGCTTCCCGGATGAGTTGTGAGTAGTCCACCTTGGACCATGGGTCCATGATCAGTAGCTATGTGATGTTCTCCTCCCCTCTTTGCTCTTCATGGTTTAGACCTCGTGAGCTGCCCTACATGATCGAGGCACATATGTAATCTTTCTGCTGTTGCTTTGCTGAGTTTGCTGGGATCTGATGGATTATGAGACTATGTTCAGATTGTGTTTGAGTAATATATTTGATTCACCTCTTTTATATCTTTGTTCTTGACTAATTCTTGCATGTTCTCCGTTGTTGTTTATTGCTTTGGCCAAGTAGTAGGTATTAACTCCAAGAGGGAGCTTTATGCTTGATTGTGGGTTCATGCCCCCTGATGACTAGCTTGAGTGACAGAAACATGAGTCTAGGGGATGTGCTGTTGCCACAAGGGAGAAAACAACGGTGCTTGTACTTGCGGGTGCAAGGATTGTTTACTTTACGCAAAGTTCTTTTAATGCAGTTGTCTGTTGCTTTGAGTTTGCACTTTGGGTGGGATTCGCAACTTAATACCAGCGAGATGTTCTGGATAGATACCTCAAGGTGGATGATTAGTAGTAGATGCAGATGGATTTCGGTCTACTTGCCTTGGCGTACCGCCCATGCTTTTGAGCCTCTACCTTTCTTTGCAGCATAGTTTGCATTGGTTTGCGCACATAATCCTGTCAATTGCCCAGCTGTAATTTGTTTACCTCGCTTTGCTGTTTTATCGTCTTTTGGGAGAGAGACATCACTAGTGAACATCATGGGACCCCAGTCCATATTACCACCGCTGATCACACCTTCTATTTACTTCCTGTTTTTATTTCCCAGTTGCAGTCATAGCTATCATTATTATCTCTTGTGTTTGGTACTTTGTAAACAACAAGGCCGGAGGGATTGACAACCTCTCTGTACTCGTTGGGAGCAAAGTTATCTGTATCTGTGTGCAGGTCCCGTCAACTGCTAAGTTTCTGGCGCCGTTGACACCTACTTGTCGACCCTCGGAGTCTCACGGGATTCGATCCTTGGTATCTTTGCCAAGGGAAATTTGCCGCTACGCTACATCTCAACCTTCCACTTGGGGTAACAAACGAGGGGCGAGAAGCCATCAAGCAAGTTTCTGGCGCCGGTGCCGGGGACTCCACTCTTCAAGATAGGGGAGTTGCACGCTATCTTTTATCTTTGCTTTTTAGTCTTGTTAGTTTACCTTGCAGTTTTTGCTTTAGTGTCCTTTACCAAAAATCACAAAAATAGTTATCTTGCTTGCTGCTGCTATGGGTTCCACCGAGAACACCAAGTTGTGTGACTTCACTAGTCATAACAACAATGACTTTATCTGCACGCCTATTGCTACACCTGCCACTTCAGCACCTTCTTATGAGATTAAACCTGCTTTGCTGAACCTAGTTATGAAAGATCAATTCTCCGGTGCTGGAGATGATGCTGCTTTGCACTTAAATAATTTTGTTGAGCTCTGTGATATGCAAAAGTACAAATAAGTAGATGGTGATATTGTTAAGCTTAAGCTTTTTCCTTTCTCCTTGAGAGGAGGAGCTAAAATCTGGTTTCAATCCTTGCCTAGGAATAGTATAGATTCTTGGGACAAGTGCAAGGATGCCTTTATTGGGAAGTACTATCCCCCTGCTAAAATTATACAATTAAGGAGTAACATAATGAATTTTAAACAATTGGATAATGAACACGTTGCCAAAGCTTGGGAACGCATGAAATCTCTTGTCAAGAACTGCCCTACTCATGGTTTGACTACATGGATGGTTATCCAAACTTTTTATGCAGGCTTGAACTTTACCTCGCGGAACTTGTTAGATTCGGCCGCGGGAGGAACCTTTATGTCAACTACACTTGGTGCTGCCACGAAGCTTCTCGATGAGATGATGACCAATTATTCCCAATGGCACACCGAACGCGCTCCAACATGTAGGAAGGTAAACTCTGTCGAGGAGATTTCCTCCCTAAATGAAAAAGTTGACTTGATCATGTATCTACTTTCCAAGCAATCTTCTATTGATCCTCATGATGTTCCTTTAAATTCTTTGATTGCTCAAGATCAAGTAGATGTGAACTTTATCTCTAGAAACAATTTCAATAAGAATGCTTATAGGAGTAATTTTGGTAGCAACCCTAGACCGTTCCCCTCTAATTCCTATGGGAACAACAATGCTTATCCTAGCACCAAGAACTCCACTTCTGAACTAGAGATTATGCTTAAAGACTTCATCACTACCCAAAAGGCCTTCAATAAGAGTGTAGAAGAAAAACTAGACAAACTAGATAATCTCTCTTCGAAGGTAGACAATTTAGCCCATGAGGTAGAGTTGCTTAAAATTAGAACTTCTCCTCTTGAGGAGAGGAAGACCACTCCTACGAATGCTATTCAAGTGCAAATTAATGAAAACATTAGGATGATGGCTAAACTTAAAAAGAGATGGGCTAGAGAAAAGGAGGAAGAAGATAGAATTAAGAGCTTTCCTACCCACCACACTGTTGCTACTATTCAAGTTGTTGAGGATATCCAAACTCTTAGCACCCAATGCACTCCTAGTCCCATTGGACCTATTAATGGTGATGCTATGACCTCAACCGTAGAAGAAGAAACTCCTATGACCATAGAAGCTACCAAACAAGTGAGCCTAAAGGACACCACTACCACTTTACTTGATAGTAGTTACCTTGATTTTGATAATTGCACCCTTTCTGAAGTTATTGGTTTTCTTCACAAGATGTCTAGAGATCCCCACACTAGCACACTTAATCTTGCCTTCACGGAGCATATCACTAATGCTCTTATCAAAGCTAGGGAGGAGAAGCTTAGGGTAGAAGCCTCCATACCTGGAAAGCTAGAAGATAGTTGGGATTCTATGATTAAAATTAAGTCGAATAACTTCTCTTGCTATGCTTTATGTGATGTTGGAGCTAGTACCTCCGTTATGCCCAAAAGAATGTATGATATGTTTGAATTGAAACCTTTTGATCCTTGTTCTTTTGGTGTCCGTCTTGTTGATTCTTCCATATTGAAACCTTTGGGGAAGATCGACGATGTTCTTATCATTGTCAATGACAATTATGTTCCCGTTGATTTTACTATTATGGATATTGAATGTGAACCTTCATGTCCAATTATTTTGGGACGTCCTTTTCTTCGCACGGTTGGTGCTATCAATACATGAAAGAGGGGAATATAAAATTCCAATTCCCTCTCAAGAAAGGGATGGAATACTTCCCTAGAAAGAAGATTAAGTTTCCTTTTGAGTCCGTTACACGGGCTAGCTATTCTCTAACTATTGATAAAACTTGATCTTCTCTTTTTGCATCATGCCTAGCTTAAAGGCATAAAAGAAAGCGCTTTTGGGAGGCAGCCCACAACGAATTAGGTTTTATTTTGCTTTTGTTGTGTCTTGATGTTTGTTACTACAGTAGCATCATCATTGTATCTTTTCTTTTCAGCTTTGTGCCAAGTTTAGCCTCTGATTGCAAGAAAGTTCAAAAGTTGTGACATGTTGTCCAGAAAACAGATTCTGTCCTTGGACAGAAAAATTCGAATAAAATCAACAGATCATCTTTTTGATCTGATTTTTTTGACAGCGTGCTCTATACAATTGGCTTTCGAGCGTCTGTTCTGAGTTTTTTGATTTGAGTTGCAGAAGTGCCCCGAAAAAATTATTTACTACCTGCTAGTCTCTTTTTCACAAATTCTCTCCTGTTTTGCCTTTTCTTCGTTTTGCAAACCTTGAGCTTGCTTTTTCTTTGCAAAAACCTTTTGGCAATCTTGAGAAACAGTAGCTCTTCAAGATTATCTTTATTTCCAGTAGGGAAAAATTATTTTATTGTGGGTACTAACCTCGCTAATCAGATTATGATGAGTTATGTATGAAGGGAGTTTTCAAGTGTGCGAGGGAAGATGATAAAAGAAGATTCAGGAGGGTCAAACGCTCAAGCTTGGGGATGCCCCCGTGCACCCCCAAGAAATATTCAAGAAGACTCAAGCGTCTAAGCTTGGGGATGCCCCCATCCATCCCCTTCTCCATCAACAATTATCAGTTCGTCTTTCGTTCCACTATAATTTTATCACTTCATGCATTATGTGCTATGCTTGGAGCGTCTTGCTCTTAGTTTCTTTTTTTAGTTTTCTTTAGCTTTGCTTGCTGTTCATAACAAGTTAGAACCCAGCTTTCTTTGTGTGGGAGAGAAACACGCTCCACTTCAACCTAGAACACAACATAGGATTTTCATGCTTATCTTTGCTGTGTGTGTTCTTTGTCTTTCCATAGCTGCTGTCATGTTTAGCTCTTAGTTTTCATGATTTTCTTTTTAAAGAGCTTTTGTTTAGTTAGTTGCTGAACTCTCTTGAGTTTTCATGTTTATCTTGTTAAGAGAGTTTGCCTGTTGCACTGAGTTGTGTGTCTTAACATAAAGTAGGTAATTGAGATTGCTATTTAATTTTAGTAGTAACTTGCAATAGTTTTGAGGTATTGCCATGAGTAATGTCTGAACTTTTGGTGTCAAGAGCTTTAGCCTATTAGTGATAGATGTCGTATTTTGGGCAATCCGTGTTTATTTTAGAAAACCTACAAAATAGTTGAGAACTTTAGCTACTAGATGGATCACTAATCTTTGGAGGGATCGAATATTAGAGTACACTCACGTACCATGAGTCGAGGATGCGTAAGGATAACCAAACCCCCATACACTCCTCCTCGGGGGACTTGTCTCTTTGTGAACCTCCTAATTAGATTGAGAGTTACCGATAATAAGTGCATGAGTTCTTCGGACTAATGTGAGTATTCGAAAGTTGACACTTCCACCTAGCCATATTTTTCTAGCCTCTTCGGTACCGTGCATTGCCCTTTCTCACCTCGAGAGTCGGCGCATACTTCGCCGGTGCATCCAAATCCTTGGCACGATACGCTCTGTCATCATAAGCCTCATTATATCCTTCCTCAAAACAGCCACCATACCTACCTATCAAGGCATTTCCATAGCCTCTCCGAGATACATTGCCATGCAACATCCATCTTCTCATGACTTGATCTTCATGTCATACATGCTTTTGCTTGATCGATGAGCCGCATGCTAGTTGGGCCTTGCCCTAATCATTGCTACATGACTTGCTAGTATCATTGCATATCCTGCTACACCGGCAGAGGCATACATTTGCATACATCATGATAGTTTCATTTTCTTTATGTTGAGTACTTTTGTAAAGTGTGAAAGATCTTATATACTTCTTGTAATACATAGAGTGTTGCCCCTAAAGTGAGGAAAAGATCCCAAAGAGGACAAATCAAAAGATCCCAAAGAGGACAAATGAGAGTTAAATAGAAAGAGCCATTGAGGCCACAAAAAAAGTAAAAAAAAGAGAAAAAGAGAAAAAGAAATAAAAAGAGAGAAGGGGGCACAATACTATTCCTTTTTGAGAGATCCACACTCGTACTTCATCTTATACCTTGTACTCCATAGAGATTATCATTCATGCATATAGCTATGTGGGGACCTTCACACTATAGAACTTGGCTTGTATATTCCAATGATGAGCCTCCTCAAAAGAGCTCTAGGTCTTCTTGAGCGAGCAAGTTGGATGCACCCCACTAGTTCCATTGGAGGGCTTACCTTAGCTCATATGTGCATCCGTTGCATGGCAATCCCTACTCCTCACATCATATCTATCATTTGGCTTTCTCTCGCCTATGATTGTCCTCATTGATGTGAGCCTTTCACACCTTTTTTTGTCTTCCCCCTTCATCATTTTTCTCTCTTTGCCATCCTAAGTGTCAACTTTCTTGCTTATGCTCATCCATTCCATGAGTGCTCAAAATATCAAAAGGGAGTGGATCATTTTGACTTGTACCTGGCTAGTGGTCTGGGGATGAGTCAAGATAAGATTCCAAAGAAGACCAAGTGTGAAACTTTAGTAGATTAAGTTCTCAACAATACAAAAACTATGTTTTACTCTCTCGTATATCCCTATCCCCTTTCTTGCACGCAAACACCATTTGGAGACATTCGAGTCACGGACAGCGAGAGCTCTTGCACCTTTATGTTCTAATGTTGCTTGTTACAATGCTAATATAGACTCTTTCTTGTTATGACTTGAATTGAATTACATGCCTTGATTGCTTTACTTAAAAAGTTCATATATGGTTGGTAACATGTCACCACAGAAATTATGCTTGTTATCATTTACCTACGCGAGGACGAGCAGGAATTAAGCTTGGGGATGTTGATACGTCCAAAACGTATCTATAATTTCTGCTTGCTCCATGCTTCTTTTGTGTGATATTGCTATGATATTGATGCACTTCCATACACTTTTGATCATATTTGGACTAACCTATTAACTCAGTGCACCACAGTGCCAGTTCCTGTTTTTTGCTGTTTTTCTATTTCAGGTTTCCCCCATATTAAAAGTGCTCCAAAAATTCCAAGAAAAATCAGCGTACAGGAAGCTACGCGAAGAACCAAAGATGGGCCAGAGGGGAGCCAGGGGAGGCCCAAGCGGCCGCCTGGCGCGGCCCACCCCTGGCCGCGCCAGGGGAGCGCCTGGGGCCCTTGCTCTGCCTCTGGCTGCCCCCCTTCGCCTATATATCCCTCTCGTCCCAAAACCCTCGAGGACAGATCCCTTTTTCGTGATCTCGCCTCTGTTCCGCCGCCGCAGCGCTTCCAAGATCGGGAGCATCAGGAGAACTCTTCCCGGCACCTTGCCGGAGGGGAGAACCAACACCGGGAGCTTCTCCACCACCATGGACGCTTCCCGGATGAGTTGTGAGTAGTCCACCTTGGACCATGCGTCCATGATCAGTAGCTATGTGATGTTCTCCTCCCCTCTTTGCTCTTCATGGTTTAGACCTCGTGAGCTGCCCTACATGATCGAGGCACATATGTAATCTTTCTGCTGTTGCTTTGCTGAGTTTGCTGGGATCCGATGGATTATGAGACTATGTTCAGATTGTGTTTGAGTAATATATTTGATTCACCTCTTTTATATCTTTGTTCTTGAGTAATTCTTGCATGTTCTCCGTTGCTGTTTATTGCTTTGGCCAAGTAGTATGTAGTAACTCCAAGAGGGAGCGTTATGCTTGATTGTGGGTTCATGCCCCCTGATGACTAGCTTGAGTGACAGAAACATGAGTCTAGGGGATGTGCTGTTGCCTCAAGGGAGAAAACAATGGTGCTTGTACTTGTGGGTGCAAGGATTGTTTACTTTACGCAAAGTTCTTTTAATGCAGTTGTCTGTTGCTTTTAGTTTACACTTTGGGTGGGATTCACAACTTAATACCAGCGAGATGTTCTGGATAGATATCTCAAGGTGGATGATTAGTAGTAGATGCAGATGGATTTCGGTCTACTTGCCTTGGCGTACCGCCCATGCTTTTGAGCCTTGATGGGCCTCGAACCCCTCGTTGGATTACCCCAAGTGGAAGGTGTAAGATGCAGTAAGTAGAAGTGTTTTCCCCTAGCAAAGATGCCAAGGATCGAATCCCCAGAGACTCCTAGGTTCAACAGGTAGGTGTCAACTGCTAACGGCGCAATTAGCAATCAACGTGGACCTGCACACAGATACAAATAACTTTGCTCCCAACGAGTACAGAGAGGTTGTCAATCTCTCCGGCCTTGTAGTTCACAAAGGGTTAAAAGCAATATTATAGTAGTGATAGATAGTGTTTTGCAATAGTAAATAAAATAGCGAAAAGTAAAATAGTGTATGTGATCAATGATAGTAATATGGACCGGAGTCACATGATGTTCACTAGTGATGTCTCTCTCCCAAAAGACGATAAAACAGCTATGCGAGGTAACAAATTACAGCTGGGCAATTGACAGGACCACGAACGCAAACCAATGCTGACTACATTGCAAGAAAGGTTGAGGTTCAAAGCATGGGCGGTACGCCAAAGTAAGTAGACCGAAATCCATCAATATCTACTACTAATCATCCACCTTGAGATATCTATCCAGAACATCTCGCTGGTATTAAGTTGCGAGTCCAACCCATAGTGTAAACTCAATGCAACAGACAACTGCATTAAAAGAACTTTGCGTAAAGTAAACAATCCTTGCACCCGCGGGCACAAGCACCGTTGTTTTCCCCCTTGTGGCAATAGCACATCCCCTAGACTCATGTTTCTGTCACTCAAGCTAGTCATCGAGGGGCATGAACCCACAATCGAGCATAACGTTCCCTCTTGGAGTCACTACTTACTACTTGGCCAAAGCAATAAATAACAACGGAGAACATGCAAGAATTACTTACGAACTAAAATATAAAAGAGGTGAATCAAATATATTACTCAAGATCAATCTGAACATAATCTCATAATCCATCGGATCCCAGCAAACTCAACATAGCAACAACACAAGGATTACATAGGTGCCTCGATCATGTAGGGCAGCTCACGAGGACTAATTAGTGAAGCACAAGAACGGGAGGAGAACATCACATAGCTACTGGTCATGGACTCATGGTCCAAGGGAGACTACTCACGAGTCATCCGGGAGGCGTCCATGGTGGTGGAGAAGCTCCCGGTGGTGATCCTCCCCTCCGGCAGGGTGCCGGCAAGAGTTCTCCTGGTGCTCCTGATCTTGGAAGCGGCGGCGGCGGCGGAACAGAGATGGGATCGCGAAAAGAAGTCCTGTTTCAAGGGTTACGGGGGACCCTTTAAATATCTGCCAAAGTAGGGCATCGGGGGGCTCTCGGGGTGCCGAGGCGCCCCCCGGCGCGGCCCAGGGGGGGGGGGCGCCCACAGGGCGCCTGGGGCCCCTGTGCCCCCCCCAGGCTCCCCTTCGGAAGAAGTGTCGTTCCCGATACGCTGATTTTTTATATATTTTTCTGTATTTTTCTGGGCAGTTCTCGAAACGTGAAAACCTGAAATACAAAAACAGCCGAAAACAGAAACTGGCACTGGGGTGCACTGGATTAGTAAGTTAGTCCAAATATGATCAAAAGTGTATGGAAGTGTATGAATATCATAGCAATATCACCCAAAAGTGGCATGGAGCAAGCAGAAATTATAGATACGTTTTGGACGTATCAACATCCCCAAGCTTAATTCCTGCTCGTCCTCGAGTAGGTAAATGATAACAAGAATAATTTCTGTGGTGACATGCTATTAACCATATAAGACTTTCTCATAGTCATATGACAAAAGCTTACTGAGACAATGATTCTAAAATAATTAAGTTGTCTCAAGAGAAAATCACAAATGACTGAAAAGTTTTACAACATGAAACTGAAACATCAAAAAGATTTGCAATGAACATGATGTGCAAATATAATCAAGTGATATCTAGCTTGCCCCCTTTAGTGATGCAAAACATAAATGCAAGGGCACCTTCAAGGTTTAAGTGATGACTAGATACAATCATTTCAGAATAAACGATATCACAATCATGCAAAAGACAATGCTACTTTGGGACAATGCACATTACACTCAGAATGACAATCATGCTCTTAGTAGTTGGTGCTTAAAGTGCTAGAGCTTTTTATTTTGAAACATGGAAGCAATTGTGTCAACGGTAGTAGTACTTCATATGTGTCATGTATAAAACATCTTATAAGTTGCAAGCCTCATGCATCGAATACCAATAGTGCTCGCTCCTTGTCCTAATTAGCTCGGATCCCCATGGGTTATCATTGCATTGCATATGTTTTAACCAAGTGTCACAAAGGGGTACCTCTATGCCACCTGTACAAAGGTCCAAGGAGATAGATCGCATTTGATTTCTCGTTTTTGATAGATCTCAACTTGAGGACATCCATACCGGGGCAACATAGAAAATAGATGATGGACTCCTCTTTAATGCATAAGCATATTCTCATGAGAGATTGAGGATTAAGGTCCAAGCTAAAACTTCCACCATGATGCATGGCTTTGGTTGGCGGCCCAATGTTCTTCTCTAACAATATGCATATTAATTCAACCCACGGTAAATCACCCTTACTTCAGACAAGACGAACATGCATAGCAACTCACATGATATTCAACAAAGTGTGACAATTGATGGCGTCCCCAGAAACATGGTTACCGCTCAGCAAGCAACTCATAAGAAATAAGATACATAAGCAACATATTCTTTACCACAATAGTTTTTAGGCTACTTTCCCATGAGCTATGTATTGCATGGTTAATTTGCTTAGTGCAGGTGGAGGTTAGCAAAAGACTGGGAGCGACCAACTAAGTGAGCAATGACGGTCATAATCATGCAGAGCGACAAAGCAATATTGAATCAGGCATGGTAGTTATATCGCTACTTAGAAACAAAAGATCATCAAGGCTTGACAGACTTTCTTTACAGTCTTGAATATGCGTGAGCATACGCCAAGTCAATCAAAATAAATTCTCGAAGGAAGATATTACTAAACCATACCACATCATAGGCAAACAAACCAAGTTGGTACTCCAATAACACATTGGGAATCCCCCAGCTATTTGAAATTAACCATAAGAAAACCTGAACTACTAAGCACCATCATGAAAGTAGCATCTTTATCATAGACACATTAACCCATGCAACGGAAGCAAACTCTCTTAATAAGGTGAGCATGGTAATTAAAAAGAGTTCAAGCAACCAACTAAATAAAAGCTCTTTGAAAAGATAAGCATGAATACTAAGAGCAGAGCACGATAGTAGCTATTAAAAGATAAAGAACACACACAACATAGATAGACATGAAAATTCTATGTAATGTTCTAGGTAGAGGTGGAGCGTGTTTCTCTCCCACATAAAGGAATGCTGGGTTCCGACTCGTTATGAAAAACTAAAAAGAAAACTAAAAGCAAGACGCTCCAAGCATAGCACATAACATATGAAGTGATAAAAATATAGCGGAACGAAAGACGAACTGATAATGTTGATGGAGAAGGGGATGCACGGGGGCATCCCCAAGCTTAGACGCTTGAGTCTCCTTGAATATTTCTTGGGGTGCACGGGGGCATCCCCAAGCTTGAGCGCTTGACACTCCTGAATCTTTTTATCATCTTCCCTCGCACACTTGAAAACTCCCTTCATACATAACTCATCATAATCTGATTAGCGAGGTTAGTACCCTTAATAAAATAATTATACCTTGCTGGAAATAAGGATATTCTTGAAGTTCTACTGTTTCTCAAGATTGCCAAAAGATTTTTGCAAAGAAAAAGCAAGTTCTCAATTTGCAAAGTGAAGGTAAGGCAAAACAGGACAAAATCTGTGAAAAACAGAACAGCAGGCAGTAATTGACCTGTTCGGGATACTTCTGCAACTCAAATCAAAAAACTCAAAACTGACGCACGAAAGCCAATTATATAGAGAACGCTGTAGAAACAATTCAGACCAAAAAGATGATCTGGTGATTTTATATGAATTTTTCTATCCAAGGACAGAATCTGTTTCCTGGACAGCACCTCACAACTTTTGAACTTTCTAGCAATCAGAGGCTATACTTGGCACAAATATGAAAAGTAAAGATACAATGATGATGCTACAGCAGTAAAGATCATCAAGACACAACAAAAGCAAAAAATTTATTCATGTGGGCTGCCTCCCAAAAGCGCTTTCTTTTATGCCTTTAAGCTAGGCATAATGCAAAGATCAAGTTTTATCAAGAGTAAAAGAATAACTGGCCCGTTCAACGGACTCAAAAGGTAACTTGATCTTCTTACAAGGGAAGTGTTCCATCCCTTTCTTGAGAGGAAACTGAAATTTTATATTACCCTCTTTCATGTCAATGACAGCACCAACGGTGCGCAAAAAGGGACGTCCCAAAATAATTGGACATGAAGGATCACATTCAATATCCATAATAGTGAAATCAACGGGCACATAATTATCATTGACAACAATAAGAACATCGTCGATCCTCCCCAAAGGCTTCTTTATGGAAGAATCAACGAGACGAACACCAAAAGAACAAGAATCATAAGGTTTTAATTTAAGCATATCATATATCCTTTTGGGCATAACAGAGGTACTAGCACCAACATCACATAATGCATAACAAGAGAAGTCATTCAAATTAATTTTTATCATAGGATCCCAACCATCCTCTAGCTTTCTAGGTATGGAGGCTTCTACTCTAAGTTTCTCCTCCCTAGCTTTGATGAGAGCATTAGTGATATGCTCTGTGAAGGCAAGGTTAAGCGTGCTAGTGCGGGGATCTCTAGACATCTTGTGAAGAAAATCAATAACTTCGGTAAGAGTGCAATTATCAAAATCAAGGTCACGAGCATCAAGTAAGGTAGTAGTGGTGTCCTTAAGGCTCACCTGTTTGGTAGTTTCTATAGCATCACCATTAATAGGTCCATTGGGACCAGGAGTACATTGGGTGCTAAGAGTGTGAACATTCTCAATACTTGGATAGTAGCAACAGTGTGGTGGGTAGGAAGGCTCTTAATTCTTTCCTCTTCCTCCCTTTCTCTAGCCCATCTTTCTTTAAGCTTAGCCATCATCCTAATGTTTTCATTAATTTGTACTTGAGTACCATTAATAGGGATGACTTCCTTCTCCTTAAGAGAAGAAGTTTCAATTTTTAGCAATTTTAACTCATTGGCTAAGTGGTCTACCTTGAAAGAAAGATCATCTAGTTTATGTAGTCTCTCTTCTACATTCTTATTAAAGGCTTTTTGGGTAGTGATGAAATCTCTAAGCATGGTCTCTAGTTCAGTATTGAAGTTCTTGGTACTAGGATAAGCATTATTGTTCCCATAAGAGTTAGAGGGGAACGGTCTAGAATTGTTACCAAAGTTACTCCTATAAGCATTGTTGTTGAAATTATTTCTAGAGACAAAGTTAACATCTACTTGTTCTTGAGCAATCAGAGAATTTAAAGGGACATCATGAGGATCAACATTAGATTGCTTCGAAAGTAGAGACATGATCAAGTCAACTTTGTCATTGAGGGAGGAAATCTCCTCGACAGAGTTTACCTTCCTACCTGTTGGAGCGCGTTCGGTGTGCCATTGGGAATAGTTGGTCATCATCTCATCGAGATGTTTTGTGGCAGCACCAAGTGTAGTTGACATAAAAGTTCCTCCCGCGGCCGAATCTAACAAGTTCCGCGAGGTAAAGTTCAAGCCTGCATAAAAAGTTTGGATAACCATCCAAGTAGTCAAACCGTGAGTAGGGCAGTTTTTGATAAGAGACTTCATACGTTCCCAAGCTTGGGCAACATGTTCATTATCCAATTGTTTAAAATTCATGATGTTACTTCTAAGTTGGATAATTTTAGCAGGTGGATAGTATTTTCCGACAAAAGCATCTTTGCACTTGTCCCATGAATGTATGCTATTTCTAGGCAAAGACTGAAACCAAATTTTAGCTCCTCCTCTCAAAGAGAAAGGAAAAAGCTTAAGCTTAACAATATTACCATCTATTTCTTGGTACTTTTGCATATCACAAAGTTCTACAAAGTTGTTCAAGTGTAAAGCAGCATCCTCTCCAGCACCGGAGAATTGTTCTCTCATGACCAAGTTAAGTAAAGCAGGTTTAATTTCATATGAAGGTGCTGAAGTGGCAGGTGTAGTGATAGGTGTGCTGATAAAGTCATCGTTGTTGTGACTAGTGAAGTCACACAACTTGGTGTTCTCGGTGGAACCCATAGTAGCAAGCAAGCAAGATAACTGTTTTTGTGATTTTTGATAAAAGGAACTAAAGCAAATATGAAAGGTAAACTAACAAGACTAAAAAGCAAAGGTAAAAGATAGCATGCAACTCCCCTATCCTGAAGAGTGGAGTCCCCGGCAACGGCACCTGAAAATACTCCTTGATGGGCCTCGAACCCCTCGTTGGATTACCCCAAGTGGAAGGTGTAAGATGCAGTAAGTAGAAGTGTTTTCCCCTAGCAAAGATGCCAAGGATCAAATCCCCAGAGACTCCTCGGTTCAACAGGTAGGTGTCAACTGCTAACGGCGCAATTAGCAATCAACGTGGACCTGCACACAGATACAAATAACTTTGCTCCCAACGAGTACAGAGAGGTTGTCAATCTCTCCGGCCTTGTAGTTCACAAAGGGTTAAAAGCAATATGATAGTAGTGATAGATAGTGTTTTGCAATAGTAAATAAAATAGCGAAAAGTAAAATAGTGTATGTGATCAATGATAGTAATATGGACCGGAGTCACATGATGTTCACTAGTGATGTCTCTCTCCCAAAAGACGATAAAACAGCAATGCGAGGTAACAAATTACAGCTGGGCAATTGACAGGACCACGAACGCAAACCAATGCTGACTACATTGCAAGAAAGGTTGAGGTTCAAAGCATGGGCTGTACGCCAAAGTAAGTAGACCAAAATCCATCAATATCTACTACTAATCATCCACCTTGAGATATCTATCCAGAACATCTCGCTGGTATTAAGTTGCGAGTCCCACCCATAGTGTAAACTCAATGCAACAGACAACTGCATTAAAAGAACTTTGCGTAAAGTAAACAATCCTTGCACTAGCGGGCACAAGCACCGTTGTTTTCCCCCTTGTGGCAACATCACATCCCCTAGACTCATGTTTCTGTCACTCAAGCTAGTCATCGAGGGGCATGAACCCACAATCGAGCATAACGTTCCCTCTTGGAGTCACTACTTACTACTTGGCCAAAGCAATAAATAACAACGGAGAACATGCAAGAATTACTTACGAACTAAAATATAAAAGAGGTGAATCAAATATATTACTCAAGATCAATCTGAACATAATCTCATAATCCATCGGATCCCAGCAAACTCAACATAGCGACAACAAAAGGATTACATAGGTGCCTCGATCATGTAGGGCAGCTCACGAGGACTAATTAGTGAAGCACAAGAACGGGAGGAGAACATCACATAGCTATTGGTCATAGACTACTCACAACTCATCCGGGAGGCGTCCATGGTGGTGGAGAAGCTCCGGGTGGTGATCCTCCCCTCCGGCAGGGTGCCGGGAAGAGTTCTCCTGGTGCTCCCGATCTTGGAAGCGGCGGCGGCGGCGGAACAGAGATGGGATCGCGAAAAGAAGTCCTGTTTCAAGGGTTACGGGGGACCCTTTAAATATCTGCCAAAGTAGGGCATCGGGGGGCTCTCGGGGTGCCGAGGCGCCCCCCCCGGCGCGGCCCAGGGGGGGGCGCCCACAGGGCGCCTGGGGCCCCTGTGGCCCCCCAGGCTCCCCTTTGGAAGCAGTGTCGTTCCCGATACGCTGATTTTTTATATATTTTTTCTGTATTTTTCTGGGCAGTTCTCGAAACGTGAAAACCTGAAATACAAAAACAGCCGAAAACAGAAACTGGCACTGGGGTGCACTGGATTAGTAAGTTAGTCCAAATATGATCAAAAGTGTATGGAAGTGTATGAATATCATAGCAATATCACCCAAAAGTGGCATGGAGCAAGCGGAAATTATAGATACGTTTTCGACGTATCAAGCCTCTACCTTTCTTTGCAGCATAGTTAGCATTGGTTTGCGCACATAATCCTGTCAATTGCCCAGCTGTAATTTGTTTACCTCGCTTTGCTGTTTTATCGTCTTTTGGGAGAGAGACATCACTAGTGAACATCATGGGACCCCGGTCCATATTACCACCGCTGATCACACCTTCTATTTACTTCCTATTTCTATTTCCTAGTTGCAGTCATAGCTATCATTATTATCTCTTGTGTTTGATCCTTTGTAAACAACAAGGCCAGAGGGATTGACAACCTCTCTGTACTCGTTGGGAGCAAAGTTATCTGTATCTGTGTGCAGGTCTCGTCAACCGCTAAGTTTCTGGCGCCGTTGACACCTACTTGTCGACCCTCGGAGTCTCACGGGATTCGATCCTTGGTATCTTTGCTAAGGGAAATTTGCCGCTACGCTACATCTCAACCTTCCACTTGGGGTAACCAACGAGGGGCGAGAAGCCATCAAGTGCGTATAATCCATGGACTCAACATTTGTCATAAAGAACTCACATACTTATTGCGAAAAATATATTAGCCCTCAAAGAAAAAAAAAATACTATGACGCATTCACCTAGGGGGAGGTTGGTAGGAGTTAACCATCGCGCGCCCCCGACCTTCATGCAAAGATAAACAATCAAAACACGATGCACGCCAATTTGGTTACATAGTTAGGAGACCATACGTGCATGCTTCGGGAATCACAAACCTTAACACCAATATTTTTACTAAACCACAATCATTTACTAGTACCTCCCACGTATTAGCATCTCTATATCGCAAAACTATTGCAAGGAATCAAACATATCATATTCAGCGATCTACAAGTTTATGTAGGATTTTGTGACTAACCATGTGAATGACCAATTCCTGTCAACTCTCTAAATAGATATAAGTGAAGCTAGAGAGTTTAATTTTTTCTACAAAATATATGCCCACACTCTAACAAATATAAGTGAAGCAAAAGAGCATTCTACAAATGGCGGTTTTCTATGTGGGGAGAAACAAGCAATCCAAACTTCAAATGATATAAGTGAAGCACATGAAGCATTCTATAAAGCCATACTCAAAGATCATTCTATAAATCAACCAAGGACTATCTCATACCAGCATCGTGCATTTATTAAAAGGAAAAATAAAAAGCACACGACGCTCAAAGAGTTTACGCATATCATGTGAACGAAACGAATCCAAAAACATACCGATACTTGTTGAAGAAAGATGGGATGCCTTCCGGGGCATCCCCAAGCTTAGACACTTGAGTCTCCTTGAATATTTTCTTGGGGTTCCTTGGGCATCCCCAAGCTTGAGCTCTTGCCTGTCCTCCTTCTCCCCACATCGAGACCTCCTTGATCTTCGAACACTTCATCCACACAAAACTTAACTGAACTTTTAGTGGCAGGGTTAGTGCATATGATCGATGAAATACCATCATGTACTGCTCTAACATTATTGTATAATTATGAACAAACATTACCCACTGTATGCTATCACAATTCTATGGCCCCAAGTCAAGGAGGCTTCAACAAGAATTCAAACATATGCAAATAATGAAGCTATAACAGCAAATAATGAAGCTATAACAGCAATTCGTGAAAATAGAATAGTATGTAGTAATTTGAACATTAACCATACTTCTCTAACTCTAACAATTCTGGCAAATTAGGAAAAATCAAATCGATGTTCCAGTAAAAAAAATGTAAAATCACGCACTACAGCCAAAGTTTCCGTTTTTTGCACCACACAAACCAAGAAGCCGTTTAATCATCCTAAAGGAAACTCTTGGCACATTATTTTTATAATACAATGGAATTGTACAAGGGGATAATTATTTTTTGTTGAAAAGCTTCTGTAATCAAGGTTCACAAAGTTTCCATGGGCATGAACAACGTTCAAGGTTAGCTTCCACTTTAAAAATGCTCATCCTTCTCACTTTCGCTTTTCTTTTTGAAAAAGTTTTAGGTTCCCCTCTTTATTTTTTTGTTTTTAAACTTTGTAAAAGCACACAACAGAAATAAATGACTATCTACAACTTCCGGGATTGTCTCCCTGGAAGCGCTTTCTTTAAAGCCATTAAGCTAGGCATATAGTGCTAGAGTAATGGATCCACCCGGATCCCAAGGTATATCAAAGCCAATTTTAATTTACAATGATTTGTGATTTAGTAGTAAGCACAAAGTAGCATATATCATGCAACCATGAAGTCTAACTCTCTTCCTATGCATCGGCATGTCATTAAAGAACAATTCATGCACACATAGTAAAGGCCAATGCATAGCATAAACAGTTTCTTGTAATTTTATCGTATTGGAAACATAGAGGCGGAGATGTAGTTCCCCTCTCATAATAATTGCAAGTAGGAGCAGCAAGCACATGCATATTATATCTATTAAAATCATCATGTGTAATAGTAAAATGCAACGCATCAATATAATCCTTAATAAGGGCAAACTTCTCTGATATAGTGTAGTCGGGAGAATTCAAAAAGATAATAGGATTATAATGCGTGGGTGCAATAACAACAATTTCATGTTTAACATAAGGAACTATAGCAAGTTCATCTCCGTAAGAATAATTCATATTGGCATCTTAGCCACAAGCATAGCAAGCATCAAGTTCATCAAAAAGGGATATTTCAAACGAATCGAAGGGATCATAGCAATTATCATACCAATCATCCTTCGGTAAGCACGAAGGGAAATTAAACAATGTATGAGTTGAAGAGTTACTCTCATTAGAAGGTGGGCACGGGTAGCTAAACCGCTCTTCCTCCTTTTGTTCTTTGCCCTCTTCAACATCTTTTTCATCTAATGAGTTCACAATGTCATCTATTTCTTCTTCCATAGATTCCTGTAAAATATTAGTCTCTTCTTTGACAGCGGAGACCTTCTCAATAAACGCATCAATATTGGCATTGTATTCATAATTCTCATAGCAATAATTCAATATAGCAGAAATTTCAGGCCTACAAACATCATCATCAAAAGCATCATACCTTTTAAATAGAGATTAAATTTCATAAGCACCCTTAAAAGCAACGAATTCTTCTATTTGTTCCGCATCATAATAATCACATATACCATTAGCATAAGAAGCTAAGGTTTCATCATCATTAAATTCGCATGAAAAGGGAAGGTGTGGAGCCTTCATCCTAGAGCAACAAGTATAATCATATATCAAGCATAGTTGCCGAGCATACGAATGCAATATATGAATTTGATCCCATAATTTCCCTTTATGAGTCAAGTGATAATCCCTAAAGTATACACGTTGATCCAACGTGTCTCCCATTATATAATTGAATGGGGTTTTCTCAGGATTATCAAAGTAGTACATAATATCTTTCACATAATGAGCATCGAGGGTTTTTGGATGTTCCCCATCTCCGAGTAGCAAGTACACCTAATTGTTTTGGTATTTTGTGTTCCATATCCATAACTAAAGATAGAGAACAACTTAGAAAATCAAATAAAATCTACTTAGTGATAAAGCAAACAAGCGCCCACGAGAATATTCAACCCACACTATTGCTCCCCGGCAACGGTGCCAGAAAAAGGTATTGATAACCCAGAAGTATAGGGGATCAATTGCACCCTCTTTCGATAAGTAAGAGTGTCGAACCCAATGAGGAGCTAAAGGTAGACCAAATATTCCCTCAAGTTCTATTGACCACTGATAGAACTCTACGCACGCTTGACGTTCGCTTTACCTAGAGCAAGTATAAAACTAGAAGTACTTTGTAGGTGTAACAGGATAGGTTTGCAAGAATATAAAGAGTAAGTAAATAAAAACTAGGGGCTGTTTAGATAAAGAAGCAATAAATTCAGTATAGCGAGTGTGGGAAAGTGGTGGTAGGAGTTGTGAAATTGTCCCTAAGCAATTGACTATGTTACTAGACCGATAGCAAGTTTTATGTGGGAGAGGCCACTGCTAGCATGTCATCCCTGACATGGAATTCTATGCACTTGATTGGAACAATTAGTAAGCGTCTGCAACTACTAACGTTCATTAAGGTAAAACCCAACCATAGTATTAAGCTATATTGGTCCCCCTTCAATCCCGTATGCATCAGTTTATATGCTAGGTTGAAGCTTCTGTCACTCTTGCCCTCCAATACATAGTCCTATCAACATACAACTAACCCAATAGTGTGATCCACGCGCACTCTCATATGATGGGCACCAAAGGACAGCAACATAACCACAAGCAAATTAAACCAATCATAGCAATTCACCAATTACCGATAGGACAACGAAAATCTACTCAGACAATATAGGATGGCAACACATCATTGGATAATAATATGAAGCATAAAGCACCATGTTCAAGTAGAGGGTACAGCGGGTTGCGGGAGAGTGGACCGCTGTAGATAGATGGGGGAAGGTGATGAAGATGTTGGTGAAGATGAAGCAGGTGTTGGTGTAGATCGCCGTCACACGATGATGCCCCCAGCGGCGTTCCGGCGCCACCGGAAGCGAGGGGGAGAGAGCCCCCCTCCTTCTCCTTCTTCCTTGGCCTTCTACCTAGGTGGGAGAAGAGTTCTCCCTCTAGTTCTTGATCTCCATGGCATGGGAGGGGCGAGAGTCCCTCCGAGATTGGATCTGTCTCTCTGTCTCTCTCTATTTCTGCATTCCTAGATTCTGGCCTTTCACCGTTTCTAATATTCTTGGAGATCCGTAACTCTGATTGGGCTGAATTTTTGACACGATTTGTATCCGGATATTAGCTTTCTTGCAGCGAAAGAAGGGCACCAACCGCCTTACAGGATGGCCACGAGGGCCCAGGGCGCGCCTGACCCCTGGGGCGCCCCCTACCTCGTGGCCCCCTCGAGCATCGTATCGCGTTGATTCTTCTTTCCAAAATTCATAAATATTCCAAAAAAATTCCGTCCATTTTTATCCCGTTTGGACTCAGTTTGATATGGATATTATGCGAAACAAAAAACATGCAACAAACAGGAACTGGCACTGGGCACTCGATCAATATGTTAGACCCAAAAATAGTATAAAAAGTTGCCAAAAGTATATGAAAGTTGTATAATATTGGCATGGAACAATCAAAAATTATAGATACGACGAAGACGTATCGGCTTTCCACTCCAATTATTCTTGCACCATATCCAAATCTATGAGAAAGAGTTAAGTGTTGGAGAGACTATCAGTTGAAGCACAAGATCATGGAGTTCATCATCAACACACCATCTATTGGAGTTCATCATCAACACACCATCTATTACCTTTTTGGATAGTGGTGTCTCCTAGATTGGTTACGTGTCGCTTGGGAGCCTCCGTCCTGATGTTGAGTTGAACCTAGAAGTTTGTAAGGGCAAGGAGATTGCCTACTTATTAAGATCTACACTGGTGAGGCAAGTCCTTCATGAGCGATGGCCATGATGGGATAGACAAGGTTGCTTCGTCGTGGACCCTCATACGTCTCTGTCGTATCTACTTCTCCTAACGCTTTTGCTCTTATTTTGGACTCTAATTTGCATGATTTGAATGAAACTAACCCGGACTGACTTGTTTTTAGCAAAACTACCGTGGTGTTGTTTTTGTGCATAAATAAAAGTCTTCGTAATTGGACAAAACTTTTTGGAGATTTATTTCAGAATATATGAAAAATACTAGAGCCAAGAACCACCGGAGGGGGGCCCTGGCTGACCACAAGACACCAGGGCGCGCCACCCCCTCCAGGCGCACCCTGGTGGGTTGTGGCCCCCTCATGGCCCCTCAGACCCTAATCCCAACTCCATAAATGCCTATTTTCGGAGAAAAAATAGGAGAGGAAGTTTCATCGCGCTTTATGATACGGAGCCACCGCCATCTCCTATTCTTCATCGGGAGGCCAAATCTGGAGTCTGTTCGGTGCTCCGGAGAGGGGGATCTTCCGTCTTCATCATCATCAACCATCCTGTATCACCAATTCCATGATGCTCACCACTGGGATTGAGTAATTCCTTCGTAGGCTTGCAAGTCGGTGAGATGTTGGATAAGATTCATCATGTAATCGAGTTAGTTTTGTTAGGGCTTGATCCCTATTATCCACTATGTTCTGAGATTGATGTTGATATGAGTTTGCTATGCTTAACGCTTGTCACTAGGGCCCAAGTGCCATGATCTCAGATCTGAACCATTTATGTTATCACCATTATATCTATGTCCTTCATCCGATCTTGCAACTCATATGCACCTACAACCTGTTTGGATCTACATACACCAAGGTAACAATAATTGGGATTCTTTCCAGTGATTACCATAGTATGAGGAGTTCATGTATTCCATGTGTTAATGCTTTGATCCGGTTCTCTATTAATAGGAGGCCATAATATCCCTTAGTTTCCTTGTGGACCCCGCTGCCATGGGAGGGTAGGACAAAAGATGCCATGCAAGTTATTTTCCATAAGCACGTATGACTACTTACGGAATACATTCCTACATTATATTTATGAACTGGAGCTAGTTCTGTTTCGCCCTAGGTTATGACTGTTATATGATGAATATCATCCAACGAATTCACTAATCAAATGCCTGCGAGTTTTCCACATATTGTTCTTACTAAGTTACTATTGCTATTGCTGATGTTACAACTGCTACAAAACCATTGCTCTCACTATTACCATTACTGTTACTGTTACTACTGCTATCAAAACTATCATATTACTGTGCTACTGATCACTTTGCTGCAGATATTTAATCTCCCTGTGTGGTTAAACTGATAACTCAACTGCTAATACTTGCCAATATTCTTTGGCTCCCCTTGTGTCGAATCTATAAATTTGGGTTGAATACTCTACCCTCAAAAATTGTTGTGATCCCATATACTTGTGAGTTATTATACCCTTCGTGGGTCGAGCACTCCGTGGACTCGTGCAGCCATTAACCTCCGTGGGTTGAAGTCTCCATCAACATGGACGTACGATAGCACCACCAGCCTGAACCACGCTTTCATGGGAGAACACGATCACCTATGGGACCATGAGCCCCTTTGTGGTTCGGGGAGGGGCGATCACATTGCAGAAAGAGCGGAGGCCATGCGCCAGCGCGACGGTGATGACACGGGTGGTTTTTACCCAGGTTCGAGCCACCGTGAGGTGGACAACCCTACTCCTGCTTATTGGTGGATTGGATGTGAGCAATGCCACAACACACTGCACTCAAGCCCGGCAAGGTGGCCTCGGGGAGAGCAGCTAAGCGTGTACAAGCGTGCAAGGGTCCGAATCCCTCTCTAGGTTGCCTTGGACCTCCTTTTAGAGGTAAGGGGTAACCAGAGTGGCATACCAATCTTTATCTAGTGATTAGATAGCTACCAGTGCTATCATACCTAACTCTGGCAGTTAGGACAAACTGCATTAAATGCATTGCTAGGTGTCGTGCTGAGGGTGAAACCCGGCAAGCCTGTCGCACCACTTAATCATCTCCTGCTTATCTTCATGACACACCTCTGGACATGTGTCAAATGGGTGTAATCTGTCTTCCAATGGTCTGCCACGTGCTTAGTGGAGTCCACTTAATCATTTGGAGGCTCGACACCGCACTGATAGGTGACTTGTGTTGCGATGCGATGGAGCGGTGGTGCCTTCGCGGGAACACTTGCTCTTGGCGGCCCCAGGAAGCCTTCCGAGGCAATCTTGGACTCGTCCTTGGGGCGGTCTCGACCTGGTCGGGCCCTCCTAAGGTGTTCTCTTCTCTCTCGTATGTTGACTTGGTCTTCTTGATCCACTCCTTAATCTCAAAGAGTGGTTTCTCTAGCTTGGCCTTGCATTACACGTTGGTGCCGGACATGCGATGCCAGCATGCATGTGTATGAGTCCAGGCAGCAAACGTGAACATTTGTTGCACCGACAAGAGCCCCCGGGCCTGGCCCATACGTGCCGCTCGGCATCGTTGGGGTAGGCCCCAATAAATACACATGCGAGCACCTGAGCCATGCCGCTATGGGATTTTATGTCTCTCTAGATATCTTCCTTGCTTCTTCATTAACCTGTGATTTAATCAGTTTCCTGTCTTCCCGCGAGTCGTGCTGAACGATGTGGGGCAATCCATGTTGTGGCCCGCGGGCTGCCCACCTTCGTGGGAAGGTAACTTCCATTTTACTCGTCCCACTACTCCTGTCGTTTCCGCCACGTACGTTGCATGCATTCAACTGGGTTGGTGGCGCACGCGTAGGGTGTGGGAATGAGTGCCATGGCAGAGAACCAAACACCATGGATAGGTTCAGGAGGGCGGTCGTTGATTCTGGACATCGTCAGCGACGTAGAGGGGCTGGACTAGTGGAATGGGGAGGTTGCCTTCTGGATGGTGAGGAGCCAGCCCCCTGATGTCTACTACACAACTTGTTCTTGTAGACTCATGTTGGGCCTTCAAGCGCAATGCTTTGTAGGACAGTAACAAATTCCCCTCAAGTGGATGACCTAAGGTTTATCAATCTGTGGGGGGCGTATGATGAAGATGGTCTCTATCAAACAACCCTACAACCAAATAACAAAGAGTCTCTTGTGTCCCCAACACACCAAATACAATGGTAAATTGTATAGGTGCACTAGATTGGTGAAGAGATGGTGATACAAGTGTAATATGGATAGTAGCTATTGATTTTGTAATAGTAACAATAAAAAACAGCAAGGTAGCAAGTAACAAGAGTGAACACGAATGGTATTGCAATGCTTGAAAATGAGGCCTAGGGTTCGTGCTTTCGCTAGTGCAATATCTCAACAATGCTAATATAATTTGATCACATAACCATCCCTCAACGTGCGATGAAGAATCACTCCAAAGTTCCTATCTAGCGGAGAACATAATAAGAAATTCTTTGTAGCTATTCTTTCCCATCGATCTATCCAAGAGTTCGCACTGAAATAACACCAAGTTATTCTTTCCGGTCGATCTAAAGAGTTTGTACTAAGATAACACTAAGTTATTCTTTCCAATCGATCTATCAAGAGTTCATACTAAAATAACACCAAAACAATTTCAAATTCATAATACTCAATCCAACACAAAGAACCTCAAAGAGTGCCCCATGATTTCTACCGGAGAAACAAAGACGAGAATGTGCATCAACCCCTATGCATAGATTACCCCAATGTCACCCCGGGAATCCACGACTTGAGTTCCAAAACACATATCAAGTGAATCTATATGATACCCCATTTTCACCACGGGTATTCGTAGAAGACACACATCAAGTGTTCTCCAATCCATAAAAGTATTCAATTCGATAAGTATGAAATCTCAAAGGGAAAACACAATTCTTCAAAATAAGATAGAGAGGGAGAAACACCATATGATCCAACTGTATTAACAAAGCCCAGGATACATCAAGATCGTGCATCTCAAGAACACGAGAGAGATATAGAGATTAAACACATAGCTATTGGTACAAACCCTCGGCCTCGAGGGTGGACTACTCCCCCCTCATCCTGGTGGCTGTCGGGATGATGAAGATGGCCACCGGTGACGATTTCCCCCTCCGGCAGGGTGCCAGAACGGGTTCTAGATTGGTTTTTCGTGGCTATAGAAGCTTGCGGCGGCAGAACTTCTCATATAGGGTTATTTCTAATTGTTTCTGTATTTATAGGATTTGTTGGCGTCGGTTTCATGCGAAGATGTGCCTCGAGGTGAGAACAACCCACCGGGGCAAACCAGGCCCCTCTGGCGCGTCGTGGTGGTTTGTGTCCTCCTCGTGGATCTTCTATACCTCCCACGAAGCTTCGGGGGTCTCTTTTTTCCAAAAAAAAATTCCTTGAAGAGTTTCAACTCATTTGGAGAACTTTTCATTTCTGCACAAAAAACAACACCACTGTAGTTTTGCTGAATACAATGTAAGTCCAGGTTAGTTCCATCCAAATCATACCAAAACCATATAAAATTGTTGTAAACATGACATGAATACTTCATAAATTATAGATATGTTGGAGATGTATCACCCCTAGGCACGCTCTCGTATAAAATGAGGTGCGGGCGATTGGCTCACCCACACAAATATCCTCCTCCTTCTTCGTCTTCTTCTTGCGTCGTTCTTCCACCATATAAAATTGTTGTAAACATGGAATGAATAATTCATAAATTATAGAATACGTTGGAGATGTATCAGCATCCCCAAGCTTAACTCCTACTCATCCTCGAGTAGGTAAATGATAAAAGAAATAATTTATGAAGTGCGAATGCTAGCATAGTGCATAAGCTTGATCAGTGATAATATCATTCACATTTCCTAGCATCATAACATCAACTCTTTCTCATAAATATCATCATGACAAAGTAGCAACTAATTCACATGTTAAGGTTCAAACAATGAATTCTCTTGAAACTTAACAACCTATTTTCTTAGTCAGCAAACAATTGCAATTCAACTTATTCAACAAAGTCTAAGTAAGAGCTCCACATACTCAATCATCATATAGTCTTCCATGATTGCTAGTACTCAAAGCATATTCTTAGAACAAATGGCATCCGTCGAACACAGAGAAAGATAGGGGCTTAATGTTTCGCCTCCCAACTCATTTATCATAGAGATAGTTGTCAACAATAATAAATCATGATCAAATATATTTGACCAGCCATATGTGCCTAGATCTTTCCCCACCATATGATGCTTGCCAACTAAAGGATAATTTAAGTTGACCTGAGAATGCATACTATTGACTCTTGCATAAAAGTAAATACAGAAAAGTAAAAGATAGGCCCTTCCCGGAGGGAAGCAGAGGTTGTCATGTGCATTTTGATTTTGGATGCCCAAGCTCTTAATGCAAAGGAACGTCACGTTATATTGCCCCTTATGATAGCAATCTCTGTTATGCAGTCTGTCGCTTTTATTACTTTGCCATCACAAGTTCGTATAATGCTCAATTTTCCTTACAATAAAAGATCAAACGTATTTAGGAGCAATTTTTATTGCTTTATGCAATAATGACAACTTACTTGAGGGATCTTATTCAATCCATAGGTAGGTATGGAGGACACTCATGGCAAGAAACTGGGTTTAAGGGTTTTTAGATGCACAAGTAGTGTCTTTACTTAGTACGAATTTTTGTCTAGCAAAAGATCATAGGAAAAACCACGTGTTGGAGGATCCATGACAATATAAGTTCTATGTAAATACAAACAACCATAACTCATTACGTTGTCTTCCTTGTCCAACTTCAAATAATTTTCTCAAGTTTGAAAATAATTAACGGGTATTCACAATCATAGAAGATGTCCAAGATAATATATTTGCATGTGAAAGTTTTCTTCCTTACACTAATCATTTATGAATTGCCTGTATGACCAATATTTTGATTGTCAAGCTTCAAAAGATTTCACTTTCTAAACACAATGTGAAGCTACTACTAGGCACAATATCAACATATAATTTTGTGGGGACACCGACTCATAAGTCAAGATCACCAGATGCACGTGTACAGTGATCCCAGATATCAATGCTCACTGAACACACAGAAGCTGATTAACAAGAGTCTTACATCCATACATAGAGTCTTACACAAATTATGACCATTATGGTCAAGTTTTAAATAGATAAAGCCTCGACGGTTGAGCATCAAATAAACTCAATCAGCGGAAATCTTCGTAGATAGGTAGAACCCATGCCATCTGCCTTAACCCTACAGGCATTCTAACTGGGAAAGCATCCTAGTTCGCATGTTCGTCTCCAAAGAATTCCTCTTCGAACTCTTGTTCTTCCATGCCTGGCCAATTAAATAACCAGTGGCAAGCCAATGAGTACTTTGAATGTACTTGCAAGCAACCCATGTTTTTGGATCAAGGTAACAATGCATGATGTAACAACAAGTAAGGAACCTAGCATCATGCTAGCTGAAATGACCTATCATCTTGTAAGGTATGCATCAACGAACTTCAGTAACCACGAGAACGGGTTACAGATATCAACATAATAGAGTTTGGATCAACTCTAGATTATTCCACATGTCGAGTCATTGCCTTGGCTCACATAGTTCTCTATCACACACATGCAGCAAGTTTGTAAAATTTCTAGACATGGTTTAAGTAGCACCACCCAACTAGACATTTCTCAGGATAGTGATATTCTACGGCGGGTAAACAAATTACTATCAAGCAATTGATAGAGAAGCGAATAATTATGAGAATATCTAGGCATGATCATTATATATAGGCATCACGTCCGAGACAAGTAGACCGAAACGATTCTGCATCTACTACTATTACTCCACACATCGACCGCTATCCAACATGCATCTAGTGTATTGAGTTCATAAGAACAGAGTAACGCCTTAAGCAAGATGACATGATGTAGAGGGACAAACTCAAACTTAGTGATATAAACCGTGCGTGATTTTCTCCAAAAATATCTCTCCCGAAGGTTTCATTCCGTTTGGACTCCGTTTGATATCCCTTTTCTGTAAAACCCTGAAACAGGCAAAAAAGAGCAATCTGGACTGGGCCTTTGGGTTAGTAGGTTAGTCCCAAAAATAATATAAAAGTGTATGACAAAGCCCATTAAACATCCAAAACATCATAAATAATAGCATGGAACAATAAAAAATTATAGATACGTTGGAGACGTATCAAGCATCCCCAAGCTTAATTCCTGCTCGTCCTCAAGTAGGTAAATGATAAAAAAAGAATTTTTGATGTGGAATGCTAACCAACATAGTTTTTCAATGTAATTCCCTTAATTGTGGCATGAATGTTCAGATCTGAAAGATTCAAGAAAAAAGTCTATATTGACATAAGAAATAGTAATACTTCAAGCATACTAACAAAGCAATCATGTCTTCTCAAAATACTAAGGCTAAAGAAAGTTATCCCTACAAAATCATATAGTCTGGCTATGCTCCCTCTTCATCACACAAAATATTCATATCATGCACAACCCCGATTTCAGCCAAGCACTTGTTTTAATACTCTATTCTTTCAAACCTTTCAACTTTCACGCAATACATGAGCGTGAGCCATGGACATAGCACTATGGGTGGAATAAAGAGGTGGTTGTGGAGAAGACAAAAAGGAGGGAGATAGTCTCACATCAACTAGGCGTATCAACGGGCTATGGAGATGCCCATCAATAGATATCAATGTGAGTGAGTAGGGATTGCCATGCAACGTATGCACTAGAGCTAAAAATGTATGAAAGCTCAACAAAAGAAACTAGTGGGTGTGCATCCAACTTGCTTGCTCATGAAGACCTAGGGCATTTGAGGAAGCCCATCGTTGGAATATACAAGCCAAGTTCTATAATTAAAATTATCACTTGTATATGAAAGTGACTAAACATGAGACTCTCTATCATGAAGAACATGGTGCTATTTTGAAGCACAAGTGTGGAAAAAGATAGTAGCAATTGTCCCTTCTCTCTTTTCCCTCATTTTTTTGGAGGGGTTTTCTCTCCTTTTTTTATTTAGCCCCTGTCTAGTTTTTTGGGCCATCTTTTTATTATTGGCCTTTCCTGACATGGGACAATGCTCTAATTATGATGATCATCACAATTTTATTGATTTACAACTCAATATTACAACTCGATACTAGAACAAGTATGACTCTATGTGAATGCCTCCGGTGGTGTACCAGGATGTGCAATGAATCAAGAGTGACATGTATGAAAGATTATGCATGGTGGCTTTGCAACAAATACGATGTCAGCTACATGATCATGCATGGCAATATGACAATATGATGCGTGTCATATGAACGGAACGGTGGAAAGTTGCATGGCAATATATCTCGGAATGGCTATGGAAATGCCATGATAGGTAGGTATGGTGGATGTTTTGAGGAATATATATGGTGGCTATTTTGAGGAAGGATATATAGTGGGTGTATGGTACCGGCGAAAGTTGCACGGTAAAAGAGAGGCTAGCAATGGTGGAAGGGTGAGAGTGCGTATAATCCATGGACTCAACATTAGTCATAAAGAACTCATATACTTATTGCAAAAATTTACAAGTCATCGAAACAAAGCAATCAACGCATGCTCCTAGGGGGGAGGTTGGTAGGAGTTAACCATCGCGCGCCCCCGACCTCCACACAAAGGTTGACACTTTACAAATACCTCATGCTCTAACTTCGTCACATCGCGGTTCACCATATGTGCATGCTACGAGAATCACTAACTTTAACACAAGCATTCCTCAATTTCATAATAAATCCACTAGCATGACTCTAATATCACTATCCTCATATCTCAAAACAATTATCATGCATCCAACTTCTCATCATATTCAATGCACTTAGTGTGAAAGTTTTTACTACATTGATATTGGATGTCTATCATGTGAAGACTAGTTTTATAGACTAAGCACATTACCATGCTGTTTTAATAGACTCACAAAAGGATATAAGTGAAGCATGAGAGATCAACAATTTCTTCAAAATATTATCACCACCATGCTCTAAAAGATATAAGTGAAGCACTAGAGCAAAAACTATTTAACTCAAAAGATATAAGTGAAGCACATAAAGTGTTCTAACAATTCCTAGGACATATTTAACTCTCTCAAATAGGTGTCCAGAAAGGATAATTGTGGAAAACTAACAACCAAAGACTCAAATTATACAAGACGCTCCAAGTAAAACACATATCATGTGGTGAATAAAAATATAGCTCCGAGTATAGTTACCGATAGATGAAGACGAAAGAGGGGATGCCTTCCCGGGGCATCCCCAAGCTTAGGCCTTTGGTTGTCCTTGAATTTTATTTGGGGTTCCTTGGGAATCCCCAAGCTTAGGTCCTTGCTACTCTTTGTTCCATAGTCCATCAAAGCAAAACTCAAAACTTGAAAACTTCACAACACAAAACTTAGACAAAAATCTCGTGAGCTCCGTTAGTATAAGAAAGCAAACCACTACTCAAAGGTACTGAAATGAATTCATTCTTTGTTTATATTGGTGTTAAACCTACTGTATTCCAACTTTTCTATGGTTCATACTTCCCAATATTACTTATAGATGCATTGAAATAAGCAAACAACACACGAAAAACAGAATCTGTCAAAAACAAAACAGTCTGTAGTAATCTGCAGGTTTCGCATACTTCTGTAACTCCAAAAAATTCAAACTAAATTGGTAAACGTGAGGAATTTGTCTATTAATCATATGCAAAAATAATCAACTAAATATCACGCTCCAGTAAATTCTGATGACCATTCTAGCGAACGCTAACGATTCTGTTTTTCACAGCAAGATCACATAAACTTCACACAAGTCTTCCCACAGGTTCTACTTGGCACAAACACTAAACAAAACACAAAACCACATCTAAACAGAAGCTGGATGCAATATTTATTCCTAAATAGAAGAAAAAACAAAAAAAAATTGGGTTGCCTGCCAACAAGCGCTATCGTTTTACGCCCCTAGCTAGGCACGGATGGATATATCTAGGTATTGCCATATTTGGAAGGCAATCCATAAGTGGCTCTCATAATATATTCATATGGTAATTTGATTTTCTTTCTAGGAAAGTGTTCCATGCCTTTCCTTTACGGAAATTGGAATCTAATATTTCCTTCCTTCATATCAATAATTGCACCAATCGTTCTAAGAAAAGGTCTACCAAGAATAATAGGACATGAAGGATTGCAATCTATATCAAGAACAATGAAATCTACGGGCACATAATTCCTATTGGCAACAATAAGAACATCATTAACCCTTCCCATAGGTTTCTTAATAGTGGAATCCGCAAGATGCAAATTTAAAGAACAATCATCAAGCTCATGGAATCCTAGCAAATCACACAAAGTTTTTGGGATAGTGGAGACACTTGCACCCAAATCACACAAAGCAAAACATTCATGATCTTTAATTTTTATTTTTGATAGTAGGTTCCCACTCATCATAAAGCTTTATAGGGATAGAAACTTCTAATTCAAGTTTTTCTTCATAAGATTGCATCAAAGCATCAACTATGTGTTTAGTGAAAGCTTTATTTTGACTATAAGCATGCGGAGAATTTAGTACGGATTGCAACAAGGAAATACAATCAATCAAAGAGCAATTATCATAATTGAATCCCTTGAAATCCAAAGTAGTGGGTTCATCACTATGCAAAGTTTTAATTTCTTCACTCCCACTTTTAGTAATTTTAGCATCAAGATCTAAAAACTTTGAATCATTGGGACACCTTAAAGTAGAATCATCTCCAATCCTATCTTCATCAAGATTTATACTAGAAAACAAGGATCTAATAGGAGACACATCAATAACTTTCAGATCTTCATCTTTATTTTCATGATAACTAGATGAACATGCTTTTATATAATTCTCTCTTTTAGCACGCATCCTAGCGGTTCTTTCTTTGCATTCATCAATGGAAATTATCATGGCTTTGAGAGACTCATTGATATCATGCTTAGGCGGGATAGATCTAAGTTTCAAAGAATCAACGTCAAGAGTAATTCTATCCACACTTCTAGCCAACTCATCAATCTTAAGCAATTTTTCTTCAATCATAGCATTGAAATTCTTTTACGAAATCATAAACTCCTTAACACTAGTTTCAAATTCAGAATGCATCTTTCCATAAGAGTTGTTGTAGGAATTACCATAATTATTAGAGGAATTACTAGGAAAAGGCCTAGGATTAAAGTTCCCTCTATAAGCATTGTTACCAAAACTATTCCTACCAACAAAACTAACATCCAAAGATTCATTGTTATTTTCAATCAAAGTAGACAAAGGCATATCATTAGGATCAGAAGAAGCACTCTTAGCATTAAATAATTGCATAAGTTCATCCATCTTTCCACTCAAAACACTAATTTCTTCAATAGCATGCACTTTTTTACTAGTAGATCTTTCGGTGTGCCATTGAGAATAATTAACCATAATATTATCTAGGAGTTTGGTAGCTTCTCCTAAGGTAGTTTCCATGAAAGTGCCTCCGGCGGCTGAATCTATAAGATTTTCCATGAAAGTGCCTCCGGAGGCTGAATCTAAAAGATTTCTAGAAGCAAAATTCAAGCCAGCATAAAAGTTCTGAATAATCATCCATAGATTCAAACCATGCGTAGGGCAATTACGTATCATCAATTTCATTCTCTCCCAAGCTTGTGCAACATGCTCATGATCTAGTTGCTTAAAATTCATAATATCATTTCTAAGAGAGATGATCTTAGCAGGAGGGAAATACTTAGAGATAAAAGCATCTTTGCACTTATTCCACGAATCAATACTATTTCTAGGCAAAGAGGAAAACCAAGTTTTAACAAGATCTCTAAGTGAAAACGAAAATAAGTTCAATTTAACAATATCGTTATCCCTATCCCTTTTCTTTTGCATATCACACAAATCAACAAAGTTGTTTAGATGGGTAGCGGCATCTTCACTAGGAAGGCCAGAGAATTGATCTTTCATGACAAGATTCAACAAAGCAACATTGATCTCACAAGATTCAGCATCGGTAATAGGAGCAATCGGAGTGCAACTAAAATCATTATTGTTGGTATTGGAGAAGTCACACAATTTGGTATTGTTCCGAGCCATAGTGACAAGCAAGCAATCCAACACACACAAGCTAACAAGAAGCATGCGAACGATACACACGGCAGAAGAAGGGAAAATAAAATGGCAAGGGTGAAGTGGGGGAGAGGAAAATGAGAGGCAAAAAATGTAATGGAAAGGATAAGGGTTTGTGATAGGTACTTGGTATATGACTTTTGCATAAGCCTCCCCGGCAACGGCGCCAGAAATTCTTCTTGTTACTTCTCGAGCTTGCGTTGTATTCCCTCGAAGAAGAAAGGGTGATGCAGCATAGTAGCGTAAGTATTTCCCTCAGTTTTTGAGAACCAAGGTATCAATCGAGTAGGAGACCACGCGCGAGTCCCTCGCACCTGCACAAACAAATAAGAACTTCGCAGCCAACGCGATAAGGGGTTTCCAATCCCTTTACGGTCACTTACGAAAGTGAGATCTGATAGAGATGATAGTTTGATATTTTTGGTATTTTTTATTATAAGAACAGAAAGTAAAAGTGGAAAAGTAAAGTAGATTATACATTGATATGTTGAGAATAGATCCAGGGGCCATATTGTTCTCTAGTGGCTTCTCTCATGATAGAGATATTCTATGGCGGGTAAACAAATTACTGTCAAGCAATTGATAGAAAAGCAAATAATTATGAGACTATCTAGGCATGATCATTATATATAGGCATCACGTCTGAGACAGGTAGACCGAAACGATTCTGCATCTACTACTATTACTCCACACATCGACCGATATCCATCATGCATCTAGTGTATTGAGTTCATAAGAACAGAGTAACGCCTTAAGCAAGATGACATGATGTAGAGGGATAAACTCAAACTTAGTGATATAAACCCCATGTTTTTATCCTCGATGGCAACAATACAATACGTGCCTTGCTGCCCCTACTGTCACTGGGAAAGGACACCACAAGATTGAACCCAAAGCCAAGCACTTCTCCCATTGCAAGAACTATAGATCTAGTAGGCCAAACCAAACCAATAATTTGAAGAGACTTGCAAGGATATTATAATCATACATAAAGAGTTCAGAGAAGAACCAAATATTTCTCATAGATAATCTTTATCATAAACCCACAATTCATCGGATCTCGACAAACACACCGCAAAAAGAGATTACATCGAGTAGATCTCCTCGAAGACCGAGGAGATCTTTTTATTGAGATCCAAAGAGAGAGAAGAAGCCATCTAGATACTAGCTATGGACCCGAAGGTCTGTGGTAAACTACTCACAACTCATGGTGAGGCGATGATGATGATGTAGAAGGACTCCGTGGTAGATCCCCCCTCCGGTGGAGCTCCGGAACAGGTCCCAAGATTGGATCTCATGGGAACAGAAGGTTACAGCGGTGGAACTAGGGTTTTCTCTGTTGTTTTGATTGTTTCAGGGTACGTAGGCATATATAGGAGGAAGGAGGGCACCGGGGCCATATGTGGGGCCCACGAGGCAGGGGGCGCGCCCCCACCCCTGTGGGCACCACGTAAACCCTACTCCGTGGTTCTCAAGTCTCCCGTGCGTGATTTTCTCCAAAAATATCTCTCCTGAAGGTTTCATTCCGTTTAGACTCCGTTTGATATCCCTTTTCTGTAAAACCCTTCAACATGCAAAAAACAGCAATCTGGACTGGGCCTTTGGGTTAGTAGGTTAGCCGCAAAAATAATATAAAAGTGTATGACAAAGCCCATTAAACATCCAAAACATCATAAATAATAGCATGGAACAATAAAAAATTATAGATGGAGACGTATCACGCACTTTACCAACAATATCCGGGAATCCTTCGTGTCACCCACGATCCCGCGGTACCTCAAGTACTCGAGGGAAGCACCCGATCATTATCTTTCCCTAGACGACACTAACATAGAGTCCACTCATTGGTACACAACCCTTGTGTATAAGGAAAAGATCGTGGGACTCTGCCTTTTCACATTATCACGCATACACGAAGGGACCAACTGTGTGTCTGGTGCCCTGTAAAAATAGTCATGGCCGCCTATCCAAGCACGACCCCATCCCGAGAGTGACCTCAAGTGATCCCCGTCACTAGTAATGCGGGCACCATGCTTGTATCAAACTAAGTAATGAATAATGCCTCGTCCCATTAGGATTAGAGTGGTTGCACATGTTTGGTTGGGATGGTAATCATAGATAAATCTAATCCATCATTTTACACACACACACACACACACAAAATGCTTGCTCCGGTACACCACTTCTTCCTCAAGTGGTGACCTTAGTTCAACATCACCCACGGGCATTACGGGCACCCGATGGGGTTTTCGAAAGAATGCAACCACGAGGAGTTCATGGCACACATGCAACATTATGCATCAATGACTAATCTTTTGACATAGTTCTCCATGCACAAGGTAGAGCTATGAGTATGGGCATGCATTATTTGGTGGATCGTAACAAGTTTATCACCGTCACTTTCATTATCATGCAATCGGAAAGAGGGTACCGGTGAATAAGAGGGGTGTCATGGTCAAAGGGTTGCTTTCCTTGGTTGGATTGGTCTTCAAAGTCTTCAAGTCCTTCTCCTTCTTCATGTCCAACTACCTCGTCCAATACATAATCTATTCATCGCAAAACAAATGAAAAAATAAGGCAATAGCCAAAACAAAAAAGTCAAAGTGCTCAGAAAAATGTAAACTTATTTTTGTTAAATACTAGGATGAAAACTAAGAAGGGGAAAAATTTTAGTTTTGGATTTGGAGCAAAAGGGACAAAGTAATGGATTTTTGAAGAGGGATATAATTGTTCAAATTTCAATTTAAATTTGAATAGTACATAAAAGTTTGAAGGACATGGATGAAATATAAACCAATAAATAGGTGGGATTATTAAAAGATTTTAGGAGATTAAATTATTTAATTTGGATAAATATTTTATCTAGTGGTATATTTTGAAATATTAACAAAAAAGAAAAAGGGAAAGGGCACTGTGCAACTGGGCCAGAACATTCGGAGTGAACAGGCCCAGAAGGGATTCGGCCTGGGCGAGCCGAGCGGCGCGCGTGCACCACGTTTGAACCTAATGGGTGGGGCCTAGGCGCCAGTGAGAGAGAGGGGTGAGGGAGAGGGGAGGATGACAAGCGGGGCCTGCCTATCATCTCCGACCTTACGACCAGAGGGCTGGCAAGCTCACCGGCGGCGATGCAGGATGCGGCGAGGTGAGCTGAGAGCACCTTTGGATTCAGCATGGAGTCGCCATTCGGGTGGTGGTGGTCGACGTCGCCGGAGCGGCCTGGTTCGCCGGCGACGAGGAGGCACGACGGAGGAGCATCAGGTGGTGGCTGCTCCGGTCGATTCCGACTGCAAATGAAGCGGAGGAGAGAGGGGAAATGGTTAGTGGGGTGTTGTGGTTCCAGATCGAGGTATAGGTGCGGCGGGGAGGGATTGTACCGAGTGGATGACGGCGAACTGCAACGGCGGAGCTCGAGCTTGATCTCGAGTTCGGGTGCTCCTAGAGGAGAGCTGGGGGCACAACGGGCCGATTTGGAGCATGTGGAGGCGAGTGGTGGAGAGGGAGAGGCTCGGGGAAGCCTATATATAGGCGGACGACGGTACATCGAAGACTCGTGCGTCGGCGAGCTCATTGCCATCGCCACGGGTCATGGGAGCTCGTCGCGGTGTGTCTAGGGAATTTGTGAGGTTGGTCCATAGCGAGTGGGTGAAGAGAGAGAGAGCAGGAGGAGGGCCAGGGGCACCGCGCGTGTGAGCTTGCTCACTAGTGCGCTCAGGCGGCCAGTGCGCATGCAAGAAGAGGCATGATGAGGGAGAAGGAGGAGGGGACAAAGACTTGGCATGTGGCAGACATCGAGGCATCTCGGCAGGCATGCAGGGACGCCTGAGGTGGCCGGAGGCGCTTGGGCGTGGGCGTCTACAGTGCTAGAGTGCAGTTTAGCATGCTCTAGACCGTGCTTATTACATGCCATGGCATATTTTATACTGTGTGGGCGCGGCCACTGGTGTCTGTTAGCTCTAGGAGATAGTAAAGAAAGGGAAGGGAGCCCTGGATGCCATGAATGGCCATTGGAGTGAGGAGGGAGTTGAGAAAGAGAGGTGTAGTGGCTGTCCAAAGAGGTAAATGGGGATGTTTCACCCTTCAATTATTGAGTTGAGGCCAGGGAAGAGTTATTGGAGGTAGAAGTGGGCTAGGAGTAGCTGTGGTAAAAATTTGAGCCCAAGCGAAGAGTGGAAGAGGTCCAAGTAGATGTTTTGGTAAAATGGCGGAAGGTGTTTGTTGTTGGTTTGGGCAAGAAAAATAATTCCGTTAGGCATGAGACTTAACATGGTGAAATGGAACATAGAAATAGGGTGTTCCACACATTTTGAGCTCATTTGGGCAAAGTTGCCAATGCAACTTTTGTAAACCTTAGAAATCAACAGAAATCAGTTTACCAAGATCTAGTCATGCAAAACCATTCCCCTTGATGCACCACCTGGTGTAGTGTCAATATTTGTGGTTGTGAGCATGTCCAGAAATTTTTGGGTCATTTGGATAAAGTTGGCAATGTAAAGTTGTTCAAACTTGAATCTGGACAGAGAGGGTTTTGGTACTTTTGTGAACGAAAACTATTTTGATTGAGCTGCAAGTTTGCAAGGACATCATATTATGCATATGTGACTTGCTAGAATTATCCTGGAATTTTTAGAGAATATTTCTGTAACACCCCGGACACACCCGCCGGTGGTCGTTACTCCTGGCGGGATCTAGACTGGCCTCACATATCAATACTAGTCTTTTCTGCGCACTTTGTCCTCACTCGTGCGCACCCGGGAGCAACTTACCGGTCGGTCACCCATCCTGAAACTACTCCAAGCTGAGCACGCTTAACTTTGGAGTTCTATCCGAATGGGCTCCCGGAAAAGAAGGAATTCCTTATTGATATGAGTAGTCTATCATCCCTAATAAGCCAGGCCGTCACATACACCCTCACTCAGAGGAACCGACGTCCTCGTCGGGCCACAGGAACGTTCCCTCTTGGCACAACCGTCTGTGCTTCCAGGACAGCACATGTGCCATGCCGTGTGCCACGACGGGTCACAAACGTCATGCACAACATGACTGCAAACTGTCCGCAAACATCCGTGTAACCGTGAGGGTCGGCTCTGATACCAACTTGTAACGCCCCAGACACACCCGCCGGTGGTCGTTACTCCTGGCGGGATCTAGACTGGCCTCACATATCAATACTAGTCTTTTCTGCGCACTTTGTCCTCACTCGTGCGCACCCGGGAGCAACTTCCCGGTCGGTCACCCATCCTGAAACTACTCCAAGCTGAGCACGCTTAACTTTGGATTTCTATCCGAATGGGCTCCCGGAAAAGAAGGAATTCCTTATTGATATGAGTAGTCTATCATCCCTAATAAGCCAGACCGTCACAATTTCCTTTGTACATATTTCAAAGCTTGAAATATCCAGAAACTGTTTTTGAGGGATTTGTCCAATATTTTGAACATGACCATGTGTTGAAACTCTTATATATGGACAATGTATATGTCCTATGAGTTTCCCTAAATTTTCTCAAATATTTTTTAAACATCTAAATAATTTTAATTTTAACCTATTAAAGACCATTTCTAGCCTAAAGAAAAAGCCTTTAAATAAAATAGGAAAATAACTTTTAAAATTATACTTTTGTGGTTTATGGGAGTCATATACCTAATAGGATTCAAATATACTCTTCGAAAGGTTTTTCGCACCCCAAATCAAGTACTTGTAGTGCAAACCTCAATTTCGGGGTTTTTGAAAACTAAATTTAGAAAATACTTTTTGGCCAAATTATTCTTGTAAGAAAATACTATATTGTACTATACACATGGTATGATCATTCGGCAGAAGTTTGGAGCTAGGAGATGAATTATATAAGGTGGAGCTATGTTGACCTTAAAGAGCACTTGAAAATCACAGAGAGAAAACCAACTTCAAATAAAACCAAATAGTGAAAAGTTTTTGTTGGTCCAAGTTTTCATGCTTTAACAATGCCAATGACATGTTACAAAATGCAGGGTGTGACAGACCTACCCCCTTACAAGAATCTCATCCCCGAGATTCTTAAACTAGGTTTTAAAGAGATCTGGAAACTCGGATCTAAGGTAGTCTTCGCGCTCCGAGGTTGCTTCTGCTTCGATGTGGTTGCTCCACTGGACCATGAAGTACTTGATGGTTCGGCTTCGCGTACGTCGTTCTGCTTCATCCAAAATGCAGATGGGCCTCTCACGGTAGGTCATATTAGGCTGAAGGTCAATGGCTTGGTGATCAACATCCTTGTAGAGATCGGGCTTGTGTCGAACATGGAGACACTTTTGGAGTTGTGACACGTGGAACACGTTGTGCACATCGGATAGTTCCGGTGGTAGTTCTAATTGGTAAGCAACATCTCCTCTTCGTGCGGTGATCTTGAAGGGACCAATAAATATTGGTGCCAGCTTCCCCTTCACATGGAAACGCTTGGTTCCCTTAATAAGAGTTACTCGCAGGTACACATGGTCCCCGACTTGGAAGTTCACTTTTCAGCGACTAGTGTCGGCATAGCTCTTCTGTCTTGACTTGGCGGTCTTCAGATACTCCCTGACTAGCTGAACATGCTCTTCTGCTTCACGAAGGACATCTGGTCCAAAGACTAGCCCTTCTTCGGTCTCCGACCAATTGAGGGGTGTGTGGCATCTGCGTCCACACAACACCTCAAATGGTGCCATCTGGAGGCTTGACTGATAACTGTTGTTATAGGAGAACTCGGAAAAAGGGAGGCAATCTTCCCACTTAGCTCCATATGCTAAGACACAGGCTCGGAGCATGTCTTCGAGTATCTGATTCACTCATTCTGTCTAACCCCTGGTCGACGGGTGGAAAGCAGTGCTGAAAGACAACTTAGTTCCCATGGCCCCTTGGAACTTCTTCCACAACCTTGAGGTAAATTGGGTTCCTCGATCCGACACAATCTCTTTAGGAACACCATGAAGGCTTACGATCTTGTTAATGTAGAGAGTTGCCAGCTGGTTGCCATCATAAGTAGCCTTGACATGAATGAAATGGGCTATTTTGGTTAAATGGTCGACTATGACCCAGATAGAGTGGTGTCCCTTGTTTGACCTAGGAAGTCCAGTGATGAAATCCATTCCGACTTACCCCGTTTCCACTCGGGAACCTTGTGTGGTTGGAGCAATCCAGCAGGTCGCTGATATTCAGCCTTGACCCTTTGGCATAGATCACATTTTGCAACATAGGTGGCAATCTCCCTTTTCATCGTGTGCCACCAAAATCTTCCCTTCAGGTCTTGATACATCTTGGTTACTCTAGGGTGGATGGAATACGGAGTGTCGTGGGCTTCTTGCAGGATCAAATCCTTCAGCTTCTTCTTGTTCGGTACGCAGATATAGCCTTTGTACCAAATAATTCTGTGTTCGTCTTCAGAGAATCATGGGGCCTTGCCTTGCTTCATCTTCTTCTCGATGCCTTTGATGCTTACATGTCCTTTCCGCGCTTCATTGACTTCATCCATTAGGGTCGGCTTGACTTCTAGGTGGTCCAGATACCCATAGGTAACCAATTCCAAGCCAAACTATTCCAGCTCTTTAAACAGGGCTGGCTGCCTTCCTTTAACCATGGCATTCAGGGAGCAAGCCTTCCTGCTCAAGGCATCTGCTATGACATTAGCCTTTCCAGGGTGGTATTGAACACTAAGATCATAATCTTTGATCAATTCCAACCATCTCCGCTGCCTCATGTTCAATTCCTTTTGAGTGAAAATATACTTTGGACTCTTGTGGTCTGTGTATATCTCACACCGCTTCCCTAGGAGGTAATGTCGCCATGTCTTCAAAGCATGAACCACTGCCGCTAACTCAAGATCATGAGTAGCGTAGTTCTCTTCATGAGGTCGTAGCTTCCTTGAAAGGTAAGCTATGACTCGACGTTCTTGCATCAGAACGCTTCCCAATCCGGTTCGAGAGCCATCACAATATATCACAAACTCCTTGTGAATGTTAGGTGTTGCCAGAAATGGGGCGCTGGTCAATCTCTTCTTGAGTTCTTGGAAGCTTTCTTCGCACTTCGGCGTCCATTCGAACTTCTTGTCCTTCCTCAAGAGCTGAGTCATTGGCCGGGCAATGCTGGAGAATCCTTCCACAAATTTGCGATAGTAGCCCGCAAGTCCGAGGAAGCTTATAACTTCCTTGACGGTAGTTGGGGATTGCCATTGGGTCACAGCTTCAATCTTGGCGGAATCTACTGACAATCCTTCCTCGGTCAATACATGATCGAAGAATCTAACTTTGTGTAGCCAAAAGTCACACTTTCTGAATTTGGCATATAGTTGGTTCTCTCGACGCTTGTCTAGGACCATCCTCAAGTGTTGCTCGTGCTCTTCTTCCGTCTTCGAGTAGACAAGAATGTCATCAATGAACAAAACAACAAACTTGTCCAAATATTCCATCAAGACCTTGTTCATGAGATACATGAAGTAAGCTGGGGCATTGGTCAATCCGAAGGACATGACCGTGTACTCATACCAGCTATATCTGGTTACAAATGCCATGTTCAGAATATCTTGAGGTCTGATCTTTAGCTGATAGTACCCAAATCGGCGGTCGATCTTGGAGAACACCTTGGCTCCATTGAGTTGATCAGATAGATCTTCAATCCTGGGAAGTGGATACTTGTTCTTGATTGTGACTTCATTGAGAGAACGATAATCGATACATAACCAGATGGTACCATCCCTCTTTGCCACAAACAGAACAGGTGATCCCCAAGGGAAGGCACTAGGGTGCATAAATCCCTTCCTCAACTGCTCTGCCAGTTGCTTCTTCAACTCTGCTAACTCTTCCATCCCCATTCTATAAGGCTTCTTATAGATGGGTCCTGCTCTGGGCATGAGCTCGTTGATGAACTCAATGTCACGGTCATGAGGAATTCCCGGTAGGTCATCCGGAAAGACATCGGGGTACTTGCATACTACCGGCACTTGCTCCAATCCAACTTGAGACAAACAGTTGACTTGGGCGACTTGAGCAGAAGAGGAGTTGGAGGAAAACTTAACTTCGACTCCTTGGTCATTGGTCACAGTGACATCCAAGCCTTGTGATCTCATGACAATAAGGTCTACTAGGAAATCTACCCCTTTAATGATGATTCCGACTCCCTTACATCCTATCTTGGCTCTCATCTCTGCTCCGGGGGTTTGTACCACCATAGGACTATTCAGGGGTGTAGGGGTCATGCCACTTTTTAATGCAAACTTTTGGGTGAAAAAGGAATGCGTGGCTCCAGAATCAGTTGCAGGTGCTGAGTTGACAAGGAATGTACATCTTGTCTTCAAGCATGAGTGCTTTGTTCACCGGGTCAGGAAAGGTTGGAGTCACACATGACAAGCGAGTACTGCAGAGTCACACACGACATCTTCAGGGGCATACCTTGATTGAACACTGAACTTCTGCATGTAATCCTTAACGGTGCCACTTCCTTGCTTCAGAGCTTGGAACGCATGCTTCTTGATAGCCATGATTCCGGAAGGAATGTGGGCCTTGCAGAATTCTGCCTTCAAGTCATTCCAGGTGATGGCTTGCCCAGCATGCATGACCTTGAATCCATCCCACCAAGCTCTAGCAGTTCCCCTGGAATACGACATAAGCCAACTTCTCGCGATCTTCAGGATAGCCGACTAGTTCCAGCATGTCCTCAATGGTGCGGACCCAGTCGTCTGCATCTAGGGGTTCAGCAGTCTCGATGAAGGTTGGCGGTGCATGCTTCTTAACCTCTACCAACGTGGAACGTCCATTTCTGTTCCACTCCGGCTGGTAGTTGTTGGTGATATATTGAGAAATCATCTGGAGGGTTGCAGTGTTGGCTTGGCGTTCCTCTCGGAAGGCTTGGAGAAGCTGAGCCATGTCCATGTTCGGGGGAGGTGGTGGTGGTGGAGCTTGTTTGTGGGTTTGGTCCTGGCTAGCTTCTACTTGGGTGGATGCTCTGGCTTTCGGCTGCTGGGTAGAGGTACCAGTAAGAGTTACAACATGCATCCTTTGGAGTGGTCAAGGTCTTATGATCGGGAAACATGAGGGAGAGCAATAAAGATGGGTGCCTTGTAAGGGGGTTGGTATGACACTACTTGTTTTCATGCAAGGGCCAAAAGGGCCAAACACTTTCATTAAAAATCCAAATAGGTGATGAAGTCGTTTACATGTCCCTAAAGGGGAATACACGACTTACATCAAAACACATCAAAAGCAAAACACATCACTACATGGTTTCATATGAAGTATTAGAAGGACTCGACTACGCATAGGGGTTACACGACCTATCCTACCGTAGGGGTTACAAGCTGGCATATCCGAGTTGCGAATGATGCCTAAGTGGTGGAATTCTTGGTCGCGTATTCTGGCTCTTCTGGGTCTTCCTCCTCGTCTTCATCCATCTGGGCTCCTTTATCACTTGAAGGTGTGGGGGAGTGGAGGAGTTGAACACGGCATTGCTTTGCTGGTGGTGCGGGGAAGAGCTTGCGATAATCCCTTGCCCTCATACGACATCGCTAGGGTGGTTCTCCATACTTGGCTGATACATCTCCTGAGGGTCTTCCGCCTCGATAGGCGATGGCGGGTTGCCCAGGAGGCGCACCTTCTTTCTTGATCCTATCTGTCTTCTCTTGTGCTTGACGAGGAAGTGTTTTGGTCTCGTGGAGTTCCTTCCGAAGCTTCATCGACTCCGAGGCCAATTCTTGTGCCAAGCTATTGGCACAAAGGCTGAAGTAGGTTTGGAATCGGAGTGGAAGTCCTTCCTTCAATGGTGGGGCTCGTGTGCTGCTCTCATCTTCACCTTCCTTCTGGTAAGGCAAGAACTGGGTTGTTGGCTTGATTGCCATCTCCAGAAGAAATTCTCGGCGGCGGTTTATTGCCTTGAGTGCAGCTGCCTCGACAGCGAGGTGTAGTGTTGCCATCTGGGGTCCCTCGAGGAACCAACTTGTGGGAGGATCATTTGCCTTCACGATCACTTCCACATGGTACACCGTCTCTATGCTAACTACTACAGTCAGGATGGCTCAGATACCAGCTCTATCGGGACCCCGAGTCATAAGATGAGATCACCGAATGCACGTGTACAGTGATCCCAGAGATCAATGCTCACTAAACACACATAAGCTGAATAACAAGATTCTTACATCCATACATATCGTCTTACACAAATTATGACCATTATGGTCAAGTTTTACATAGATAAATCCTGGAGGGCTAAACATCAAATAAACTCAAGCAGTGGAAATCTTCGTAGATAGGTAGAACCCATGCCATCTGCCTTAACCCTACAGACATTCTGACTAGGAAAGCATCCTAGTTCGCATGTTCGTCTCCGAAGAATTCCTCTTCGAACTCATGTTCTTCCATGCCTGGCCAATAAAATAACCAGTGGCAAGCCAATGTGTACTTTGAATGTACTCACAAGCAACCCATGTTTTTGGATCAAGGTAAAAATGCATGATGTAACAACAAGTAAGCAACCTAGCATCACGCTAGCTGAAATGACCTATCATCTTGTAAGGTATGCATCAATGAACTTTGGTAACCACGAGAATAGGTTACAGATATCAACATAATAGAGTTTGGATCAACTCTAGCTTATTCCACATGTGGAGTCATTGCCTTGGCTCACATAGTTCTCTATCACACACATGCACCAAGTTTGTAAAATTTATGGACATAGTTTAAGTAGAACCACCCAACTGTCCATGACCGTGGACACGGCTATTCGAATAGTTTGACACTCTGCAGAGGTTACGCACTTGACCCACAAGATCCGGGAAGCTTTCGTGTCACCCACGGTCCCGCGGTACCTTGAGTACTCAGGGGAAGCACCCGATCATTATCTTTCCCTAGACGACACTAACATAGAGTCCACTCGTTGGTCCATAGCCCTCGTGTATAAGAAAAAGATCGTGGGACTCTGCCCTTTCACATTATCACACATACACAAAGGGACCAACGGTGTGTCCGGAGCCCTGTAAAAACAGTCATGGCCGACTATCCAAGCACGACCCCGTCCCGAGAGTGACCTCAAGTCACCCCCGTCACTAGTAATGCGCGCACCATGCTAGTATCATACTAGGTAATCAATAATGCCCCATCCCATAAGGGGTAGAGTGGTTGCACATGTTTGGTTGGGACAAGAATCACACATAAATCTAATCCATCATTATACATACACACACACAAAATGCTTGCTCCGGTACGCCACTTCTTCCTCAAGTGGTGACCCTAGTTCAACATCACCCACGGGCATTAGGGGCACCCAATGGGGCTTTCGAAAGAATGCAACCACGAGGAGTTCATGGCATACATGCAACATTATGCATCAATAACTAATCTTTTGACATAGTTCTCCATGCGCAACGTAGACCTATGAGTATGGGCATGCATCATTTGTTGGATCGTAACAAGTTTATCACCGTCACTTTTCATTATCATGGTATCGGAAAGAGGGCACAGGTGAATAAGATGGGTGTCATGGTCAAAGGGCTGCTTGCCTTGGTTGGCTTGGTCTTCAAAGTCTTCAAGTCTTTCTCCTTCTTCTTCTCCAACTACCTCGGCAAATAATTTGTCGCAAAATAAATGGAAAAATAAGGCAATAGCAAAAAAACAAAAGTCAAAGTGCTTAGAAAAATGTAAGATTATTTTTGTTAAATACTAGGATGAAAACTAAGAAGGGGAAAATTCTTAGTTTTGGATTTGGAGCAAAAGGTACATAGTTATGGATTTTTGAAGAGGGATATAATTGTTCAAGTTTGAATTTAAATTTGAACAGTACATAAAAGTTTGATGGATATGCATGAAACATACACAATTAAATAGGTGGGATTATTACAAGATTTTAGGACTTGAAATTATTTAATTTGGATAAATATTTTATTTAGTGGAATATTTCGAAATATTAACAGAAAAGAAAAAGGGAAAGGGCACTTTGCAGCTGGGCCAGAACAACCGCAGTGCACAGGCCCAGAAGAGATTCGGCCTAGGCGAGCCGAGCGGCGCGCGCGCCAGGTTTGAACCTGATGGGCGGGGCTGAGACACCAGTGAGAGAGAGGGGCGAGGGAGAGGAGAGGATGACAGGCAGGGCATATCATCTCCGACCTCACAACCAGAGGGTCAGCAAGCTCACCGGCGGCGATCCAGGGCACCGCGAGGTGAGCTTAGGGCACCGTTGGATTCAGCGTGGAGTCGTTGTTCGGGTGGTGTTGGTTGACGTCGTTGGAGCGGCCCGGTTCAATGGCGACGAGGAGGCACGATGGAGGAGCTTCGGGCGGTGGCTGCTCCGGTCGATTCCTGCTGCAAACGAAGCGGAGGAGAGAGGGCAAATGGTCAGTGGGGTGTTGTGGTTCCAAATCGAGGCCGAGGTGCGTCGGGGAGGGCTTGCACCAAGAAGATGACCGCGAGCCGCAACGGCGGAGCTCGAGCTTGATCTCGAGCTCGGGTGCTCCTAGAGGAGAGTTGGGTGCATAGGGGGCCGATTTCGAGCGTGCGGAGGCGAGTGGTGGAGAGGGAGAGGCTCGAGGAAGCCTATATATAGGCTGGCGACGGTCCACCAAAGACTCATGCGTCGACGAGCTCATTGCCGTCGCCACTAGTTACGGGAGCTCGTCACGGCGTGTGTAGGGTGTTTGTGAGGTTGGTACAGAGGGAGTGGGTGAAGAGAGAGAGAGAGCAGGAGGAGGGCCAGGGGCACCACGCATGTGAGCTTGCTCACTGGTGCGCTCGGGCAGCCTGCGTGCGTGCGAGTAGGGGCAGGAGGTGGGAGAAGGAGGATGGGGATAGAGACTTGGCATGTGGCGGACGTCGAGGCGCCTTGGCAGGCGTGCGGGGAACACCCGAGGTGGCCGGAGGCGGTTGGCCATGGGTGGCTACAGTGCTAGAGCGCACTTTAGCGCTCTCCATACCATGCTTATTGCATGCCATGCCATGTGGGTACGACCACTGGTGTCTCGTAGCTCTAGGAGATAGTAAAGAAAGGGAAGGGAGCCTTGGATGCCATGGATGGCCACTGGAGTGAGGCGGGAGGTGAGAAAGAGAGGTGTAGTGGCAGTCTAGAGAGGTAAATGTGGATGTTTCACCCTTCAATTATTGAGCTGAGGCCATGGAAGAGTTACTGAGGTAGAAGAGTGCTAGGAGCAGTTGTGGTAGAAATTTGAGCCCAAGGGAAAGAGTGGAAGAGGTCCAAGTAGCTGTTTTGATAAAATGGCAGAAGGTGTTTGTTGTTGGTTTGGGCAATAAGAAGAACTCCATTAGGCATGAGACTTAACAGGGTGAACTGGAACGGGTGTTCCTCCAATTTTGAGCTCATTTGGGCAAAGTTGCCAATGCAACTTTTGTAAACCCTAGAAATCAACAGAAATGAGTTTACCAAGATCTAGTCATGCAAAACCATTCCAGATGATGCACCACCTAGTGTAGTTTCATCATTTGGGGCTGTGAGCATGTCCACAAAGTTTGAGGTCATTTCGATAAAGTTGGCAATGTAAAGTTGTTCAAACTTGAATCTGGACAAAGAGGGTTTTGGGGTACTTTTGTGAACCAAAACTATTTTGATCGAGCTGAAACTTTGCAAGGTCGTCATATTATGTATATGTGACTTGCTAGAATTTTTCTGGCATTTTTAGAGAATATTTTCTTTGTAAATATTTCAAAAGCTTGCAATATCAAGAAATGGTTTTTGAGGGATTTGTCCAATATTTTGAACATGACCATGTGTTGAAACTCTTATATATGGACAATGTATGTCTTGTGAGTTTCCCAAAATTTTCTCAAATATTTATGAAATAGCTAAATAATTTTAACCAATAAAAGACCATTTCTGTCTAAAGAAAAAGCCTTCAAATAAAATAGGAAAATAAATTTTAAAATGATACTTTTGTGGTTTATGGGAGTCCTATAACTAATAGGATTCAAATATACTCTTTCAAGGGTTTTTCACATCCCAAATCAAGTACTTGTAGTGCAAACCTCAATACAGGGGTTTTTGGAAAACTAAATTTGGAAAATACTTTTTGGACAAATTATTTTTGTAAGAAAATACTATATTGTACTATACACATGGTATGATTATTTGGTAGAAGTTTGGAGGAAGGAGATGAAGTATATAAGGTGGAGCTATGTTGACCTTAAAGACCACTTTAAAGTCACACAGAGAAAACCAACTTCAAATAAAAAGCCAAATAGTGCAAAAAGAATTGGTCCAAATTTTGATTCTTTAATAATGCCAATGACATGTTACAAAATTTAGGGTGTGACAAATTTCCAACTTCATGATATTCAATTCCTTCAACAATTTACTCATAGGATATAAGTGAAGCACAAGAGTAATTGACGAACTACTCCAAAAAGATATAAGTGAAGATCAAGTGCGTAGTTATGTAAATGGGTAGCTAACTAAAGACTCTCTTTTATTTAAACACTTTCAGATCTAAGTATCTTATTAAAACAGCAAATAAAAAATAAAATGACATTCTAAGGATAGCACACATCATGTGAAGAAGCAAAAACTTAGGCTCAACCGATACTAACCGATAGTTGTTGATGAAGAAAGGTGGGATGCCTACCGGGGCATCCCCAAGCTTAGATGCTTGAGACTTCTTGAAATATTATCTTGGGATGCCTTGGGAATGCCCAAGTTTGAGCTTTTGTGTCTCCCTAATTCCTTATATATCACGGTTTCCTAAATCTAAAAAACTTCATCCACACAAAACTCAACAAGAAATCGTTAGATAACTTAGTATAAATCAATGCATAACCTTATCATATTCTACTATAGCAAATCACTAAAATTATAATTTAACATTGCATACTAAATGGCTCTGCATATTTAATACTCATATCCTCAAAACTAATTATTAAAGAAGCAAACATTTGCAAACAATAAAATCATAACAACAATCTTTTTAAACAGAACAGTTTGTAAAGAGTGCAATTTTACTCATACTTCCCTAGCTCAAAAAAAATCTGAAAATTACAACTTTATATATAACTTATTAATTCTAAGTGTCTAAACATTTCAAGATTTTATCACATTCTTACTATCCAAAAGAATTCAGACAATGATAGAAAACTTTTTGTTTTCAAACAGTAACATATAAACTTGCAAAATAAGCATGGTAAAGGCTATACTTGATATTTTTATTGAAGTAAAAGTTGTAAAACATTACTCTAAATATCAGCAAGAAAATATCCACAAAAATTAAATGACTCTCCAAGAAAACTAATATCAAGTGATGAAAGAAAATTAGCTTCAAGTGAGGTTACCGATAACGTTGGAGACGAAAGAAGGGATGCCAGGCATCCCCAAGCTTACTTGCTTGGTATTCCTTGAATATTACCATGGGGTATCTTGGGCATCCCCAATCTTAGGGTCATGCCACTCCTTATTCTCCTCATATCTACAACTCCCCCAAAACATGAAAACTTCAATCACACAAAACTTAACGGAACTTCGTGAGATGGCTTAGTATGTTAAAAAAATCATTCACTTCGGATGCTGTCAAAGACAAGATTTATAATTGTTCTCCCACAATGCCTAATGTACCATGTCATTTCTACAATTTATATTGAACAATATAATCCATAGAAACTAGTTAACAAGCAAACTATGCATTGAAAATAGAATCTGTCAAAAAGAGAAAAGTGTGTAAAGATCTGAATTGAAGTCATACTTTCGCAACTCCCAAAATTCTGAAAAAAATAGTACAGTGTATATAATTAGTACAAAATAATTTGTAAAAAACTTAAGAATTTTATGACGTTCCAGTGAAGCACAAAAAATCTAGCACTGGACACAAAAGTTTATGTTTTTGCACAGAATCAAGTTAACTAACATCCACACTATCCCAAAGGCTTTACTTGGCAGTTTATTGAAACAAAACATATAAACCATGATTATTAAATTAGCCTAATCATGTGAACACACTAAAACATTAGGAGTGAATGTTTTGTTGTCTACCAACAAGCGCTTTTCTTTAATGCCTTTTAGCTAGGCATGATGATTTCAATGATGCTCACATAAAGTATATGAATTAAAACATGCAAGAGAGCATCATGAAACATATGAGCAGCACATTTAAGCCTAACCCACTTCCTATGCATAGGGATTTTGTGAGCAAGCAATTTATGGGAACAAGAATCAAGTAGCATAGGAAGGCAAAACAAGCAAAACTTCAAGATTTTCAACATAAAGAGAGGAAACTTGATATTATTGAAATATGTAAAAGCATAAGTTCATATCTCATAATAATTTGAAGTAGCATCATGAATTAATTCAACAATATAGCTATCACATAAATAATTCATTTCATGATGCGTGAGCATAGAAATTATGCTACTCTCCACATAAGCAAATTTATTCTCATCAATTGTAGTGGGAGAAAACTCAACAAAATAACTATCATGTGCTACTTGATTGGCATAATCATATTGAGAGTTAAAATTGTGATGAAAGTTTTCATGGTTATCATTATTCATTACCTAGAGTTGACTCTCTTCCAAACCCAAATTCATAATTGTAATCATCATAAATAGGAGGCATGTTACCATTATAATAAATTTGCACACAGAAACTTGGGGAATAAAAATATCATCTTCATCAAACATAGCATCCCCAAGATTATGATTTTGTATATCATTAGCATCATGGATATTCAGAGAATTCATAAACAATTTATTGAATTCTTCTTCTATCAATTGACCACAATTTTCCTTTCCATCATTTTCGCGAAAGACATTATAAGATGAATAATATGATGCAACCTTAATTCCATTTTTTTTTGTAATTTTATTTTTATAAACCAAACTTGTGATAAAACAAGAAACTAAAATATTCGATTGCAAGATCTAAAGATATACCTTCAAGCACTCACCTCCTCGGCAACGGCGCCAGAAAAGAGCTTGATATCTACTACACAACTTGTTCTTGTAGACTCGTGTTGGGCCTCCAAGCGCAGAATTTTGTAGGATAGTAGCAAATTTCCCTCAAGTGGATGACCTAAGGTTTAGCAATCCATGGGAGGCGTAGGATGAATATGGTCTCTCTCAAATAACCCTGCAGCCAAATAAGAAAGAGTCTCTTGTGTCCCCAACACACCAAATACAATGGCAATTTTATAGGTGCACTAGTTCGGCGGTCAGATGGTGATACAAGTGTAATATGGATAATAGATATTGATTTTTGTAATAGTAACAATAAAAAAGAGCAATGTAGCAAGTAACAAAAGTGAACACAAATGCTATTTGCAATGCTTCGAAATGAAGGGTTTGTGATTTCGCTAGGGCAATCCCTCAACAATGCTAATATAATTGTATGACATAACCATCCCTCAACGTGTGATCTAGAATCACTCCAAAGTTCCTATCTAGCAAAGAACATCAGAAGAAATTGTTTGTACCTATTCTTTCCAATTGATCTATCCAAGAGTTAGTACTAAAATAACACCAAGTTATTCTTTCTGATCGATCTATCAAGAGTTCGTACTAAAATAACACTAAGTTATTCTTTCCAATCGTTCTATCAAGAGTTCTTACAAAAATAACACCAAAAAAAACTCAGATTCATAATACTCAATCCAACACAAAGAACCACAAAGAGTGCCGCAAGATTTCTACCAGAAAAACAAAGACGAGAACGTGCATCAACCTCTATGCATTGATTACCCCAATGTCACCTCAGGAATCCACGAGTTGACTCCCAAAACACATATCAAGTGAACAAATATGATACTCCATTGACACCACGGGTATTCATAGCAAGCCATGCATCAAATTTACTCAAATCAATAAAAGATTTCAATTCAATAAGAACGAAATCTCAAAGGGAAAACTCCATTCATCAAAACAAGATAGGGGGAGATACACCATATGATCCAACTATATTAACAAAGCCCGCGATACATCAAGATCGTGCATCGAAGAACACAAGAGATAGAGAGAGATAGAGAGAGAGATTAAATACATAGCTACTGGTACAAACCCTCAGCCCTGAGGGTGCACTGCTCCCCCTCATCCTGGTGGTCGTCGGGATGATGAAGATGGCCACCGGTGATGGTTTTCCCCTCCGGCAGGGTGCCAGAACGTGGTCTAGATTGGTTTTTCGTGGCTATAGAGGCTCGCGGTGGTGGAACTTCTAATCTATGGTTATTTCTGATGGTTTATCTACTTATAGGATTTTTTGTCGTATGTTTTACACGAAGATGGGCCTGGAGGTGAGCACAACCCATCGGGACAAGCCAGGCCCCTGTGGCGCACCGTGGTGGGTTGTGCCCTCCTCTTGGCTCTTCTGGCCCTCCCACGTAGCTTCGAAGGTCTATTTTGTTCCAAAAAAATCATCAAAAAGTTTCAACTCAATTGGAGAACTTTCATTTCTACACAAAAAACAACACCATGGTAGTTCTGCTCAAAACATCCGGCTTAGTTACATCCAAATCATACCAAAACCATATAAAATTGTTGTAAACATGGCATGAATACTTCATAAATTAGAGATACGTTGGAGACGTATCACCCCAACCACTCTCCCTTATAAAAGGTCGTACGGGCGAGGGGTTCACCCACACACATCTCCTCCTTCTTCTTCTTGTTCTTGCGTCATTCTTCCTCCATGGTGAGAAGAAGAGGTCGTGGGCGAACTCCAGCGGTGGCGACAAGGGTCTCTTCTCGGCAGTGCCTCTCTGTCCGAGCTGGGGATGTAGGGGCAAAATCCAGCGCGCGAGGTGACACCGTAGAACGTGGGCATGGCCGTCATAGCGCTCAGGGCCGAGGAGCGCATGGTGGTGCTCTGATTGCTCCTCCCCTAGCCACCCTGGCCCCAATGGAAGGCCACGTCGGGGACCAGCCGTTGGTGTAACATCCCAAAATTTTAAATTTTGGAATGTTATAATAAATAGATAGATAGATTGTTGTTTGATGTGCTGTGTGAAATTGAGTGAATTTGAAACTTTTGAAAGTTAAATGAGAGGGAATAAAATGACTTTCCCAAAACTTTCACTTTTCTTTTTGATCTCCGAGCGAATTCAAATTGTTTTCAACAAAAAACCCTAGAGTGAAGATAATATGACTTCTTCCATTTATTTAAAATGATAAAGGGTTTGAAAGGATTTTAAATTCAATCTCGAAATATTTTCAATTCAGAAACTTTAAGCAACTCAATGCTTTTCCCGAGAGAAGATAAAATGACTTCTTCAAATTATAGGAAATATGAGTTGGAAGTTTTTCTGAATTTTCTGCAACTCAATTTCAAATATTGAGTTATTTGGGCTTTATTCAAATTATTTTTCTCCAAAAATAAATTACATGGAAAATAGGGTAACATGATTCCCTACAGCAGAAAATTGGAGAGAAATAAATTTGAAGTCCTTTTGGTATTTTAGAATGTTTTTTATTTGCATTAGTTGGACCTTTTGATTTATTAGAATTTGTGGGCATTTTATTTGACAGTAGGAAAATGTCCATCTTGTAGGATTTATTTTTCTGCAAATTTTTATATATTATATGCCTATTTGATATATAGTTTCTTTTCTATTTTATTTTCTTTTGTGTCTGTTAAAAAAAATCTTCCGCTGAACTGGGTCGGCCCAGCCACTACCAGGCCAAGGCCCAGCCTAGCTCGCCTATCCCCGAGCTCCCGAAGGAAGTCGCCGCCGCCACACCTCGGCGTCCGTGCCCAGCACGTCTCGCCGCCACCTCTTCCTCCTTGCCCCTTCCCCACGCCTCGCCTCGCCCCTCCCTCCTATAAAGGGCGCCGCCCGAGCCCCCGCTGCCCCTCTTCGCATCACGCCGCCGCCGCACATCTCGCCCGCCGCCGCCGCAAGCTGCTGCTGCCGCCGCCGCCGCTGCGCCAAGCGCCGCCGCCGCCGTCCGCTAGCTGCCACTGCTGCCTCCCACCGCTCCACGCGCCGCGCTCGCCGCGCCGCCCCTCACCCCGCTCGCCAGCGCCGCGCCCGCCGTCGTCTACTGCCTCTAGCTCGAGTTCGCCGCCAGCTGGAACTCGCCGGAGCTCCAAGGCTCCAAACCCGATCCGCCCCGGGAAAAACCGCCCGAACCCGCGGGTTTTGAGAAAAAAACCTTAGGTAAAGCCCCGGTCTGGTTTATTTGGTTAGATTAGGTTTTCTTCAGTTTTTTTAGTTAGATATATTTAGAGAGCGTTCGCTATTTAGGGTTCAGCAGTGAACGTTCAAACTTTAACTTTTTCTTTTCTGTTTAGTTTCGGCCATGGACCTCTCTGTAAATATTTTATTTACAATTTAGCCCCTAATCTTTTTTCGGCCATAACTTTTTACCAGTTGGTCCAAATCCAACGAAACCAACGCCCACATCTTCGTTACGATCCCCTCTTTCCAGTAATACAACTTAAATATGTTTTTGAAAATTTTAAAATTTTAATTCAACTATTTTTGGATTTGAACTTCGTTTGATCATAACTTGAGTTTCGTAACTCCGTTTGAGTTGATTCTTTTTGCAAATCGAAGCTCTTGACCTAACCTTTCCGATAAGGCCAAATTCACATAATTTTGGTACTGTTAGAAATTGGTTTTTGTTTTAAGAATCATTCGTTTGTTTTCGAAGTTTTCAGAAGTGCTTTCTTCGTTCTTTCTGATTTGCTGAGTGATTGCTTATGTGGGGTTACTATTGCTTGCTTACGATAGATTTACCGGAGTGTGACGAGTAGATCTATCAAGAGTTTTGAGTGTGAATCATCTTCATCAACATTGCAGGCATGTTCACACTTTGATCATACTTTCCAATTACCCAGTTTTCATTGCATTAGTCGAACCCTCGCACATTGCATGAGTAGGAGCTATAACATGTGGGACTGGGAAGTAGATTGAGGTAGAACCTATTACCTGCATTACATTCAAACCTTTGGGAGTTACTTCTACGTTGCTGTTAGGTTATGCTATGCTCGTAGACGTGGATTGGGTGAGTGTATCCATGACAGATGTGAGATTGTTAAATTAATGGTTCAACTTAAGGTGGCAACTTAAATACACATCTGGGTGGATTGAGGCACCTAGGTATTCCAGCGATTGCCTGTTTTTTTTATGGACCGCCACCCAGGCTCAAAGGGATCATGAGATTATTCATACTAGAAACTTCCATGTGCAGCCACAAGCTATTATGGGCTTTAGCATAGTTGACTAAGTTGTGCGAACTCTTACAATGGTGGACTAGCAGATGTAGGGGATGTAGGTTGGTACGGTCCACCCGTTCGTAGGTGCTAGTACTTCTGAAAGACTGTGTCTCGGTCATTCGTTTCTCAAACATCATGCAGTGCGAGAAATTAAACGGAGGCGATCGAGTCTTGTGAGGAAAAGTGCACAAACCTCAGCAGAGTGTACAAACTGATCATGATTAGCCGTGTCCCCGGTTATGGACGTCTTGAGTATCTAGTACCTGGATATCATGTGAATCTCATCATGTTACTTTAATTAATTTTGTTGGGTTAAATGATGATTTTTAATTGGGGTTGAGAGGATGTCTATCTTCTCAACGATGTTTCAACTACCATGATAGTTAATTAAAATATATTCCTTTGTAGTAGGGAAAAATTGGCTTTACGCAAAAACTTTAACCTTACAGCCTCCACCAGCCAAATATGCATGTAGTTGTAGGCATTGTGCATCATTCTCATTACAGTGTGAATTTGCCAGTACATTCAATGTAATGGCCCTTTGTGGCTGCAACATCTCATGTTGCAGGATTATCTTACGACGAGTAAGTGATACGTTAGGGTTACGATTTCTACACTCAACTTTGCCATTGGTGTTGATGGGAATCCACAACCTTTGTTGCTTCCGCTATGATCGATTGAGGAAATAGTATTTACGTTACTTAATACATGTGATTTACCTCTGTTATAAATCCTCGAGTACTGTGTGTGTCAGCATACCGATCCAGGGATGACACAGAACACAGAGACTTCGTTCCATCAGGATCGTGGTCACTACAGTTGGATTACATCGTCAAGCTGCGCGGTCCTCCGCGCAGCCTCCTTCGGATTCCTACTCCTTTTGCAAGGGTGATAGAGGTAGAGCAGCTGCCAGGATTGAAGCTGCACATGAGGGGTTGCTGTAATGGCAGCATGCGGGCGGTAGTAGAGTTCCCTGCGCCCCATGTTATGCTTCTCCAGTGTGGCTACAAAACCTTTGCTCGTGCCCATAGCTTGGTGGCGGGGCACGTTCTCCATTTTAAATTAATGGAGGCCACTTTCCTTTTCATCAAGGTCTTCGCGAGTTCAGGTTCTCGCTTAGGGTGCCGCGTGGAGAGCTCGACAAACGACGAAAGCCCCTCCTCGAGCCACATCGACGAAGGGGACAATGACGGCGATGACGACAGCACCGGGCAGGAGGATTATGGCTCGGACTCCATCTGAGCGTAGGATGCACCGTCACCGTCAGCTAGGTGTCGGCAGCACCTGGTCTTCTCCCCGGTAGAGCGATTTGCCGGGGTGTTCGGTGTGGATGTCTTCGCCTCCTCCACCTGGACCCCGAAAGGCTTCCCCGTGGACTCTAGCTTTGTCTTCCCTGTCAGCGTCCCTCCTGCCGTGTTCCTCTAGTCCTGGCGATGGTGACATGGGCATTGCCTAGCCACTACCCCTGTGCGTCGCCTTCGTTCGCGCCCTCCCGATCTTGTCAGGCTGCTTCCCGCAGGCCCTGACGGGTCAGTATGGGCTTCCTCCTAGGCGCTCCTTTTGCCTTCTTCACCTCCCCCTTTAGTTCCTAGGAAGAGAGGGACAATAAAGGCATTACGGGGCACTTATCTTTTTTCAATATAAAAGATGTAGGCATCTACCAAATTTTAGTTCAAATTATGTGATCCCCCTTTCATGTTTGCACCATGTAAGGTTTGTACTTGTTTATGTGCATATTAGTGAAAAAAGACATGCTTTCCGGGCACTTATGCATGTCTCATGTCCATGCAGAGGAACAACTCCTCTATACTCTCAAGTAAACAAGATTAAACGGCAAGACATCTTGCCGGTCCCTTCCATTGTTGCCACGAATCTCAGCCTGGTGGGTTAAGGCGCTACAAAAAAAGACACATCCGTGATATTTTGGGCCGAACAAATTTCTTTCCGTCATGCTTATGACACTTCTATGACGATAATTGTGACAAAACCCCGTATCATCATAGATGTGGTGGGATCCTACTTCTATGACAAAAAATCATGATAGAAAATGGGTTTTTCATCCTGGGCGTGCCGGAGACACATCTGCATGACATTCTTTGGGCCATCCATGACCGAAAAAAATCGTGGTAGAAGCGAGGGTGAGGAAAATTTCGGGGACTTCCCGGTTACGGTGGGTGGTCGCGGCGGAGCCATGCACAGAGGTTTGCAGGTTTCTCTCGTACACGTCGCGTGTATATGCGAGGCATTGGGCTCTAACTGAACCCGAGCGAGGCGTTCGTTTACAGAACCCAAGCGATTGCACTCGCTACGTTATTGAACCCGAGCAATCGATCCCTTGGATGTTAACTAAACCAAAGCGATTCCTGCGCAACCGCTGCTAATTGAAACCGATCAATCGATGCCGCCGATTACTGAAGTCAATCGAACCTGCTGCCTCTTGATGAATAGTGAATGTGGGGTCGGTTTAACGAGTCGAGACGTACGTGGTTGGGGTTGGTTGGACGTTGCGGTTGCCGCTGGATGAACAGGACCTCGAGATGAGGCCTCCACAGCCGAGGCGTTGGGGGTCGATGAATAGGACCCTATGGAGGGCTGTTTGAACAGTAGCCGGTGGATGGCTGGTAGGATGAACAGGACCCCGTGGAGGGCTGGATGAACAGGACCCCATGGAGGGCTAGATGAACAGTAGCCGGTGGAGGCAGAGGAAGACGCGGTGGGTGAACAGTGAAGGTGGAAGCTAGAGGAAGTCAACGATGGGTGAATAGTAGCCCGTGGAGTCCCATTTTGTGGTATGCCACACCCCTGCCGATGAACAAGACCACCATTTTGACCATAGCGCTCCAACACAAGTTTGTTTCCTCCGTTTTGTGGTATGCCAGACCCCTCCCAATGAACATGATCTTGTTTTGACCATAGCTGGCCGAGCAGAAGGCCGTTTCCTCCGTTTTGCGGTACGCCAGACACTTTCCGATGAACAGGACCCTATTTCGACCGTACGCACTCCAGCAGAAGATGGTTTGTCTCCGTTCTGTGGTACGCCACACCAGGTTTCAGCTATTCCGTCCAAGTCGGTTGCCTCCCAATGAACACGATGTTGTTTCTCCGTTCCGACCCCGCGGTTGGTTACCGATGAACACGACGCCGTTGCTACCGTCTGCGGCCTCTCCATGTACACCAACCCTGGTCGTACGTATGCGCGAGTGCGCGTTCAAGACTCCGCTCGTATGTACATGTGTAGCCATGTTTTTTTCCCTGTGGCTGTATGTACGTGTACACGGTTTTGAAGGGGCTGTATGTACAACACATGTCACTCCTTACTCGGCCACGGTTCATAGCTGTAGAGAGACTGATCGATCGCTATGTACATACATGTTTGTGACCAGACAGATGACGCTACGTACGCTTCCACCGGGTGGGCCCCAGCTGTCAGGGAGGACAAGGAGACACTTCCTTGCGTGCGAAGATATAGCTGGTAGGTCCCGGCTGTCAGGGGCAAATCATTTTTTGCCCGTAATAAAGAGGAACTTCCTTGCGTGCGGTCGTGGACCCAGCTGTCAGCCTCTCCACGTACCGTCCTCTTCCTATGGAAGTCGCTCCTTGACCACGTTGACCTCGCCATGCGGAGATCACCAAGGTGGTGGACAACGGCGAGGCATAGGAAGGGATTGACCTGGAGCTATGGAAGACTTGGCAGTTGTTTCTCATGTGGAGGGGAGTACAAGCTTTTACTGGTTCGGCTGCAGTGTGAGGCTGCTGTTGCTAGAGAATAACATGAGGTCTGGGTGAGTGCAAGGATGGCCAGGCCAACAATTGAGAGTAGGGTGGAGTGGTGAGGCCTGCTCAGTAGTACAACCAGCCACGGGAGGCAGGAGCAAGCGGTACGGCCGGCGTTGGTTGGGGCGGCTGGAGCAAGAAGACCAAAGGTTGAAGAAGCATGACGGCGAATTGATTAACATCCAAGGGTCACTGCACCTAGAATCGTTTGTTGACTATAAGTTGACAAAACCCTACGTACGCGTCAACTTTGTAGGCCCACAAGTCAGCCTCCAAATCAGATGGGTCCCAGCTAACAGAAGGAGTGTTCCTTTTTTGTGCCTACTAAGGAAGCACTTCCTTGCGTGCGAAGATATAGCCGGTGGGCCCGAGCTGTCAGACAGAGGAACGTTTTTTTCATGACAAACAAAGGCCCTTCCGGTAGGTCCCCACTGTCAGGTGGATGAATAATTATTTTGCGCGTAATCAGGAGACACTTCCTTGTGTGCGGCCATGGACCCAGTTATCAGCCTCTCCACGCATAGTCCTCTTTCGATGGATGTCGATCATTGACCACGCCGCGTCGAGAGCACCAAGGCGGTGGACGACGGCGACTCGGCGAGGCCAAGTAAGGGAACAACCCAGAACCATTTTTAATAAATTGCAGCCCATTTGCTAATTCTTCAGGACTTTATTACAGCGCATTTTCTGCCCAGGACCGCGGTCAAAAAGTTCAAACTAATTTTACATATTTCGGCGCAGTCCGACCTATTTTAGTCCAGAAATGATAAACATTTATTTTTTAAGAACTTATTAATTTGCCAAATAAAATATTGTTTTCTTTTTTAAAGATAATAAGATGTGCGACAATTTAGTTGGTTTAAGGGAAAAGCAGTGGTAAAAAAATCAGCGCTGGGAGGGAAAACTAAAAAAATAAGGATGTAAAGATGAAAAGGGAACTCCACGTATTTTCAATATAATAAATATATCTACATGAACTAGTAAAACTATAGGTAGAGATCAGAAAACAGAAGTTTTTTTAGAAGGATAGCTAGGTCTTTATTGCGTGGCTAAAATGTTTACTGACGAAAACGGAAGTAGGACATGGCATTTTTAAAGGAAAATAGAACTGAGCTATGCGTTTTCTTTAGTAAAAATATGCCTGCGGATGTTCTAAGAGAAAATATACCTAAGGATTGCGGGCCAGAGGCCAGTTGATACTTGCTGGATCTTTGTGCCCCATTGTATGGGCTGGGCCTGTCAAATACAAAACCAAGCCTGGGCAGTCTACAGCCCAAATGATATTTGCTCGACCTGAAACAACAATATATTTATTTCTCCAAAAACAAATAAATATACTTGTTGGATCCCAGTTATCAGCCTGTACTTATAGAATTCTCTCGTTTATTGTCACTACATTGAAACTTTCAAGGGTTTTACCGTCCAGACATCAACATTATATGTCCATCGTGATAATAAATGCGTTTACTTGCTTGCGTACCGCCATGGACCTGCTGGTTCCGTATGGTTAGGTTGTGTATGGATAGGTCTTGCGGGTTCACAGACAAATTTCATGCAAATCGGATGATTTTCAGTGAAACTGGACTAAATTCATTGCATTTTACATTTTTTATTATGGCATATTTTAGATATTTAACTAAAAATAACCGACTAGGCCTTTTTTTAGTTCGTGGAATATGCTTATCGCGATACTTAACTCTTCTGGAAGGAAGTTCTAAAAAAGCAAATTCTGGAAGGCACATATACACCGCTCCTCTCTTTAAACAATTTGGAGCTAGGCTTGGCGTATCATAGCCCAGTCCCAACATGCTACGTCCAACACTATCATCATGTGATTGACTAAAAAACTATCAGCCTATGAAACCCATAGGATGGATCCCGTGCGTACTCGAATCTCTACCATTATTATATTTATTATTCTCTACTCTTATATTATTAATATCTTATACTCCCTCCGTCTCATAATATAAGAACGTTTTTCACACTAGTAGAGTGCCAAAAACATTCTTATATCACTAGCAAGATGCCCATGTGTTGCAAAGAACGTCAAGATGCATTTATATGAGTAGGTTTCCCTTGTTCATCGTTATCTCCCACAGGATATATAAATTACTCATATATATGCATCTTGATGTTCCATGCAACGCACGAGCATCTTGCTAGTATGTAAAATAATTGGAGAACTAGTAATTCGAACGACATGTTCTTATGCTACGCATCACAAAAAATCAGGTGCCTGAAAATTCATTTCGAAACAAATGATTCAGCATTAAATCCACGTCGACCCTCGACATGATGGTTGGAAGCAAATGCCAAGTTCATACCGAAAGATCCTTAACAACAATACCAACTTGTCCAGGTAGAACAAGTACCAATAGTCCTGGCCCTGGCATTCGTCTGGTAGAAAATCTTGCAGACGACCAGCTCCCGCACCTTCTCTTGCTTCAAGTCCCAGAGGTGGTACTAGTGCATCACCCAGTTGGTCCTCTGCTGGTCGAAGTTCTTGTTTGTGTGCAGCACCAGAACCTTTTTTCTGCCTGTCTGCCGGCCGTTGACCATCACTGACAAGGTATTGCCGGACTTGTGCCACATCGCGTGCCTTGTGCACTCCGACTGTATCTTGTGACGCGTCCGCGTGCCCCTTTTGAACGTCCTAGAGTTGCGCTGGAAGAAATGCTTTCTTAGGGCACTCAGTGTGATACCTGCAGTATTAGCGAATACAGGTTTTAGGGTACATAGTTGGCATTTTCATAACATCTTTGGCATGTTGCAGTCACTTGTTTCACTTGTCATTAACTGTCAAATTGTAATTGCTTCACTAGGTCTGCGTCTAAAAAGAAAAATAGAGCTATAAACAAAGGAATATGTTTGTGCAATTAGATGGTCGATCGGTGTCTCATTTGGAAGTTTCTCAGGATGGGCATAGCACATGCCGTGCTCATTGTCGATGGTTGGTATGAACAAATTGATGAGAGGGTGAGATCTCGCGCTGCCAACACTCACTTTGGCCTCATGGTGCTCGATCAGCTCCGGATCCATGGGATCGAACTTGACGCCAGTCAGCAGCACTGGCCAATCCTTCATGGACTTGCATTTGTTAATTCCAGTTAAATGGTTCTCAATGTATGATCAATAAACTGTTTTGAGTAAATGATGAAAGATTTCGACAAATAAGTGGTACTCCAAATCTGTAGTCCACAATACACGAACAAACTGGGGTCTCGGCTTCATTACTACATGTAGACTCTACAGACTCTAAAACCCCCCATAAAGATCAAAATCATCATACAGGGTGATGGGATGAATACTCACAGGAGCGGCCTCGCTGGTTCCTTCCTTCATCCGGCTAGCTTGAAGAGCATCCTTGTTGAGATTGATTTTTTCAGCGTCTCCCTTTTGACTACTTGCAATGAAGTATAGAAACTCCAGTGGCTCATCGCTCATCGTACCAAATGGACCGGAACAAGGCGGCGGCTGGGAGGCGAGGAGACCGAGAGAGAATGGGAGAGTGATTTTGTTGAGAATGCGAGAGTGTTGGTGTAGTACTATGAGAGGGGTGAGGCTCAATTTGGTGAATCGAACACGCCATCGAGACTCTTGTGTCATCTCACGTTCAGCGTATTGTCACGTCAATTCAATGTGAGGACATGATGAATAATTTGACCGACGTATACTAGTACTACTATACTACTTACTAGTCGTATTTAGTGTCACATTTTAACCATTGGTTTAGCAAACAAAATGTCAATGCATGTCACCGAAATTTATACCTGGAAGCTATGTTCAAATCAGAATCCAACGATATAATTTTTTGTGACATGTATTAACATTTAGTTAGTTAAATTTATGGTCAAAATTTGACACAAATTACGAAGTGGACCAATAAACCAGGAAGGAGGTAGTAGTACGAGTAGCACAATATACTGTATAGAGGACTAGTACAATTTTAGAAATGGAGTAGTACGAAGTTACAAGGTTGTGGGACGGACTTTGTAGGCTACATGAGTACAAAATATAATTTCCATTGGATAACACTTTCACCAACAAGTACGCACTTGAAGCCTAATTGAAATATATATATGGCTTCTACACAGCATCTCCATCATCATTATTAGTACATCCTACGCAGGTGAGTTAGGATGCACTTGGTCCCAGAAAGGTATCTATCCTTCAAACTAACTATAGTACATAATATCCAACAAAAGAGGGTCATGCTACAACAGCAGGATACATAGCTCAGTCTAGATATCACTACGAATGAAATTGTGCATATTTGTTGTTGGCATGAACCAGATCGCGCATGTCGGGTTTGCAAAAGTGTGGGGACCCTGACTCATAAGTCGTGATCACCGAATGCACGTGTACAGTGATCCCAGAGATCAATGCTCACTGAACACGCAGAAGCTGAATAACAAGAGTCTTACATCCATACATACCGTGTTTACACAAATAGGACCATAATGGTCAAGTCTTGAGTATATCGTCGCAGCGGAAATCTTCAATGACAACATGGACCCATGCCATCTGCCTTAACCCTACAGGCATTCTGACTGGGAAGCGTCCTAGCTCGCATGCTCGTCACCAAGAAGTCTTCGTCTTAACCTGTTCTCTCATGCTTGGCCAATAAAATAACCAGTGGCAAGCCAATGAGTACATTGAATGTACTCGCAAGCAACCCAAGTGCGATAGCAGGATAATCATGCAAGGCTCTACTGCTAAATTGGCAGTTTTGCGGAAAGCTAGATTTTCATATGCAAGTATGATCAACATATAACATGGAGATGCATGTGTCTGCAACAAGTATCAGGAGGTCACAGACATCATCATCGAGAAAGAGTTGTAATCAACTCATGCTCAAGATCATTGGGACTTTCTCACAATCGCATCAACAATATCTTTGAATCGTGTTGTTTCCCAGAAACTTATCGACATAGTCTAAGTAGCACCACCAAACTGTCCTTGACCGCGGACACGGCTATTCGAAAAGTTTGACACTCTGCAGAGGTTGTACACTTTACCCACAAGATCCGGGGAACTTCCGTGTCATCCACGACCCGCGGTACCTCAAGTACCCGGGGTAAGCACCCGGTCATTATCTTTCCTTAGACGACACTAACATAGAGTCCACTCGTTGGTACACGGCCCTCGGGAACAATAATAGATTACGGGACTTGCCCTCATTTCAATGCCACACGTACCCGAAGGGACCAACGGTGTGTCCGGTGCCCTGTGAAAACAGTCATGGTCGTCTATCCAAGCACGACCCCGTCCCGGGAAAGACCTCAAGTCTTCCCATCACTAGTAATGCGGGCACCATGCTAGTATCGACCTAAGTAATCAATAAAGCCCCGTCCCATAAGGGGTAGTGTGGTTGCACATGTTTGGTTGGGACGGTAGTCACACATAAATCTAATCCATCTCTGTAAACAACACTCTCAACAAGCCTCGGCACACTACTTCTTCACCAAGTAGTGCCCTAGTTCTCATCAACTCCTAGGGGCATTAGTGGCACCCACTGGGTCATTTGCAAGTATGTCAGACCACACTTGTTTCACTCAATGCATAGCCCTGACCAATTTTGCGTAGCCAACTACTATAGCATACATCTATCTACTCCCACCCACATAACCCTCATAGGAAGGTAGGGTCATGTTTGATGCAAGTTTCAATAGTAAGTAACAAAGGTAGCAACCAAAGTGGGCTCCACCTCAACATGATTCCGATGCATTGATAATAAGGTGCTATGAGACATGCATAAAAAGGTTTCTCGAACATGGTCAAAGGGCTGCTTGCCTTGTTCTTCCGAGTCTTCAATCCTTCTGGTCCATCTCCGAGTACTCCGTTTATTTCATCAACTAACGATGGAAACAATCATAATAAGCAACACAATCAAAGCAAAAATAAAAGTGCTCTAAAAATGGGAGTTGGACTTTTCTAGGATACCTCTGGTCATATGAAAAATAACCAAGGTGGTTTCATAGGTATTGGATCAATGAATAGCTTGGATCATTTCAATGTGATGGAACCAAGGGGTTTATGGATTTGGAAGAAGTATACAGAAATATTTTCTTGAATGATGAGCCAAGGCACCCATCAACAAGTCATGATTTTAGAAGCATCTGGGAGTTGGTTTCACTGGATTTGGAATTCAAATGAATTTCCTAGGATTTTGCAAAACTGATAAATATGAAGAAATGGCTCAATATTTGGTGGGGTACAGAAAGTATTAATAAAAAAGTTCCAAAACTAAGTTTCGATATGACAAGCATCTAGGAATTTGAATCACTGCATTTGGATCAAAAATGAGCTCTCTGTGATTTTCTAAAGTTCATCACAGAAAATGGAATATGGGCATTTGATAAATATTTGTATAGGAAAAGTCTCTGGAATACTGTGCATGTTGCACCATGTGATAGAGCATGATTTATGGAGCCATAGGAAATTTGAATCATCAAGTTTGGAGTTCAAATGGATTATTTAGGCATTTTTGAAGTTTACTGGAAAAAGAAAAAGAGAAGGAAAGAGGGCTTTACCCACATACTGCGCACAGACGGGGCTTAGTGCTTCTGTGCACTGGGCCGGCCCAACTGCACAGCCGCGCGCAGAGGGCCAGGCCACGTCGAAGACGCCCGCCAGGAAGGCGTTTCCGCGCGGGGGAGGCGGCCGAGGCCAAACCCGCTGCCACTTAAATGGAGGGGCCCAGCTTCCAGGTCGCTGACGCGCGGGCCCGGCGCTCCGGCCATCTTCAACCTCCCGCCGTGCGTTCTCGCCGTGGGGTGAGCTGCTCCCGCCGGTGATTGCCAGGGCCACAGAGCGTCTCCGGCGATGCTCCGCCCACCGTTGTGCTTAGGAGGGCACGCCGCACCCATCCATGTGCTTAACGCACGCCGAGAAGGGCTGTAGCGGCGACAGCTTGGATGGCCGCGGAGGCGACCGTCGGCGGTCTTGGCACAGCGAGGAAGAGGCGGGGGAAGGAGGAGCTGGAGCTTGGGGTGAGTCTGGGGAGGTGCTGAGGTGGTGCTGGAGCGGCTAGGTGGAGGGGAAAGGGCCTGGGGCGCCCGAATTTAGGCGGCGGCCGGCAGCTCTGCTCCGGCCGTAGTGAGGGCTGGAGGGCACGGGAGGAGGAGTGGGACGTCTTGGGAGGCACACGGGAGAGGGGGAGTGCTAAAGGAGGTGCAAGGGGGGCTCGGGGTGCGCTATAACTAGGTGGGCGCCGGACCACCGAGGCGTCGTGCGCCGGCGAGCCTGTTGCCGTCGCCACGGGTCAAATGAGCTTGCCGCAGCGTGTCTGGGGTTCTTGTGGGATTAGTCCAGGCCTAAGGAAAGAGAGAGGGGGAGAGAGGAGGTGCCAGAGCGTCGCGCGTGTGAGCTTGCTCACTGGAGAGCTCGGGCGGCCATGGCGCGCGTGCGAGCAGAGGTGAGAGAGGAGGAGAGAGGAGGGGGCCGACAGCCCAGCAGGTTGTGGACGTCGAGGCAGCCTCGGGGGACACGAGGGGGAGGCCCAAGGCTGTCGGACGCTCCTGATTGGAGGTGGCTACAGTGCGCCAGGGCACTGTAGCGTGCTCCAGAGCGCGAACCATGCATGCCATGGCATGCACACGGTGTCATTGGCGTGTCCTCTTGTGTCCAGCAGCGCTAGGGAGTAGTAAACAATGGGGAGGTGGTCTTGGATGCTCTGGGGAGCCACTAGAATGAGGAGGGAGGTGAAGAAGAAGATGAAAACTGCTGTCCAAAAGAGTAAGTTGTAGTTTTACCCCCTCCAATGATTGAGCTGAGGCCATGGGAATGTTACTGGGGGTAGAGGATGATCAGGGGAAGCTGTGGTAAGAATTTGGGGTAAAGGGAAATAGTAAAAGTGATCAAGACACTGGTTTAAGAAAAATGGCAGAAGGTGTTTGATCAGGTTTTGGGGAAACAAATGACTTCCAATTGGCATGGGACTTAACAGGATCAAGTGTCACATATAATTAGGCCCCTCTACCAAATTTGAAATCATTTAGGAAAAGTTGCCAATGTAACTTTGGTGAACCCGAGAAATCAACAGAAATGGTTTCACCTTGTTTGAGTTGAGCTCTTCATCTCCCCTTGATGCACCACTTGGTGTAGCATCATCATTTGGGGTTATGATCATGCCCACAAAGTTTGAGGCCCCAGGTAAAAAGTTGACAATGTAAAGTTGTTCAAATTTGAATTTGAACAGAAGTGGTTTTGGGGCACTTAGAGCAAGTTATGCTTCTCCAAAACTTGTGCCATTTGGCATAGATGCCTTATTAGGCCATTCTAGCATGTGCACCAAGTTTGAGAGCATTTGGACAAGTTTGGCAATGTAAAGTTGCTCAAACTTCAAATATGGACAGAATGGTTTTGAGGGGCTTAGAGGATGTTTCCTTGATCTTCAAGGCATGAGGCTTTGCAAGATCATCAAATATGTCATTTATGACATGATAGAATTTCCCTGGAATTTTTGGAGAATATTTCCTTTGTAAATATTTCAAAAGCTTGAAAAATCCAGAAAGGGTTTTGGAAGGATTAGTCCAATATTTTGAACATGATCATGTGTTGAAATTCTTATATATGGACAATATATGTCCTAGGAGTTTCCCTGAATTTTGGCAAATATTTTTGAAATGATTAAATAATTTTTCCCTATTAAAGACCATTTCTGGCCTTAAGAAAAAGCTTTTAAATAAAATATAAAAATAGCTTTTAAAATTATAATTTTGTAGTTTCTGGGAGTCCTATACCTAATAGGATTCAAATATACTTTTTGGAAGATTTTTCACACCCTAAATAAGTTACTTGTAGTGCAAACCTCAATTTAGGGGTTTTTGGAAAACTAATTTTAGAAAATACCATTTGGCCAAAATATTTTTATAAGAAAATTCTATACTGGTCTATACACATGGCATGATCATTGGGAGAAGGTCTTGTGTCAAGGAGATGAAGTATAAGAGTTGGAGGATTTATTTGATTTTTAGAGCACTAGCAAACAGGAGACAAAAGTCAAATCAAGGAAAAACAAAAACACTCAAAAGTTTTTGCAAATCCACATTTTTAGCATGATAACTAGCTTAAGTAGAGTGACATGAAAATCAGGGTGTGACAGACCTACCCCCCTTACAAGAATCTCGTCCCCGAGATTCCCAGACTAGGCGTGGAAAGAAAGGCGGAGTCTTGGATACGGGGTAGTCTTCACTTCTTCTTGTTGGTTCTGCTTCCAAGTGGTGCTCCTTGGAACCCTGAAGTGCTTGATGGTATGGCTTCGCGTCCGTCGTTCTGCTTCGTCCAGAATGCGGATGGGCTTCTCGCGGTAGGTCAAATCAGGCTGCAGATCAATGGCTTGGTGATCAACATCCTTGTAGAGATTAGGCTGGTCTGGAACTTGGAGATATTTCCGGAGTTGTGACACATGGAATACATTGTGCACACCGGATAGCTCGGGTGGTAGTTCCAACCGATAAGCCACTTCTCCTCGTCATGCAGTGATCTCAAAGGGTCAAATGAACCTTGGTGCGAGCTTCCCCTTGACGTGGAAACGCTTGGTTCCCTTCAGAGGAGTTACCCGCAGGTACACATGGTCCCCGACATGGAAACTCATGTCCCGACGGTGAGTGTCAGCATAGCTCTTTTTCCTTGACTTGGCTGCCTTCAAACGTTCTCTGACTAGTTGGACTTGCTCTTCTGCTGCGCGGAGAATATCCGGTCCAAAGACTGGCCCTTCTCCAGTTTCTGACCAGTTGAGGGGTGTGCGACATCTGCGTCCGCACAACACCTCAAATGGTGCCATCTGAAGGCTCGACTGGTAGCTATTGTTATAGGAGAACTCGGCAAAACGGAGACAATCCTCCCACTTGGCTGCATATGCCAAGACACAGGCTCGGAGCATGTCTTCGAGAATCTGATTGATTCGTTCTGTCTGACCTCCGGTCTGTGGGTGGAAAGCCGTGCTGAAAGATAATGTGGTTCCCAAGGCTTCTTGGAACTTCTTCCAGAACCTCGAGGCGAACTGGGTTCCTCGATCTGACACAATCTCCTTGGGAACGCCGTGAAGACTTACGATTCAGTCGATGTAGAGAGCTGCCAGCCGGTTGCCATCATAAGTGGTCTTGACAGGAATGGAATGGACCACCTTGGTCAAATGATCGACTATGACCCAAATAGAGTCATGTCCTCTATCCGACCTTGGTAATCCAGTGACGAAGTCCATTCCGACTTTATCCCACTTCCACTCAGGAACCTTGAGTGGTTGAAGCAATCCAGCGGGTCGCTGATGTTTCAGCCTTGACCCTTTGGCACACATCACACGTTGCAACATAGGTTGCAATCTCTCTTTTCATCATGTGCCACCAGAATCGTGCCTTCAAGTCTTGATACATCTTGGCGTGAGCGTTCCTTCGACACGGAAATGCTTGGTTCCTTTGGTGGCTTGCAGATACGCCCGGTCTTCGACGCGGAAGTTTACTTCTTGATGACGGTGGTCGGTGTAGATCTTCCTTCTTGGCAGGGCGGTCTTCAAATGTCTTCTATCCAGCTGTCCGTCTCTTCTCTGTCTTCGGGCAGACAAGTAGGCCATCCAAATAATGATGTTACCCAACTTGTCCAATTACTCCATGAGGTCTATGGGGGTACGCAAGGTAGGCTGGGGTATTGGTGGTGGTCTCGGTTGAGTATTTGCAAGGTCTTCCCGACTTAGGGCGAAAGCCCGTGGTCAGAATCTGACCAGGTTTTGGCTCGGTGGGGCTTAAGGGTTTCAAGGATTCTAGTGAGTGAGTGAACTTATATCATCTTATCCTTAAGCACAGTTTCTAAGATGCCAATAGCTCTATTTAGTACTCCGAACGAAAAAAGCAGCCTCTCGCATAGACCAACTTCAATCACCACTCATGCCATACATATCCTCATGACTCTCAAGAGAGGGTCTAACAAAATTACACTAGTCTACGATCCCCAAATCCATATGTATGTCCACCCCTAAAGTCCATAGGTGGGTCATACAAGTTGCTAAGCTTGAATTAAACTCCACAATCCAAGCACTCAACCTATTCTTGCAAGGCTCAAGATAATGCATCACCAATCTAAGGAAACACGTCATATGCCACTCCAAGATTTTGTTTCCTTCCTACAGATCAACTCAATAGCCCGGTAATTTCCATCAATCACCACATAATCCAACAATTCTACAAATCCGATGTCTATGGTGTTCCACAAGATCTCAAGTCGCTATAATACCCAAATACTTGGAAAGGCTATGCATTACGATAGTATGTCCACAAAATTCTCATCATCCGGGTCAAGTAAACTCCAAGATCACGATTATATAGATCCCTAAATCAACTCCGACAAATAATCCAATCTCCTAGGTTATTGTCCACCGAGAAGCATGATATAATATTCAGGATCATAGGCCTAAATCCAATTTACTCCGAACCATGCAGACATATCCAGCATTTATACCAACCAGATTCACCTACAAAAATCCAAATCTCATGTCCATCGGGTACTTCCACATGCTTCCCAAGGTCATGATCCCACCAATATGAAAACCTCATAATCCATCAAGTTCTCAGATAATTCCTCGAAGTCACTGATATAAAGCCACCAAGTCATCTGTCCAATATCCTCGAACTGGTCTATTTATGGCATCGTCAATTCTTGTGCTATATTAGGATGAAAATGTGCTCACTCACTGTGTCCACTAGCTCCTTTACGAACCCAGGGTTGTGCAAGGTTATAAAGGCTTAACTGGTTCTCTCGCAATACTATGGGTTAGGCACATGGTTAAGGATTCGTGCTGGAGTATCTCGTGAAGTCTCAAAGGGTCTAGGAATGGGGTTACTGGTCTGGAGGGTTAAACATAATGCTACGGGGTTACACTTGGCCACGGAGGTTGTAGCAGAAGTCTTCAGTGCCAGTTGGCTGCCGAGGTAGAATCCTTGGTGCATCTTGTCTTGCGGGTCTTCAGTTGGGGAGAGAGAGAATAGAGGGAAGAAGCAGCGTAGAGGAGGGAAATGCCTAAAGGGGGTTCTATAGTGCAGGTGCAACAAACAGGTGCAAAAAGGTCGAAACAAAAGAAACAAGGCAAGGAAGGTGATATAGCCATGCACTTGTGGCCTGGGGCAAAAGCACGACTTATATCAAAACACAAGCAAATAAAAGCAAACAACACACAATCATGGTTCTATTCGAACCATCATACGGACTCGACTGCGCATAGGGGGTACACGACTCATCCTACCCTAGGAGTTCTCGGACTCAGTGTCGTGACTTGTGCCTCGTGCAGTCTTCTGAGCTTCCTCTGGTGTTGCTATGTCCCTTGTAGTTGCTTGATAAACAATCCGGGTTGAGCCTGAAGAATCTTCAACAACTTCTCGCCTGATGAGGTGATGTGGTGAAGGTGCCTCCTTGTAGCTGGCGTTGACTTGGTCTTCTCTTGTCTTCTTTAATCATGATGATCCCTTGTGCCTCCTGGGGTGTCGAGGGTACCAGGTAGGCAATCCATATGCAATGACAATAATAGGGCATAATAGAGGTCCAACATGTCGGTTTCGTTGATGAAAACATCGACACCAAGAGCGGGGGATGAAGAGAACCGTTTTCCTGCTCACTATAGTGAGGCGGACCAAATGGCAAGGTTCTCATCCACCGGTGGTTGCCGATACAACAACGGTAGTGACAGGATTACTCTATTAGCGATGCATATCATGATTTTACATAACCTATACCCTGGTCATCATAGGCCAAAGTTGCACCATCTTGGGGGCTCTTGTCAAGGGTGTCACCTTCTTCTGGGTCTTCATGTCCTCACCCACCGAGGATGTAATTTCTGTTGGTATCATCTTGTCGTGGTGTCACCAATCTTGTGTGCAGAAGTGGTGAGTGAGTGTTTGGCAAGGTGCACTCCACGAGGATTACAAAAAATCCAGTGGTCAGGGGCATAAGGGTTCTAGCGACCAAGGTTTTGAAGGGGAAGAGATCAAGTATAGCCTAGTTTTTCGAAAAACTGAGAAGGGAAGAGAAGTATAGATAGTTTTGAAATCTAGTAATAGTTTTGAAAATAGTTTTACCCTAACTAACGACTATGCTAACTAAGGCTTCCTACAGTCAGGATGGCTCTGATACCAGCTCTGTGGGGACCCCGACTCATAAGTCGTGATCACCGAATGCACGTGTACAGTGATCCCAGAGATCAATGCTCACTGAACACACAGAAGCTGAATAACAAGAGTCTTACATCCATACATACCGTGTTTACACAAATAGGACCATAATGGTCAAGTCTTGAGTATATCGTCGCAGCGGAAATCTTCAATGACAACATGAACCCATGCCATCTGCCTTAACCCTACAGGCATTCTGACTGGGAAGCGTCCTAGCTCGCATGCTCGTCACCAAGAAGTCTTCGTCTTAACCTGTTCTCTCATGCCTGGCCAATAAAATAACCAGTGGCAAGCCAATGAGTACATTGAATGTACTCGCAAGCAACCCAAGTGCGATAGCAGGATAATCATGCAAGGCTCTACTGCTAAATTGGCAGTTTTGCGGAAAGCTAGATTTTCATATGCAAGTATGATCAACATATAACATGGACATGCATGTGTCTGCAACAAGTATCAGGAGGTCACAGACATCATCATCGAGAAAGAGTTGTAATCAACTCATGCTCAAGCTCATTGGGACTTTCTCACAATCGCATCAACAATATCTCTGAATCGTGTTGTTTCCCAGAAACTTATGGACATAGTCAAGTAGCACCACCCGACTGTCCTTGACCACGGACACGGCTATTCGAATAGTTTGACACTCTGCAGAGGTTTTACACTTTACCCACAAGATCCGGGGACTTCCGTGTCATCCACGACCCGCGGTACCTCAAGTACCCGGGGTAAGCACCCGGTCATTATCTTTCCTTAGACGACACTAACATAGAGTCCACTCGTTGGTACACGGCCCTCGGGAACAACAATAGATCATGGGACTTGCCCTCATTTCAATGCCACACATACCCGAAGGGACCAACGGTGTGCCCGGTGCCCTGTGAAAACAGTCATGGTCGTCTATCCAAGCACGACCCCGTCCCGGGAAAGACCTCAAGTCTTCCCGTCACTAGTAATGCGGGCACCATGCTAGTATCGACCTAAGTAATCAATAAAGCCCCGTCCCATAAGGGGTAGTGTGGTTGCACATGTTTGGTTGGGACGGTAGTCACACATAAATCTAATCCATCTCTGTAAACAACACTCTCAACAAGCCTCGGCACACTACTGCTTCACCAAGTAGTGCCCTAGTTCTCATCAGCTCCCAGGGGCATTAGTGGCACCCACTGGGTCATTTGCAAGTATGTCAGACCACACTTGTTTCACTCAATGCATAGCCCTGACCCATTTTGCGTAGCCAACTACTATAGCATACATCTATCTACTCCCACTCACATAACCCTCATAGGAAGGTAGGGTCATGTTTGATGCAAGTTTCAACAGTAAGTAACAAAGGTAGCAACCAAAGTGGTCTCCACCTCAACATGATTCCGATGCATTGATAATAAGGTGCTATGAGACGTGCATAAAAAGGTTTCTCGAACATGGTCAAAGGGCTGCTTGCCTTGTTCTTCCGAGTCTTCAATCCTTCTGGTCCATCTCCGAGTACTCCGTTTATTTCATCAACTAACGATGGAAACAATCATAATAAGCAACACAATCAAAGCAAAAATAAAAGTGCTCTAAAAATGGGAGTTGGACTTTTCTAGGATACCTCTGGTCATATGAAAAATAACCAAGGTGGTTTCATAGGTATTGGATCAATGAATAGCTTGGATCATTTCAATGTGATGGAACCAAGGGGTTTATGGATTTGGAAGAAGTATACAGAAATATTTTCTTGAATGATGAGCCAAGGCACCCATCAACAAGTCATGATTTTAGAAGCATCTGGGAGTTGGTTTCACTGGATTTGGAATTCAAATGAATTTCCTAGGATTTTGCAAAGCTGATAAATATGAAGAAATGGCTCAATATTTGGTGGGGTACAGAAAGTATTAATAAAAATGTTCCAAAACTAAGTTTCGATATGACAAGCATCTAGGAATTTGAATCACTGCATTTGGATCAAAAATAAGCTCTCTGTGATTTTCTAAAGTTCATCACAGAAAATGGAATATGGGCATTTGATAAATATTTGTATAGGAAAAGTCTCTGGAATATTGTGCATGTTGCACCATGTGATAGAGCATGATTTATGGAGCCATAGGAAATTTGAATCATCAAGTTTGGAGTTCAAATGGATTATTTAGGCATTTTTGAAGTTTACTGGAAAAAGAAAAAGAGAAGGAAAGAGGGCTTTACCCACATACTGCGCATAGGCGGGGCTTAGTGCTTCTGTGCACTGGGCCGGCCCAACTGCACAGCCGCGCGCAGAGGGCCAGGCCACGTCGAAGACGCCCTTCAGGAAGGCGTTTCCCCGCGTGGGAGGCGGCCGAGGCCAAACCCGCTGCCACTTAAACGGAGGGGCCCAGCTTCCAGGTCGCTGACGCGCGGGCCCGGCGCTCCGGCCATCTTCAACCTCCCGCTGTGCGTTCTCGCCGTGGGGTGAGCTGCTCCCGCCGGTGATTGCCGGGGCCACAGAGCGTCTCCGGCGACGCTCCGCCCACCGCTGTGCTCAGGAGGGCACGCCGCACCCATCCATGTGCTTAACGCACGCCGAGAAGGGCTGTAGCGGCGAAAGCTTGGATGGCCGCGGAGGCGACCGTCGGCGGTCTTGGCACAGCGAGGAAGAGGTGGGGGAAGGAGGAGCTGGAGCTTGGGGTGAGTCTGGGGAGGTGCTGAGGTGGTGCTAGAGCGGCTAGGTGGAGGAAAGGGCCTGGGGCGCCCGAATTTAGGCGGCGGCCGGCGGCTCTGCTCCAGCCGTAGTGAGGGTTGGAGGGCACGGGAGGAGGAGTGGGACGTCTTGGGAGGCACACGGGAGAGGGGGAGTGCTAAAGGAGGTGCAAGGGGGGCTCGGGGTGCCCTATAAGTAGGTGGGCGCCGGGCCACCGAGGCGCCGTGCGCCGGCGAGCCTGTTGCCGTCGCCACGGGTCAAATGAGCTTGCCGCAGCGTGTCTGGGGTTCTTGTAGGATTGGTCCAGGCCTAAGGAAAGAGAGAGGGGGAGAGAGGAGGTGCCAGAGCGTCGCGCGTGCGAGCTTGCTCACTGGAGCGCTCGGGCAGCCATGGCGCGCGTGCGAGCAGAGGTGAGAGAGGAAGAGAGAGGAGGGGGCCGACAGCCCAGCAGGTTGTGGACGTCGAGGCAGCCTCGGGGGACACGAGGGGGAGGCCCAAGGCTGTCGGACGCTCCTGATTGGAGGTGGCTACAGTGCGCCAGGGCACTGTAGCGTGCTCCAGAGCGCGAACCTTGCATGCCATGGCATGCACACGGTGTCATTGGCGTGTCCTCTTGTGTCCAGCAACGCTAGGGAGTAGTAAACAATGGGGAGGTGGTCTTGGATGCTCTGGGGAGCCACTGGAATGAGGAGGGAGGTGAAGAAGAAGATGAAACCTGATGTCCAGAAGAGTAAGTTGCAGTTTTACCCCCTCCAATGATTGAGCTGAGGCCATGGGAATGTTATTGGGGGTAGAGGATGATCAGGGGAAGCTGTGGTAAGAATTTGGGGTAAAGGGAAATAGTAAAAGTGATCAAGACACTGGTTTAAGAAAAATGGCGGAAGGTGTTTGATCAGGTTTTGGGGAAAAAATTACTTCCAATTGGCATGGGACTTAACAGGATCAAGTGTCACATATAATTAGGCCCCTCTACCAAATTTGAACTCATTTAGGAAAAGTTGCCAATGTAACTTTGGTGAACCCTAGAAATCAACAGAAATGGTTTCACCTTGTTTGAGTTGAGCTATTCATCTCCCCTTGATGCACCACTTGGTGTAGCATCATCATTTGGGGTTATGATCATGCCCACAAAGTTTGAGGCCCCAGGTAAAAAGTTGACAATGTAAAGTTGTTCAAATTTGAATTTGAACAGAAGTGGTTTTGGGGCACTTAGAGCAAGTTATGCTTCTCCAAAACTTGTGCCATTTGGCATAGATGCCTTATTAGGCCATTCTAGCATGTGCACCAAGTTTGAGAGCATTTGGACAAGTTTGGCAATGTAAAGTTGCTCAAACTTCAAATATGGACATAATGGTTTTGAGGGGATTAGAGGATGTTTCCTTGATCTTCAAGGCATGAGGCTTTGCAAGATCATCAAATATGTCATTTATGACATGATAGAATTTCTCTGGAATTTTTGGAGAATATTTCCTTTGTAAATATTTCAAAAGCTTGAAATATCCAGAAAGGGTTTTGGAAGGATTGGTCCAATATTTTGAACATGATCATGTGTTGAAATTCTTATATATGGACAATATATGTCCTAGGAGTTTCCCTAAATTTTGGCAAATATTTTTGAAATGATTAAATAATTTTTCCCTATTAAGGACCATTTCTGGCCTTAAGAAAAAGCTTTTAAATAAAGTATAAAAATAGCTTTTAAAATTATAATTTTGTAGTTTCTGGGAGTCCTATACCTAATAGGATTCAAATATACTTTTTGAAAGATTTTTCACACCCTAAATAAGGTACTTGTAGTGCAAACCTCAATTCAGGGGTTTTTGGAAAACTAATTTTAGAAAATACCATTTGGCCAAAATATTTTTATAATAAAATTCTATACTGGTCTATACACATGGCATGATCATTGGGAGAAGGTCTTGGGTCAAGGAGATGAAGTAAAAGAGTTGGAGGATTTATTTGATTTTTAGAGCACTAGCAAACAGCACACAAAAGTCAAATCAAGGAAAAACAAAAACACTCAAAAGTTTTTGCAAATCCACATTTTTAGCATGATAACAAGCTTAAGTAGAGTGACATGAAAATCAGGGTGTGACAAAAAGCCATTCATCGCTTGGAAGCTTGATGCCTTTCGCATAGTGAAGATTATTTGGCAACAAGCTGTGTCGATGAATCTCTGGATATGGTGATTCATCAAACCCATGATACGATGTGTAAACATAGTTCCCCTGGCGATTGGAAGTTGCATAGCACGATAATCATCGCCGGTGAAATGATCGATGATTTGTTGGATGATCGGATAATTGAGCCTGAGGAACATGGAGTGGTTGCCGAGGCTGTAAACCCACCTCCAATTGAATACGACTGGCCCAACAGAGCTGGGATCTTTCTCGAACATGAAGCAGCCATAGCCATTACTGTCATGAACGCCCCAGGCATTGTACTGCATGTGGTTTGATGAAATGGTTTAGTCAATTTGGTACTTGTGAATGAGAATCAAATGACCACCATCAGTTGAATGAGCGATAAACCACCACCCATTGACTTGTATATTTCCAGTTATTAGAATTATGAAGGCCAGCGCATTTGTGTCTGCTGCAACAAATAAAATTGGAGACCAAAAGGACAAAAATATACAATCATGTTCATAGTATGTGTGGAATTAAGATTATTATAACAGTGACATAGATCATAGAAAGATAATTGCAATGTCGTGGTCATAATCATACCCCAAGTTAATATTTGTTCTAACAATCATTAGATGCCAATTGTTCTCATATCAACTCCAACAATAAGATGTGTGGTCACAAAAATAAGAAATGAGAGGAACGTATAGCAATGATGTGGTTATAGACATACTATCTATTATAAATTTCTAACAATCAACAGGCAGTCGTATTCATAAGGTAAAGATGAGACGATATAAAACAATTACATGACGATAGATTCCACCAGTATATGCAGCCAATATGTGCGTTGACCACGTAAATGATGTCATCATGCACTATAGCATCAGACATGAATGGAGGGTCAACATGATTGATGATGAGCCATAACCATGTATGGCGACTGGATTCCAGGTAGACTAATCCCATGTCGAACAAGGCAATGAGCTTGTAATCCATGTAGTCTTCTGATGGTGTGGGCACTTCGCAGATTACAACCTTCAGCAAACAGAGGTCGCACCAAAAGCTTGACACGTCTCGTGCGTAGTAGGCAGGATTGTCCGGCGGGCCGCGAGCCTCGATGCCAGTGGTATCCGATGATGGAAGAGTGATCTCTCGCTGGGTGTAGATATCCACGAGACGCCACGGACTACCGGATTGCTGGATGAGGACGATCCAGTTGGCCTTCATGTCTGCCTAGTAGTAGCCGCGCATGAAGGACAGGTGGATGGGTAGTGGTAGCATGTTGAGGGGCACCACGACATCCTCCGTAGGATCGTCAAGTCGGTGTCTGGGTACCTGCGAGGATCGGGCATCAGCAAGCAGGGTGTCTTGTAAAGGCCTGGCCGGTTGCAGACGAGTAGACGGTACAAAGACACCGAGGATGCGGCCAGACGCACGTTGCTGGGGAGGTCCATACGATTGCAGATCTACTCCAATAGAACATCAGGGAGGAAATTCCAATCGCGGCTCTTCATGTCAGTCGGTTCTGCCATAGGTTTTCTTAGGGCGCTGGGTGATTGGGGTTTTCGGTGCTTGCGAGCGAGCGGGGAAGTGGATTCGGGCAGGCGAGTGAAGAAGATGGCGTGTGTGGCTGAGCAGTGAGTGGGGGGGGGGATATGGCACCCGTGAGCTACCAAGGAAGATGGCGCGGTCGGGAGAGCAGTACGCGGGGGGAAATGGTGTGCGGCCGACGATTGGGAAGAGAGGAGGACCAAGATGAGAGGATGAATAAGAGGGAAAGACGGGCAAGAAAGTGCATCCTCATAATCTCAATTCTACTAGTACTACTACCAGGATATACCGTCCTTTGGAGTGTAAATAGTTAAGACGATGACATGTGGGTCCACCTCAAGAGGGCCCATATGTCAGTTAATGGAAGAGAGAGGTGCGTAGGCATTTTTGTGGAAGCGTGCTTCACTGGCAAACATGATGGCGGTACTGGGTAAGGCTGATTTAGTAACACCAAGACGCTAGTTCAGCTTATTAATTAAGTGTCCCATCTACTGTAGCGTGTATTGTCACTTCACTATGAATACTAGTTGAATAGTTCTCTCTGACCGAGATGGGGAATAATGGATCGCCAAGACTCCCTATCTACACTATCCGTATACATGTACTCTCATCATGTCCAACAAGATGAAACATTGCCAAGGCACCCGACGCCAATAATGTAGGAGTACTAGTAGTATATTTTGTCAAACTTTTGCCATCTATTTAACTAATAAAATTTTAATGTATGTCACCAAAAATCGTATCACTGGATTCGTACTTGAACATAATTTTTAATGGTATAATTTTTTATGACATTCATGGACACTTTGTTAGTTTACTTTACGGTCAAAATTTTACACTTAGTACGAAGGGGACCGATAAACCAGTACGGAGGTTTATATACAGGACAATAAAAAAAATCACCAACCAAGGTAGTGTAGTAAAAATTACCAATGGGACCAATAAACCAGGATGGAGGTAGTAAATGATGAGTGCCCAAAGATTTTATTTTTTTCGAAAATGTATGTTACTAGTGTATGTACTCTCCATGGTGGCTAGTCTTAATTCATGCATGCAACATTTTAATGAAGCTTGAAATATGAACATGTCAATGGGAGGGAGTAAAAGCCTCATGCATGCATGCCTGCATGCATGCAACATACATCACTCACACGTACACATGCACGCACGCAACACTCGCGCATCCATGCGGGACACAGCACACGACGCAACACACACGCTCACGCTCAACTGCTCAACCGACTCCCTCCGTCCGCGAAAGACTGTACATGTAAATATTTACACATTGACCAAGAGGAACCAAAACTTCATGGCATATTAACGCCCACAAGTAGCAGACTTATGTGTCCATGCGACCATTGACATAAGAAGATTAAATGAAGGTTGTTGCATGTTGTAATTAAGGATAGACATGTACTCCCTACGCTCCTAAATATAAGCCTTTTTAGACATTTCAAATGGACTACGACATACTGATGTATGTAGACATATTTGAGAGTGAAGATTCACTTATTTTTCTCTGTATGTAGTCACTTGTTGAAATCTCTATGAAGACTTATATTTAGGAACCAAGGCGGAGTGGAAAATGAGAGAACTTAATGTTTATTTGCTAATTAATAGCAGTGCATGCAATGAACTGACCACTCCATGTCGTGTTTTCTAATGCTAGATGTACAGTTTTTCACATATCGAGGGAGTACACGTGCATGCACTCACATACACAACCAGGGTAGTTCGCGCGACTCCTGTCGCGCATGCGTAAAGTTTTGTTTAACTGATTTATTTGCTCTACCAACTGACCGGTGGGACCCAGAAACTAGGTGTTAATTTAACCAGTCAACAAAGTGCCATGTCTACTATGTGGCCCATTAGTAGGGTGCAGTACGGTGCTCTAGCTCTACGGTGAGCTAGCGACCGTATAATCACCGCAAAACTACAGAGTGACCATAATGACCGTATTGTTACATACGTTGAGCGCCAGTGTATTTTTCTTGTTTCAAATTAAGCCATATTAAGAGCAAGTATAATAGGATGATGTAGGCGGGTTGTAAGACATTAAATAGTATATTTGTGCTGAGTTGGAAGAAAGAGAAGAGGAGAGAGAAAAGAAGCGGGCTACAAACTAATCATAATAGCCAACTGTAGCACGTGCTCCTAGACACTTTGTGAGAGTGAAGAGTAAGCCATGTATCAATAAAGTATTACTTATTTACATCTAACTATTACAATTACTTGACGGCTATAAGCTTGGCTATAGATGACGTGTCAACTCTATATAGCCAGCAGCCGGCCGTACTAACCATGCTCTAACGGAAAAGGACGCAGTATGGACTAGTAGTACTACTTTGATGTGTCCTATCAACTCGCCGAACGAGGAGAAGCTTGCTACGCCATCTCCCTCGCCCACATGCGGTGGCTCACATAAGGAGAAGCTTGCTTACTACATACGCCTACGTCCTCTACCACGCCCACGCGTGCGATGGCTCACAGGCTGAGGAGAGGGTTTTGACTACAGCGCCCTCTCCCTCTCCCTCGCCCTCACGGTGGACATGCAGCAGTTCATTTGGTGTCAGATTGCCAAAAGCATATTATACTGTAGTATCATCATTATTGGACCTTCCGAATAGGCGAAGAGCTAGATGCAAGGTTCACAGGAGTACGAACTATTGAACCTCCCGAAGAGGCAAAGATCCAAGCGCAAGGTTTATAGGAGTTGTCGTCCTAGTAATACAAGTATAGCGAACAATTGCTACTGTATGATGTCGCCACGTCACCTATAACCAAAGCTATGCCCCCTTTTTTCTCACAGAGCAAGTTGGAGCCCATGCAACCGCCACACAAGTTACACGTACACATAACACCTTTAATAATAAATAAATTCTAAAGGAAAAATGCCAGTATGCCACACAAGTTCATCTCCACTTCATGTGATAAATTTGTGCATGACTAGTCTAAATATATTTAAAGCCCTACCATTCACAATTTACCAAAGTCCACTTACATGTTATAGATGGGCTCCATGTCCTCCTCCAGGTTCCAGTCCCAGGTGTTCTTCATAGATGGCACGATCCATAGCGGTGGGCAATGGGCATCATTATCGCGGCTTTCTAGTCCGATTCCACATGATGGAGACCCATCCAAGCTAAAGCGACATAAATCAGGGAAAGCGTGTCCCAGCATGTCGTTCATCCGGCAGTGCGCACTGAAGACACAACCATGCCTCATGAATGGCAGGCCATCGGTGTCGTGCATGGAAGGTGGCATCCGGTTCACAATGGGGTAGCTGTCCCCAATGAAAAGCAAGTACTTTCCAAAAGTTTTCCTCGGCACCCACATAGCATCACGGGGGTCAAACTCGGTCCCGTTCATTTGGTACATGCGGTATCCCAGATCTGGACACATGGTCAAGGTCCATGCATAATAATGTTTTGCTCAAATATGGCGGTCGGTAATGTTGTGCAGCAAATAGTACTACTCCAGTATAGCCATATAGAGGAAGTAAAATAACCGGCTTATTATATATAGCCACTCTTGGCAAAATGGATGAGATAGTAAGACATGGAAAAACAAATGGTGGGAACTAGTAGGTTCAAGTCTTCAAGGGCCTAGCTAGCTATACGCATCCTCCAAGGTAAAAATTAGTACTATAATGAAAGAGAAGGCGAGAGGGTTAAAAAATCTAACACTAAAATGTAGTACTAGTACAGTGCTAGTAAATTGTACGTGCTTTGCACGTCATTTAAATATATAAAAGCATGGGAAACATTTGAATGTGTATTTCCTTTCCTACAATCTTATTTGATAAGATCCAATTTGGTTCTTGCATCTCTAGAATCCAGATTGTTCTAGTCTCTTTCTATAAAGTATCAGATAAGTATGTGGAAAGATGCTTCTAGAAAACATGAGATGGTAGAGTTGGGGATTCAATTAGAAGGCCACATGGCAGAATCCTATATGTTGGAAACTTTATCCAACGGATCGTAATGCTCGGATTTTCCATCTCTCAACCGGTGGATGGAGCATATCCAACGGCTAATATCTGAATCAATTGGCACACTACGTAGTGGCATAGATATAGAAACATGTCCCAGTCAAGAAAAGAAATAACTAACAAGTTACTACTACTCTAACACACGGCAATGAGAAAATGGAATACCTGGGTAGTTGGTGACGGTCCGATCGTGGTAGATCGTGTGACCATGTTGCACATCAGCTATGAGGTTCCAGGTTCGACCGAATCATGGATGCAATTGCACATCCAGGATCGGCGATCTTATTTTGATCGGGGGATGATTGGTCCCTACAAAATAATGGATTACCATTAGGGATGCAAATCATGGTTTGTGCATTTAGTTTGTAATCTCTCGTACCGTAGGATGGCGACAAGATGAAACAAGTCCCCTGGCTTGTCACCGCGAAGATGCGGCCTACATGGCACACAGCGTAGTCAAACTTGTAGGGGTACAAATCTATTGTGGCCAACATGTGCCAGCCTCTGATGTTACTGCCTCTTGTATTGATGGCAATCCTTATGTCTAACACCGCGATGATATAGTAATCGTCATAGCCCTGTCGCATTGTCGGCGGGTCCGAAATTGCTATCTTCTTCAATCTCATGTAGGCATCATCGTACGTATTCAAGCCCAGCCAGTACGGAAGGCCGATCCCAATGGTCGAGAAGGGGCCTACTGGAACGGCCGCGCTGTTGTGGATGTTGTGCAAAATGATGGTGGTATCCGGCCGGAGGTATGCAAGCCAATCTTCGTTGGCACCAGCCCAGACCTATATATAAGATAGTGGGCAACGGAGAAGTTACGCGATGGAATAACTAAGTACAATACTATATTTAGATTATACACTACGTGATCAAACTGAATAACTGACCTGCTCATCAGACAAAATCCGACTACCTCTCAACCTCGGCAACTCTAGCGGAGTCAACGTGTAACCATGGACAGGGAGTGGTGGACTGTTCGATGGAATGTCCTCTCCTCAAGGACGCAGGGAAGACCAACAAGCATGGCCTTTTCCCAAGAATGTTTAAGCATCGTCTTAAAATAGTTGGTGCAGGAAGCATCGAGTCTTGTGGCGGTGAGGACGTTGGGGCGGCATGCGATTTCTCCCAGAGGATTGTTGTCCATGGTCTGCCAACCCCGACGAGGAGGAGAACCGCCTAGCGAATCCATGGGAGCAGCGACGAACTGCCTTGGTCCCTTCGGGGGAAGGGGAACTTGGAGGAGGAGATAAGAGCGTAACCGCATGGCCTCATCCCTTCATTAAGGAAGTTATTTGGGCACGCATAGTGGCAGTGCCTAGTGCCTCATGATGGTGAGGTTATTATTTACTGTGTTGTACTGTTGCAGTAGTACTACTACTTTCTCAACTAGTAGTGCGATGTACTGTAGTTCTATAGTGCACTAGTTTTGAACTCTTGAATCTCAAGGCCAAGGAGCTAAAGTTGCAAGTGGAGGGTACTATAAGTTCTCTAGAACCATCGCTGTACTATCAATCCAGGGAAAGTACACCTGTGTAGTGCATACTCTTTGTGCTCTATTTAGGCGCGTAGCTGGCCTACTCAGCCACTCCTCTCACGCACACACTAGCAGCCTGTTTATCAGCGACGATTACTGCAAGGGGGGGAGAACTTTTGAGTTCTTTGATATGCGAGACTAGGCTGTTCGCTTCCATTCGTGGAGGTGTAATGGATATCGTCGAACTTTGTTAGTTCCATCTTTACGAATGAGATGAGCCAAAGCTTTTGCCTCTGTTTCAAAAAAAATATGTCAATAGGAATTTTTTATAGAGTTTAGAGCCGATAATGGACCGAATTCCATTCATGCAATGACATAAGCTACAGAGTAGCACTTTACGTACCGAGCCATATTGCACAGTTCCCAATGCCACGCCAGGCTTTCCCGGATCCTCGGGCTTAATTGGAAGGCGCTAGTTTAAATATGGTAGCTGATGAGGAAGCTGCAAGCGAGGTGCGGCTAGGATGAGAACACAAGCGAGAAACTTTGCATGGTGTGAAATGATATATAGGAGTGCTACTCTAGTAGGTGAGCCACAAGATGATGGGAGGGAAAACCCGTTCATGTGGCAGGGCTATCGAGTGCACCGAGATTGTGGTGCGACACGTCCGTTCAACATCAAAAAAGGCCATCGTGCGTTCGGCCGGCATCAAACCCACAAAACGAGCTATACACTCTCGAGGCCACTAGTACATTGTTCCTTACAAGAAACCACTACCAAGAAACTACCACTTACCAGCCAGCCCTACCAAGAAACCACTACACTACAAAAATTAGCAAAAACATACCAAAATTTTCTTAATCCGTCCCAATAAACTACCAAGTACCGTTATAAGCATGTTTCAACTCATGTTGCCCCTTAAGTCAATGCCTTCTATTTGACCGGCAAATTACGAGTTATAACTTGTGGGACCTACATGTCAGTCTAGACAAAAATCCCCGAGTGACCTCCTACCTCGGGCCCATCCACCTAGTCATCCTCGGATATGGGACACAGCTACCGCCGTCGGCAAAACGCAAGGTCAAAAGAGACAGTGGCACAGAGCCCATCTTGCGGCAGCCTGGATGAGAGATCCATCGGCGCTCGCGACCGCTAGCTAGCCAAGCTAGCACACACCCTGCTGGATGCATCCAGCAGCTTGTCTGCAAGGTTTGCTAGCTAGGTTTGTAGGGCGGTGCGGCGGCTTGCTCGTGCGCGTAGCGCTAAGGCCAGCCATCTGGCTCGAGCAAAGTACAGCGCGGCAGCTTGGTCACGCATGAGCCATGCTTAGGCCAGCCAGCCAACCCATGCGGAGGCCAGCGCTGTGTCCGACCCGTCCAGCAGAGCGGCGGCCAGCTCGCTCATAACCAGCGGCACCGACGAACACGCATAAGAACTGTTTGAAGTAATGTTCAGGAAAAAAATAATGATTGGAGGAGGAAGAACAAGATAGAAGGTCAGCTGTGGGTCCCTTGTGTCAACGGTCAAGCAAAATGTGTTAATTTAAGCTTCCTCGGCAGCATGGACGTGTGGGCCAACCCTGTCATAAACGGGTTTAAACGAGCCTAATCGACACTAGGTAGTACTTTTTTGGCGCGGATTAAGAAATTTGGGATATGTTTTTGCTATTTTTTCTACAATAGTTTCTTCATAGGGCTGGTTGAAAGTGTTAGTTTTTTGTTAAACACTCTTCATACTATCAGTAGGAGTGAAAGTTAAGCTTTGTAATGAAGCTGTGTATCTGACCACCATGCCATATTGTTCTAGAGGCTTCCTTTTTTGATTTCTCAACAATGAGGTTGTGGGAGATAAGGATGAACGAGGGAAGGCCTTGTTTTCAAATGTGGAGAGAGGTGCGGGTATCTTTTAGTTTAATTCCTATCCGTCAGATATAGATCAGACGGTCTATATTGTAAGATGGTAGGCATACCATCATCACCAACTCGGGTTTTTTATAAGAAGAAGATTGGATATGAAAATGTATTATTGATACTAGTTTCCATAAACTTGGATCTACATTCTATTCAACTGCTGAGCATGTGGGGCCTTAGCACGATGACTTCTCGACTGTATAAAAAAAGGTTTTCCTGTTGCCGATAAGGAGGGGGTGATGGCGGCGCGCTTTCAGCTCGCTCTAGTCCTAGTAGTCATACTAGGTGGTCTACGGACGTGTAGATTTGTTCTTTTTCACGTCTTGTGTTCATCGTACTGCCATGACTATTGATGAATAGACGGTAAGTTATTCATGAGAAAACCTTCTGGTTGAGCGTGTGTGCGAGAGAGACAGCGTGTGCATGTGTGATATGTGTAGAGACTGATCATTGTGTCTCTATGTGTGGAGGATATATAGAGACATGTGCATGGGGCTTCGTGTTGTGTAACGTGCAGACACATAGACGTAATGAGAGAGTGACCATGTGAGATACACATGCGGACATGGGAGAGATGTGTGAGTTACAGAGATGGAGATTTTTGGTGTGCATGTGAGCTAGAGAGAGAGGGGGATATATACATATATACCTAGAGCTGGCTAGAATATGCAAGGGTGTGTCTCTTAAAAGGAGGATCTAGATAGATGGGTGCTTGTGCGTGTCTGTGTGTGTTTGTGCGCACAGTGTGTGTGGGAGAGGGGTGTGAGACCGAGAGAGATAGAGTGAGCGGGGTTGAGAGAGAGGGGTAGTTTGTGTGCGGAAGTGGCGTATAGATAGGGAGACAAGGTTGATGTTGTTTGAAAGTGGCCTATGTATGGAGACGCAAGGGACATGAGTCATCGTGTGTGTGATAGAGACTTCATGGGAGATCTAGAATAGATGGTGTAGAGAACAAAGTGTGAGATTGAGAACGATGATACGTTAGGGGGCTATGGAATGAGTCACGACATATATGTATATAGGGAAGGAGCTGGATCTGGTCGGCATGTGGGAGAGATAGAAAGAGGAGAGTGGTGCACAAGGAGACAGAGGGTGCTTGTTTGTAGTGGGTTGTGGTGAGTGAGGTGAGTGTGTGAGAACCACATAACTAGGGAGATAGCCGTTTTGTGTGTATGGGCAAGACAGACTCTATATAGTGTGTGTGCTTGGGAAAGAGAGATGCCGGGAGACCTAGAGAGTGGGGGAAGATATGTGTGCATGCCCTAGAGACAAAGTGATAGAGACTCATATTGGGGTCCGGACATAGGAGAGAGAGGGGGATTAATGTGCTCCTATGTTCGTGTCCGGGGGATAGAACGAGTTGTGTGTGTCTTGGGGGTGGCTTCAGATAAAGAGTAAGTTGTCTATATTTGAGAGACTTTAGCGTAATTGAGATATACATTGTCAATAGTGTGTGCACTCATGGTTGATCAATTTGTTTCACAATTTGGACTATGAGATAATGATACTTTTGAACATGCGTGATATACTTTGAAGTACAAGAATTACAAACCTAAGATTGGAACTTTTGAATTCGACTCCATCATTAGCTTTTGTATTCATTTAAACGGAGGTACAGTTTTTAAGCCGGCATTTCATGATTTCAAATTCATATATCAAACGTAGAGATATACACATACGACCATGTTCAACCTTATAATCATCCACCTTATTCATACTCATACACATTTTTGTCTTTGTCATCATATATAGGATAAACACATTTGGAATTTCATTTGAATACCATATGATGGTATTAGCTTCCACTAGCTCAATGATCCATATTTGAATTGAATGGACAATCTAAGTTTTGAGTTGGAGACAATGATTTTTGAAACTTGCACTTTTTTTGCGTGCAAAACAAATAAATTATGGGCCATGGTATCATAGTCAGCCGTACAAGAGCAGAACACTTAATTTCAGCCACCAAAAGTCTTCAAACTTCCCGCTCACATTGAAATATCTCGCTCCCGAAAGTTTAGCCATGCGATATTCCTGTTTTACCCCTGACACATGAACGAAAAAGGGCTGCTTTGGTAACTCCATTGTTTTCCCTTCTTTGGCCCGAACATTCTTCTCCAGAGCCCCTCCCCTTCCCCTCCGCGCCTCCTCCCCCCAACTACGCCAAGCCGCCGAATCTAGACCTCCGCCGCAGCGGTGGACCCCACACTCCACCGGATATACCTTCCGCACCTTGGAACCCCCAACTGCCAACTCACCACTTCATCGGAACCGCTTTAGTGACTGGCTTGTCCACCGCTCCAGATCTCCTTGATCGCCATCATGGTCCACCGCACAGGATCTGCTTCATCGGCTCCCTCGGCCACCACAGTGTAGGCCCTCACTGACCCCCTCTTCCGCCCCATCGCTGGCCCTTCATACAAGCCCACGTCCGACGCAACAGACCCCCCTCATCGAAAGCGTTGTACACCGCGCCGGATGTGCTTCTCCGACGCCTTCGTCCACTGCACCGGACCCGCTCCACGGACGCCATATTAAACTCCATAGGCCCTGCTTTACTGATGCTGGAGCCTCATCAGTTTATTTCGATTTGTAAGCCTTCAATTTTTCTCTTCTTTATCGTGGAACTATTCACTTACCACATATGAGCTTTCTTGTATGTTGACAGGCGCCGCAACCGAAGCACCGGAGCCTCTTCAACAACGGCGACAATTGGCCCAAACTCAACCTCAACACGAGCACCATCGACGATCCTTAGCAATCAAGTATGACAACAATACCCATAAGCGCCGAGAATCAGGTACTATTATCCAATGGCGGGCGCCTACGTTCACTTTCTTAGCATAAGCACCGCACCTTCGAATTTCTTCAGGGCATCATTCAGTTTTTCATGGGACAAGTTATTCTGCTTGCACCTATAGGGCTGTAGTTCTGGCAGTGAACATGTTACATGTGCTAAATTACAAACCAGTGCACATATAGTTACGATGCTTTTGTGTTGTCCTAAGTATTACTAGCAAGATCTATATTATACTGGCAAGAGGCCCATGCGTTGCACGGAACATCAAGATGCATTTATACAAGTTGGTTATCTTGTGGGAGACAAAGATGAACGAGAGATGGCCTTATCTGTAAATTTGGAGGGTGCGGGTATCATTCTACTTAAGTTCAACCATGGAGTCTTCTAGATTGTAAATGTGGCAAAATTTGGTGGAATGTAGATGATATCCAATGGCCAGTAGTGCTCGGATTCGCCATCTCTGCACCGTCTAATTGGTTTCATCCAACGACCATATTTCAAAGTTATTCGCACACTATATAGGGGAAGAGTAGCAGAGACATTTGTAGTCGACTAGTCAGGTCGAGTTGTTCTCCCTTAGTGTATTTTAAATCTGTCAGGTCAGTTCGACTTGTTCTTCTTTACTATATGTTGAAGCAATCATCTGCGAAGTATCATCACTTCTGGAGCTCTCATATTTTGAGTAGTAGACCATATTATATTAATGCACACACCAAATTACGACATGCATGGCATCTCTCAGAAGAATTGTAGAGATAGCATAAAGGGGTTTACAGGGATGAAGTATTGGACTAGTATCACTTCTGCATTACATAGATAATCTCACTTTTTGATGTTTTCATGCATGTCAGGTATTGAACATGATCAAAATGAATATGAGAATGGGTGCACAAGAGGAATATTGCGGAACAATCCACTGGCTAACGAACTTGGCATGGTGGAGGATGGCCTATCTTATTCACCCATGAAGGTGCTTGCTCCAACTTGGCAAGGTTGTATTGGTCGCACATATTTTGCATAAGACCTCTTGCATTACTTCTACTTTGTTACACACCACCATCAACTTAGTTTATGCATCATATATCAGTATATGCCATACCTATCCATTTTCTGTACCTATTCCATGTGTCATCATACTATGTTTTTCCAATCAAATATTGTTCGTTCATAATATATGTCCAAAAGGAAGAGGGTGAGTGCTGATCCTCAAGGAGATACAAAGTAGGTATTTGGAAAAGGTAGCGATACCTGTTAAATCAGATAGATCAGCAGCCAAACCCCTATTAGAACTACTGAGAGCCCAGTGTTAGGTACTGTCTATGATATCAATTCAAAATTTGAACTCCTAAATTTCTGCACGTGACTTACCTTCTTTCTTGTATGAAAACTAATTTCAGATGAATCTCCATTGTCAAAGGATCATACGATCTCAAGACAATACTGGGCACTGCATTGCTCTTGTCAATACCTCTTGCCCTTTGTCAGCATACATATACTCATTGTTGTTTGATTATGTGGCGTCACTGTAAATGTTCGCTTCTTTATCCTCTCTTTGCTCAAAATTATAAGATCTATATTTACTCTTAGATAAATGTAGAATTAACACAATGGTTATGAAGTTTTGGAATGATCATGTAAGTACATGTTGTCATGTACTCCCTCTGTATCGAATTAATTGTTTCTCAATTTGATGTATTTAGAACTTAATAATGCTAGATACATCCATTTGAGCGAGAAGTAATAACGGACGGTGATAGTATTAATGTACTTGCATTGCGAGATAGTTGATTGTCTAGCATTACTCTGCATCTTATCCGCCCTACCCTCCACTTTCTCCAAATTATCAGATCTACATTTACTCTTACCAAGATGTTGAATAAAGCCAATGCCACGTCACACGTTAATGTCTGCATTCCTCTTGTCAGTACATTTTGCCTTGTAACGATGTACTTAATTAATTGCTATTTGATTATGTATCGTCACTCTGCACCTGAGCTTCATTATCCTCTGTTTCTTCCAATATTATTTGATCTATATTACTCTTTACAAAATATAGAATAAAGGCAAAACTTATAAAGAAGTTTCTTTGGGGAATTTATTGAATTATCCTTCCATCGACATGGAGAATGGCTTTGTCGAGCCCGTGTTAACATGTAATGTAAGTTCATCCTTCTCAAGCCTTCAAACTTTCTTCTAGTATAGATTTGTATAGGCATCATTTCCTCCACTTATGTTTACTTTGGTGTTTACATTTGATTGGATGTTTGCAACAACTACCAGTTTTAAATTGTTGTTGTAAAAACATGTTCCTTATGTAGAACAGATCCATTTATTTTCTTATATAATTGTGAAACCTGTTACATGTCTCCTTGTTTCTCTTTCAGAGTTGTATCTCTCATGCCAGGCAGAACTTTTGGGAAGATAGTGAGCCAAACCATTTTGAAGAGAGCCAAACCTCTGTGCAGTTCCTGCCTCAATCAGTTTGACTTATTCAGTCTCAACTTAATGTGGAAAGGCTTGCTTCAGCTCAGCTCCAACTTGTTGTCAATGATGTGAAGAAGGCTACAAAGGACACCCATGCGTGCTTTCTTGCTACACAGCTACAGTGAGAGCATCTATCGGTGACACAACTGAGGTCTGAACAGCTTGTTCAACTGCTTTGGGTGCTGCGCCCGGGCATGCCACTACAAGAAAAGACACATCCGTGACATTTTGGGCCGAACGAATTTTCTTCTGTCATGCTTATGGCACTTCTATGATGATAATAGTGACAAAAACCCATATAATCATAGGTGTGGTGTGCTCCTACTTCTATGACAAAAAATCAAGACAGAAAATGTGCTTTTCGTCCTGGGTGGGCCGGAGACGCAGCTGCATGACATTCTTTGGGCCGTCCATGACGAAAATAATCGTGGCAGAAGCGAGGGCGAGGGAAATATTGGGGAGTTCCCGGTTACGGTGGGTGGTCGAGGCCGAGCGATGCACGGAGGGATTACGCGTTTCTCTTGTACATGTACGCGCATGTTTGCAGCGTTGGGCAACTGAACCCGGGCGAGCCGTTCGCCTAATAAACCCGATCGATTGCACTGTAGGCTACGCGTTACTGTACCCGAGCGATCGATTGATCTGGCTGTTAACTAGACCCGATCGAGCGATTCCTTCGCTACTGCCGCTAACTGAAGTTGCTCGAACCTGCTGCCTCTTGATGAACAGTGAGCGTTGCTGGTGGTGGGATGAATAAGACCCCGTGGTAGTAGCTAGAGGCCGTTGACGCTAGATGAATAGGACCCCGATCGAGCCGGTTGGGGGTGGATGAACAGGACCCCATGGAGGGCTAGTTGAACAATAGCCAATGGAGGGCTCGATGAACAGTAACCGGTGGAGGGGTGGTTGAACAGTAGCCGGTGGAGGGGTGGTGGAGGCTCGATGATCAGTAGCCCATGGAGGCAGGAGGTAGACGCCGTGGATGAACAGTCGCAGGTGGAGGCTGGAGGAGGTCGACGATGGATGAACAGTAGCCCGTGGAGGCTGGAGCAAGGCATTAGATGGTGGATGAATAGTAGCTTGTGGAGTCTTGTTTTGCGGTACGCCACACCGCTCCCGATGAATAGGCCCCCCGTTTCGACCGTAGGAGGTCGAGGAGAAGTCTGTTTCCTCCGTTTTGCGGTACACCACATCACTCACGATCAACAGGACCCCGTTTCGATCGTAGGAGCTTGAACACAAGTCCGTTTCCTCCGTTCTGTGGTATGCCAGACCCTTCCCGATGAACAGGATCCCGTTTCGACCGTACGCGCTCGAACAGAAGGTTGTTTTCCTCCGTTTTGCGGTACGCTAGACCGTGTTTCGGCTGTTCCGTCCAAGCCGGTTGGCTCTCATTGAACACGACGCGTTCGTTCCCAGTGGCTTTGCTCCCGATGAAGCAGGACGATGTTTCTCTGTTCTGACCCAGCCGCTTGGCTGCCAATGAACAGGACGCTGTTGCTGCCGTCTGTTTCCTCTCCATGTACACGTGCCATGGCCGTACGTATGCACGAGTAGCTAGGCGTTCGAGACCCCGCCCGTATGTACGTGTGTGTCCATATTTGTTAGCATCTGGTTGTACATACGTGTACACGGTTTAGACAGGACTGCCTGAACTACTATTACACGTGCCGCTGCTTTCTCGGCCATGGTTCATCGTTGCAGAGAGACCGAGGGACCAATATGTACGTACACATTCGCGACCAGAATGACCACGCTACATATGCTTCGACCAGCTGGGTCCCGACTACCAGGGAGGATAAAGAGGCATTTCCTTACGTGCGAAGTTATTGATGGTGGGTCCTAGCGGTTAGGGGGGAGAATCATTTTTTTGCCCGTAATATGGATGCACTTCCTTGCGTGCGAAGATGTAGCGGGTGGGTCCTAGCTATCAGAGGGGAAACATTTTTTTCAAGGCCCCTCTGATAGGTCCCGCTGTCAGGTGGAGGAATCATTATTTTGCATGTAATAAGGAGGCACTTCCTTGCTGCAGCCGTGGACCCAGCTGTCAGCCTCTCCACGTATAGTCCTCTTCCGATGGAAATCGTTCCTTGACCACGTTGACCATGCTGCACCGAGAGCACCAGGGCGATGGACGACGGCGAGGCCTAAGATGGGAACGATTTGGAGTCGTGGAACAAGGGGCACTGGAGTCCCTGGCGGAGGGGAGTACGAGGGACTGGTTCGGCTGCCTTCGCCGGAGAATAACAGAAGGTCTGGGTGAGTACAAGTATGACATGGCCACCGCTGGGAGTAGGGTGGGCCAGCGAGGCCAGCGCGGCAGCATAGCCAGCCATGGGAGGCAGGAGCAGGCACGACCGACGCAGGTTTGGGTGGCTGGAGCAAGAAAACCAGAGGCTGAAGAAGCACTACGGCCGTTGGATGGACATCGTACGGTCACTGCCGCTAGAAATCATTCATATTGACTTAGTTGACAAAGCCCTCCGTCCGCGTCAGTAGGCCCACAAGTCAGCCTCTAACTATGGTGGGTCCCAAATAGCATGGGGAGTATTCATTTTATTTGTGCGCAATAAGGAGGCACTTCTTCTGTGCGAAGATATAGCCGGTGGGTCCGAGCTGTCAACGGGAGGAACGTTTTTTCTCGAAATACAGAGGCCCTTCCGATGGGTCCCTGCTGTCAGGTGGAGGAATCATTATTTTGCGTGTAATAAGGATGCACTTCCTTGTGTGCAGCCATGGACCCAGCTGTCAGCCTCTCCATGTATAGTCCTCTTCTGATGGATGTCATTCGTTGACCATGTTAACCATGCCAGACCGAGAGTACCAGGGCGGTGGACGACAGTGAGGACTACGAAAGGAACGACCCGGAGCCGGGGAAGACTCGGTAGTGGTTGCCCACGCAGTGGGGAGTACGAGGGTTTACTGGTTCGGCTGCCGTCGCCGGAAAATAATAGGAGGTGTGGGTGATCAGAGAATGGCCCTGCCAACGATGGAGTAGGGTGGGGCGGTGCGGCCTATGCAGCAGCACAGCCGGCCACGGGAGGTGGGAGCAGGCAGTCCCACTGGCACTGGTTTGGGCGGCTGCAGCAAGAAGATCAAATATTGAAGAAGCACCACAACCGTTAGATGGATATCTAACGGCCACCGCTAATAGAATCGTGTGTTGACTATAAGGTGACAAAGCCTTGCGTACCCGTCAACCTAGTAGACCCACGAGTCAGCCTCCAAAGTTGTCCCAAACAGCATACAACCCGAAATTTCTAGCCTGATTCAAATTAATTTCAAAAACTAAACATACCTTAATTTAAATCCAATGAAATTTTATCCGCACAAAACCAATGAAATTTAAAATATCAAAATCTGAAAGAAAAAATAGTTTTTGTAACTAATTGCCTGTTTGTTGTATTTTTTTATTTTGCAACCCATTTATCATTACTTATATCCCATTTCTTATTACTTATAGCCCATTTTCTAGGCAAGCCCGAATTCATCCCTCCTTGTTTTGATAGATTTCCGGCCCAACAGGGCGTAGTAAAGCAAGTAGGCCTACGTTGGTTTTTCTGCAAATAACAAAATAGGTGGGCTAGCCATTTTCAGAAAGGAAAAAAACACTAGGCTGGTCATGTGGTAAACATATGAAATAAAATCCTGGTCTAGATGGGCCACAGCTCCCACACAACCTAGTTGATACCCTTCTCCGTCCCGGAAAAAAATACTACACGCGCAACCGGGTCTCGTGTGTCTGCCCCTCCTTGTGCAGTTATCTCGCTTATTTACTACGTTGACAATGGCGTGCGACCCTGATGTCAGGAAACCATCTGGAGGAACCCTTTTTTCTGGTAATAAAGGAGGCACTTGCTTGCCTACTACCATGATCCTTGTGGGTCCCTACTATCATCCTAACCATGTACAGTAATCTCCTTATTCCTCTTGGCTGTTGACCATGTTCACAACATCGGAGGGTGGCGCCGCGGTGAGCGAACCAACGCGGAGGACGATGGTGAGGCCTTGGACGGGAATGAAGAGGAGCCGGGGAAGATGTGCAGAGTTTTAGGGTGCAATGTGTCCATGATGCGTTTGCGGCAGCAAAACCAGCCGTGGGAGGCGGGAGCAGGCGGTCCCGTCGGCGCTGGTTTGGCTTTCGTGGCTGGAGGAAGAAGAGACTGAAGAAAGACAACAGACGTTGAATGTCAATCCAATGGTCAATGTTGGCACAATCGTTTGTTGAATAAGTTAGCCCCTAGCATACTTTTTTATATATAGGAAGAAAAGAAAAACCGGGCTCGTTTGCCTGATAACATTCCCAAAACTGCCAACGTTCGATCTTGTGTCGCAACTAAAACTGCGAGGAAAATGCGTTTGTCTGCCGTCCTCCTCCTAGGGAACATTCGCCACATAAGTGACTAGCACCCTTGGTTCTCAAACGAGAGTTCTTGGGTCCGAGTCCCATGAACCCTTAATTTTGTCCTCCTTCCTTCCTCGCAAAAAAAGAGAGAAAGAAAATCAAAGACTTGAGAAGGCGTATAGAACAAGCTAGTATACCAGTAAAGAGAAGTTGCTGAGTTTTAGAAAAAATAGAAATGTGCTCCTGTAGCTGGTTTGAATCCAAACCTAGACTATGACTATATATGGTGATATGCTACTCTGCAAGTAATGAAACTAGCATATCCAATGTTCGCTTCTCCTCTTCTCTACTTACTCTGCCTAGCATCAGAAGCTCTGTTCGCAGCAACCATGTTCGCTGGCGGCTCGTCCACCTGCTCTTCAGCAGGCAACAACCAGATATGCTCCAAGTCACCACCCGTACCATCGCATGTGGGTCTCATCCGACCCCCGCCGGCACACGCACCGCAGCCGGTTTCTCATCGCAACCCACTGCCATTGGTACGGTGCCACTGCTGCAAATTACGCAGAGTCATCCGTCGCATCACAACCACAATCCTGAACCCTGGCCGAGTCTTCTACAAATGCCCGAATCATGGGGTAATAATATGTTTAAGTGTTGCTCCGTTGCTTTCAGTTGCTGTTTTTTTTAATAGTTTGGTTGATGATCTTCCAATTTGATTCATGCAGAAAAGGGAAGATTCGTGTGATTTGTATTTCTGGGAAGTTGCTGACGTGGGGGAATGCAACTACGCTGATTTTTGGTTAGACGAGGAATCCCAATACCAGCATGTTGGGGTGTTGGACAAGTAACTGAAGGAACAGAAGAAGAGGAAGATGTAGAGCCGAAGGTTAAAGATGCAGTTCCTCTGTTTATGGCCAAGCAACACCTGCTGAACGGCCTTGACAGCAATGAGGAGGTGAAAGAGCTTGTGAAGATAATGGGAAAAATCGATGTGCTCTGTAGGATGATTGTCTCTTTATTTGTAGTGTATGTAGCACTCGTGATGTATTTAGTGGCTATGACATGAGCACTTTGCTGAAACTAGTAATGAATGAAACCTGTTTAGCAGACTAGGCGTAGTTTTGTGAACATCTAATGATTTCTATTAACAGAAATCAGGGGGTATCCCCTTTTGCTCATAAATAAATAAATAGCAGAGGCCCTTTTGTTAATAAATAAATAAATTAGCAGAGACCCTGTCAGGTTAGCTTTGTTACCATTCGAAGACGTCGCGCAAATTGCAGTCCAACAGTAAACTATGTCATCAAATACAAGTTACATAGCCAAATATGAGTACAACTAAACAACAATGTCATCATGTTTTAGTCGTCATACAATCACCACACAAATCAACATAGATAATAAGTGATGTTCTCACAGCAAAATACTAAACAATAACTTCATCGGGTTTCGGTTGTCATAGCAAACACAATTTCACATAGTAGATAAAAACGTCTTCTGACAAGCAAATACGACAAAAGCAATCTAATCATCATCCACAGCAGCAGCGTCAACATCTTTGCCATGTGTATTAGTCTGAATCATAATCCCCCCCCCCCCAAGTGTCATCTTCTTCTTCATCCTCAATGTCCTCAAACGTTGGCTTCTTATTGATCAACTCTCGTATGTCCACAGCCCGACAGAAATCTTTTCACCAGCATCACTGACGTGATGGTTCTCAAAGATATTAGAAACATCTGTGGAATCTTCTACATCAGGAACAGTGTAAGCATCATCTTGTTGTGCAACTTCATTAAATGATTTCCTCTGCTCACACCTTTGCACTACTCTCCAGTCATTGCTACGTGCAAATGTGTCTTCCAAGAAAAATATTGGTGTTGCTTGATTTGCCAAAATAAAAGGCTCGTTGGTCTTGTACACCGCCTTGACATTGATGTATTTGAAATAATCATCAGCTCTGGGTTTTTGCGATCCTGGAAAACAGGTTATACCAACGATAGCACAACAAAACCACACACCGATGAACCTTGAAACTGGAGAAATACTGCAACTGAACAATGTCTATTATGTTTGCCTACATTTCAGTTGTCTCATTTGTCGTATGTATCCTTGCTCATGAAGGAACTGTTTTGTGTCTTCCTGCCTCCGTCGGGTGCAAGGGTGTTGTAGCGCACATCTCCAACAACGCAAGATTCATAATGTCTTACCCGAGTATCAGGACGCATTGCCAGTGCGTAATGGGAATCATTAACTGCCTGCTCATCCTCCCACATCTTCTTAACATATGGTTAGAAAATAGACAAGCTAATCATCTTATGTACTTAATATATTAAAAAACTGACAGTGCAATTCAAAAGCTTACATGGCTCTTGAACCATTTTGCAAATCCTGCCATAACCAGTTTGTCAATATTTCTTGGATTTTGTGGTAGTAACTCCTTTTTTTGATGTTGCACAACATAGTGATCGCGTCAAACATCTAAATATATAAAAATGTGCTACAAGTTTAGTAGATTATGATGTATAAGCTGCAGTACATAGCACTTACTCGATATAAGGTAGAATCTCAGGACAGTCATTCAACACATACCAAACCATTTTGTCAAATCTTTAGGTTTGTCTCCTTGTCGACTCTTCCCTGTAACTCGAACAGAACAATCAAAAACATTGAGCTCGGGAGTGTCATCACCCACCTCTTTGCTAAGTTGATCAGTTGTTACAATGTATTTTGAGCAAAATGTCAACACTTCTGTAGCAATGTAGGCCTCTGCAATGGAACCCTCGGGTCTAGCTCTGTTCCTAACATAGCCCTTGAAAGTGCCTAGCCGCCTTCCAATAGGGTACATCCAGCCATACCATACCGGACCCCTAAGTGCCTCATCTGGTAGATGAACAGCCAAATGCACCATCACATCAAAGAAGGTTGGAGGATATAACTTCTCAATGTCGCATAGGATAGTTGGTATCTTGTCTCTAAGACGCTCCAAAGCATCTATCCTGGTATCTCTACTGTAGAGTTCCCTAAGGAATTTTCCCAACTCTACAACTGCTCTGTAAGTCAGGGCGGCCCAATCCTCTGAGGATAACAGGTAAAATCCTTTGGAGTAGGACGTGGCCTCATGAGTTTTCAACCCTTGTACCTTATTTCCATCTGCACTGACTCTCCTTTCAAGGTTGGAAGCAAATCCATGTGGGAATCTCACATGCGACAGGACCTCGCAGAATTCATTTCTTTTTACCTTGTCCAAGACGTACACGGCTGGTGCCATATCCCATGCTTTACCTTGATCTTCCACTTGCAAATCCCTTCTGATACCCAGGTGTGTCAAATCAATCCTAGATTTTAAAGTATCTTTCGTCTTGCCTTCAATATTAAGAAGTGTGCCGATAATGCTGTCACATATATTTTTCTCGATGTGCAACACATCAAGATTATGTCGCATATCCAAATCTTTCCAATATCCACGTCCCACATAGTGGACCTGCGGGTAAACAATAATCACTCTTCTGCCTTGCCACGCTTCCTTTTCCCCTACCATTATCATGATGGTTTCCTGGTGTAATATGACTGACCTTCTCTAGTTCCACTTGCAACTTATCGGCGGTGAGCTTCTTTGGCGCATCACAGTTTCCATGCTTTGTATTGAACACATATCTTTGGTATTTTGTAGGACACGACTTGTCCTTGGCAAGGAAACGGTGGTGTCCAATGTAACAGATCTTGCTAAGTATTGCATATGACAGCGGATTCTTATCACAACAAACACATGCATTGTAACCATGTGTCGCTCGCCCTTACATAGTGCCCAAAGCCGGATAATCGTGGATGCGCCAAATTGTAACAGCACGCAGAAAGAAATCAGCTGGTGGGCTGCTATATAGGTCTCGAGTAAGAACACCCCTCCATAGCTGTTAAAGTTCCTCCACAAGAGGCTCCATGAATAAATAAAAATCTTTTCTATGACATTTTGGATCTGGGATGAGCAAGGCCATCAAGTAATTTGATTCTTTGGTGCAGACAATTGGTAGCATGTTCTAAGGGATAACAAGCACTAACCACATGCTATATGTGGCGCTCTGGTGGCCAAATTGGTTAAATCCATCTGTAGCTAAGCCAAGTCTCATGTTTCTCGGGTCAGCGGGAAACTCTTTGTGTTTCTGATTGAAGCTTTTCCACTCACTACCATGAGATGGAAGGCTCATTACATTCTGATCTCTGTACTCCTGGTTCCTAAAATGCCACAGTACATCCTCTCTTGTTTCAGCATCATGAAATAACCTTTGCAATTTTGGTATAATTGGAAAATATCTCAGAACACTATGAGGAACCCTCTTCACAGCATCGCCATTTTTCCATCTCGATGATTTGCATTTTGGGCATTCACTTAAGTTGGCATAATCCTTCTGGAATAGAACACAATTATTCTTACAAACATGGATCATATCATATCCAATTCCAACTGCACGAAGGAAATTCTTCATTTTACTTTAGGTGTGTGTGTCGGGGAAACTGATCGCCCACGAACACCTATGGGACCGGAGCCCCTTCTCGGTACGACAGGGGGCGGAGGATGCACAAAGAGCGGATCGAGGCGAGCACACGAGCAGTTTACCCAGGTTCGGGCCGCACGGATGCGTAAAACCCTACTCCTGCCTTGGTTTGTTATTGAGTTCTTGGCTCGGGAGCGAGGAGAGCGACAGGATGCTCTAACCGCTAGTAAGACCGAGCGCGAGAATGATCGATGTTCGGAACCCCTTCTACGTTGCGCATGAGCCTCCTTTTATAGGTCAAAGGAGTCACCGACAGGTGGCAACGCAGATGAGGGTAAAAACGTAAAATGGGTGGTAGTTGGAATAGTGTTTGTATAGTGCTCTATACCTAACTCTGATGGCAGGGGACAAGGGCATTAAATGCCCGTCGCCGTCGCCCCAAACAGTGCAAAAAGCGTCCGTCAGGGCGCCACCGTCCGCCATGACGATGGCCTTGTCATCGCAGCTTGCCACCGTGTACCCCAGGCTGCACAGCCTTCCGCCACATGCGCCTGGAAGGGTCCCAGGGCGACACGTGGGTGGATGTGCTGGAGCGCGGGTACTTAGTGGAAGTTTGCCGCGGCAAATGCCTTGCCGCGGTTGCTATCTTGTCGTGCTTGAGAGCTTGTCGCTTTCCGAGTTTTGCCGGGACGCGTGGCGCGTCGCGGCAAGTCTCTTGAAATGCCATGTTTGGCCTTCCCGGCAAGCTCCTCTTGCCAGGGTCTTGTGCCAAAGGAGTGGTCTTGAGGCCTGAGTGGCCTTCCCGGCAAGCTCCTCTTGCCGGGGCCTTGTCTCTTGAACTTGAATACTTTGTTCTTGAATGGCTCCGAAGGAACCACAGAGGACCTTGGCGGTCGCACGGCAAGCCCTGCCACGGGACGCTGCAACTGCCCGTGCACAAGTTCGGGATACTAAGGTACCCCTACTTTAGTACACTGACAGGAGCCCCCGGGCCTGGGCCATACACGGTGCCGAGCGCTGTTGGGCCAGGCCCAAAACAGTGCACGGGCACGCGTGGCCTGCGGCACGCCGTATCCCACTCCGTATCCACAGCATCCCTCCCTAACGGCACGCGTCGATCGCGGCATCGTGGGAGAGGTCGTGGCCTGTTTCTTTAATGGGGAAATGCGGAACATCCCCCTCTCCCCCCTTAAAAGCAGGGGAAACAGGGGCAGTTCCTTCCATCCGCCCGTTGCTTTCTCAATCTTCAGAAACCCCCGTCGCTCCCCTCCTCCCTGAAGGTCGAAAGAGAGCAGCGCTCCGCGCCCCCCCCCCCTCCGCCACCACCAGCACCACCAGCGCCGTCGGCCTTCTCCCCCGTCCCCGCCATGGCTCTGAAAGGCGAGAAGGGGAAGTCCGCGAAGTCCATCGAGGCGCTGCGGCTAGCAGCAATGCGGAAGAAGATGGCGGTCTTCCCGCCAAAGGTTGACGCGGAGGAGCTGAAGGAAACCTTCTACCTTTTCTGGTCGAGGGAGACGAAGGCGCATCCGCGCACCAAGGTACTCCCTGCCGTAGCCTGCGAGATGTTCTCGACCAGCTACGCCTTCTTTGCTCTGTTCTTCTACTGCGGGCTCTGCCCGCCCTATTCGGAGTTCTTCTACGACATTATGAACACATATGGATTCCATCTCCTTGCCTTCACCCCCAACGCCGTCTTGACCATGGCCATTTTCGCACATCTGTGTGAAAATTTTGTCGGAGTCTACCCCAATGTAGCTGTTTCCGCCATTACTTCGTACCTTGAGTCGAGGCAGGGTCACCTCTGTCTGGCGGAATCTCTTGGATCTCTAGGACCCATAAGAAAGAGGCCTACTTGACGGGGGAGCTCCGCGGCAAGTGGGATGAGTGGAGGGCCAACTGGTGTTGGATCGTAGAGGATGACCCGCAGCCATTCACTTCCCGGCGCCAAGCCGCAGTAGTACGCGGCAACGACTGGAGTGACCTGGCCCCTGAGGACGACAGGCTGAAGATAGCCACTACCCGGATCCTTCGCCTCTGGCAAGCCAAGCTCACTGTTGGCGCAGTAGGAGCAGACTTTCTCCGTCGCCGCATCGCCCCCTTGGAGGAGAGGAAGAGGGCCGCCTGGGAGTTTGAGAACGCGGCAGACATCATGAGGCTGCGCCCGGGCCTCAATTACAACTTTACTGTCCTAGACCTCAACGCAATGCTCCAAGCGTTGTTCAAGTACGAGTCCGCCCATCCTGAGTGGTTTGCGTTGCCGCCAGGCGTAGTTCCGCTGTGCAACAGCTCGTCGCTCAGCGCCATCCATGCAGTGATGCCAATGTGCGATTCCCACGGGATCGACCCCACTTGGCGGGAACCTTCCGACGAAGCTGTGCAAACATTCTTCGACAACTTGGTGGAACTGCCAGTCGATCCTGACGAGAAGAAGGGCCTCACCCGCGACACCACCGACCAGGAGATGGTATACATTGCCACCAGACTGGAAGAGGCAGCGGCAGCCAGAGCCGCGGGCGAATTTGGGTACACTGTGGAGGAGGCGGAGGCAGCGGAGGCGACAAGTCTTGCCGAGGAGGAAGAGCTTCGCAAAGCGGGGAAGCTTGCCGGGCGACTCGCCGGGACAAGCGAGCCCACCGAGCAAGGCGCCGAGTCGAGCGGGCCTGCCGAGCAGGGCGTCGGGTCAAGCGATCCTGCCGAGGACTCGGGCGGCTCGCTGGACCTCGGCTCCTCATCCTCGTCCTCGGGTAGCTCACCGCCACCAGCAAGTCCTCCAGCTCCGACAAGGAGGCGTCTCCGTAAGGCCGCAGACGTGACGAGGCGGCAGGCGGGCCAGCAGCCGCAGCGCCGCACGACACGCGCCACCGCGACGAGCAAGGCCGCCAAGGGAGCGCCTCGTGCTTCAGCGGCAACAGGAGGGGGATCTTCCCGGACTGGCGCCTCTGCTCCCGCCGCCCCTCGCGCTTCGGCGGCAACCGGAGCAGGGTCTTCTCAGACCACCGTCCCCGCTCCCGCCAAGCAGCCGAGGGAGCCCAATCCTCCGCCTCCTCGCGCCGGGGTGCGCGAGCCGAATTTTGACTTCTCCGCGCTCAGCTCCGACGAGGAGGAAGAAGAGTAAGTCTTCGCAATTCTCGTACTTCTTTGATTTTATGTTGTTTCTTTGTCTTGTATCTCCTTTGTATAACTCTGAACTTGTTCTTCTTCCAGAACTCTGGCCCAGAGGGCGGCGAAGAGGGCCAAAGTCCCGGTGATCGTTATCGAGGACGAGCCCGCCGCAACAGCAGGGGGTGCGCCTGCGACAAGCTTGCCGGACCCGGCAGCTGTTCCCCAGCGCAGCCCCCAGCGTTAGTGTAGTTCACTCTTCCGCTTGTCGGGTGCGCGTGGGCCTTCTATCCTTACTGATATTCTGTTTGTTGACTTGTGCAGGAGCAGAGCAGCAGCATCAGGAGCGCCAGGGGACCGCCCCTGACGCGCCGCATGTCTCGACCACACCGCCAAGGGGGAGCTCCCCGGCAAGGGAGAACACTCCGCCAAGGGCGAGCACTCCGCCAAGGGCGAGTACGCCGCCAAGGGATGGCGCAAGCGGCCCTCCACCGGCGGGTGCTACCACCACGCCGCCGAGGGAGAGCTCCCCGGCAAGGAACCCCACCGAGGAGGAGGCCCGCGCAGGTAAACCCTTGGACTTTTCTCCTTTCGATTCCTCTTTTCTTTTCTGGATATTTGCTTGACTATTTTTCCTTCTTTTTCTTTTCTTCTGTCAGACCCGTCCGCCGCAGAGCCGATGGAGACGGAGGAAGCCGCCGAGGAGGATGCGCTCGGCAACACCGGCGACGCCGCTGCCGTCGAAGGGGCGGCCGGTGCTGACGAGCCCGCCGCCGACGAGGTCGCCAAAGCCGCTGGCGCGGCAGCTGAGGAGGGGCCCGGCAGTCGCACTGACGGCCCTGAGGCCGCAGGAGCGTCAGGCGCTGCGCCGGCTGTCGATCCCTCCGCTGCCGCAGCCGAGCCAGGCGCCTATCTGGAGGCCGGCAATGGTGTCTTCATCCAGCTCCCGTGGGCGTCCATGTCCAGGGCGCCCGTTGAGGGGGAGGTCTTCGACGGGGAGGTCCTTGCCTCCGCCGGACTGAAGTTCGTCGACGCACCAAGCAGCAGCAGCGAGCCCGAGGAGGAACGGCTGCTGCGCAAGCTTCTATCCCTGTACCGCGCCAGGCAGGCCAAGCTGGAGTCCCGAGAGGCTTTGGCCGCCAAGGCGGGCGCTGACTTGGAGAAGCGCGCAGAAGAGCTCCGGGCCGTCAACCAAGCGGCTCTCCGATCCTTGGCGGAGGAGCGGGAGCAGCTCGCCGAGGCGCATCAAGCTTTTATCTTGGAGAAGGCCGAAGCGGAGGAGCAGCAACGGCTTGCCGCCGAGGAGTTATCCAGGCGAGAAGGCGAGCTGACGCAGGGGAAGGTTGACCTCGATAGCCACGAGGACGAGCTTGTCGCGCGCGAGCGATCGCTTGGCGGAGCTTTGCAGGAGGCTAAGGACGCTGCCGCAGCCGCCGAGACCGCCAATAGGGAGTTGGAGCAGAGGGTAGCGCAACTGGAGGCCACCCTGAAGACGAGCGGCGAGGAGGTTGCCGCCCTCAAGCTTGAGAGGGAGAAGGACGCCCACAGCCATTCCGAGCTGCAGGTTCGCCTCTCCGATAAGGGCAAGGAGCTCGCCGTCGCCAAGGACTCCATCGCCGATTTGGAGTTGAAGCTGTCCACTCTCACCATGATGCTTGACGACTCCAGAGAGCGGGAGGCGACCCCGAAGGAGGAGCTCAGGGCCGAGAAGGCGCTGCTGGACAGCGCCGCCATCTCCTAGAACAACTTTAGGCAGACCGTCAAGCTGTGGACGGAAGGCCTCGTCAACGCCGCCGCGGACATCGACAAGGAGCTGGCGGAGCTGGGGGCGGAGCATCTCAGGTACTCCACCAACGAGAGCCTCCACCCCAGCGCCAAGCTTACTTTATTCTTCTCGGGTGTGGGGACGGCCCTCCAGCAGCTCTGGGAAAAGATCCCAAAGCAGCTGGCGGACGAGTCGCGCCGGCTCTGCGCGGGGGCCCTCGAGAAGGTGTTGATGAAGATAGCGCACTGCAACCCAGGCCTCAACCTCACCAACGTCCTCAGGACCCTGCCGCCGGATGTTGACGAGGAGGCGCTCAAGGCCCTTGTCGCGCCTATTGTGAACAAGGTGGGCGGCATCAAGAGGGTCGAGGGCGATCGCGCGGATTAGCCTTGTTTACTTTCGTCTTCCCTTGTCGCTGCCAACCATGTTATGAACAATAGTCTATTAGAACTGCAACAAGTTGCTTTGTAATATAACTTTATTTTGGCTAGTTAATGCAATGTTATTTCCTCTACTTGATTCCTTTGCTTCGTATGTTTTCACCCTACGCTTTTAGGGAACTTGCCGGCGTAGGCACTTTTGCCGCGAGCGTTGAGTGCGGAACTTCAGCAGCCTGCTGGTAGTGCCATTGCCGACAAGAAACCTTGTCGCAGCTAGTCGCAGCACACTTATGTTGTTGAGCGAACTCGAAAACGAAGCAAGGGCGCGACACTAGTCGCAGCACACTTAAGTCGTTGAGCGTGCTCGAAACAACGTAAGGGCGCGGCTAGCCACGAGTTGGTTCCTCCGCGCACAGGTTTTCCATACAAAGCGAGGTCGTTCAAGGAAGATAACTTAAAAATTCAAATATTTGATTGCTCAAACTTTGGCAACTTAGCTTTTGTATTGTTTGCTTCCCGGCAAGGCAAGGCTTTTTTGAACAGCTCTTGGTCCGTACCACTGCGGCTCTTGGTCCGTACCACTGTCCTCCTCCCCCGGCAAACTTGTGCGCGAGGGAAACTTCTTCTGCTTGAGAGAAAAGAAAGAAGAGAAAACAGAAATATGGAGCCGTGTGGCTCGTTATTTCTTACCGGGTTTAGGTGCTGCACAAAGTGTCAGATAGTACATGCAAGAAAGTAAAAAAGGCATGGAATGACAAGTTGTGCGAGGCACATAAGCTTTACTAATGCACGGGGTCTGCGCCCGGCTTTGTACAAAGGATTACATGCAACAGCGGCAAGACTTGTACAAAAGGTGGTTGCCGGAGCGGATCACGGCAACCGCGCCTTATGGGTAAAACTTGTGAAGATGCTCAATGTTCCAGGAGTTTCTCACCGGTAAGCCATCTTCGGTCTCTAGGCGGACTGCGCCGGGCCTAGTGACTTGTTTCACCCGATAAGGGCCTTCCCACCTCGGCATCAACTTGTTGGAATTCTTGGCGGACTGAACGTGCCGAAGAACAAGGTCGCCTTCCTCGAGACTTCTGGCTTTAACTTTGCGGCTATGGTAGCGGCGCAAAGCTTGCTGGTAGCGAGCAGCTCGCACAGCAGCCTGAAGACGGTCCTCCTCAAGGAGCAGCGCGTCATCTTGTCGCAGCTGCTCTTGCTCGAGCTCATCGTAAGCGAGCACTCGAGGCGACCCGTATACGAGTTCCGTGGGGAGAACTGCCTCTGCTCCGTAGACTAGAGCAAAAGGTGTCTGTCCAGTGGCTCGAGTTGGCGTCGTCCTGATCGACCAAAGAGCCGCTGGCAGCTCGTCGATCCAGTTTCTTCCGCACTTGTGCGGCCTGTTGAAAGTTCTTGTCTTGAGCCCGCGCAGCACTTCAGCGTTTGCCCTCTCCGCTTGACCGTTGCTCCTCGGGTGAGCAACAGAAGCGAAGCAGACCTTGGCGCCAAGGTCTTGGACGTACTGCATGAAGGTGCGACTTGTGAATTGCGTACCGTTGTCGGTGATGATCCTGTCAGGGATTCCGAAACGGCAAACAATCGACCTGAAGAACTTGACTGCTGACTATGCGGTCACCTTTCTCACTGGTTCCACTTCCGGCCACTTTGTGAACTTGTCGATGGCAACGTACAAGAACTCAAAGCCCCCGGCTGCGCGGGGAAAGGGGCCGAAGATGTCGAGCCCCCAGACCGAAAATGGCCAGGATAAAGGGATCGTCTGGAGAGCTTGAGCTGGTTGATGTATCTGTTTGGAATGGAACTGGCACGCTTCACACTTGGTTACTTGTGCAGTTGCATCCTGGAGGGCTGTCGGCCAAAAGAAACCTTACCGGAAAGCTTTGCCGACAAGGGCTCTGGCGCCAATGTGGTGACCACATATGCCTCCATGTATCTCTGCCAACAGCTTCTGTCCATCTTCCCGGGGAATACACTTCAGTTTCACACCGTTGAGTCTTCTTCTGCACAGTGTGTTGTCGACAAACTGGTACATACTTGACTGTCGGGCTACTCTTTCAGCTTCTTCTTGTTCTTCGGGAAGTTCTCCTGTCTGGAGAAAACGGACAATCTGCTGCACCCATGCTGGAGCGTGTGGCTCGTCAACAAGGACTAAAGGCACTTGTGCTGCTGCGGGAACGTCAGCTTCTACGGCGAGAACCTGCGGCCCAGCCGGAGCTTGACATTCCCCGACAAGCTTGCCGGAGCGAAACTTGTCGGGAGCGCCTGCTTCAACTGTACAAACCCTAGGGCTTGCAGGAGCAGACTGCTCCTCAGCAATCTTGTCATTGATCTTGGGGACCTTTTTGGCGGCGGCTTCGGGAAGCTCTGCCGGCAAGTAGTCACCAGAAACCAACTTTCTCTTCTTGTTCTGTCCAGTCGACGGTGCTACGGATGGTTGAGTCAGCTTGAGCACAAAGATCCATGGCTCCACAGGAAACTTTAGTGCGGCACACTTTGACAGGCCATCTACGATATCGTTCTGAGCTCTTGGAATGTGCTCCATCTGTAGGCCGTCAAAGTGTTCTTCAAGCTTTCTCACTTCATCGACGTAAGCTTCCATCAATGGACTCTGGTAGTTCTTGTTTACTTGGCGGACGACAAGCAGCGAGTCACCCCTTATAATAAGCTTCTTGATCCCAAGGTCAGCCGCGATCCTGAGACCGGCAAGCAAACCCTCATACTCTGCAGTATTGTTCGTTGCTTGCTCCTTGGGAAAGTGCATTTGGACGACGTACTTGAGGTGCTCTCCGGTGGGCGCGACAAGCAGCACGCCGGCACCGGCGCCTTGCAGCGAGAAGGCACCGTCAAAGTACATTATCCATTCATTGCTTGCTTCCTTGACGGGGATGCTCGTCTCTGGAATCTCTTCGTCTGGCGTTGGTATCCATTCTGCTATGAACTCTGCCAAAGCTCTGCTCTGAATAGTTGAAGTGCTCTCAAACTTGAGGCCAAAGCCTGACAGTTCCAGTGCCCACTCGACAATCCTGCCTGTCGCTTCTGGATTTTGCAGTATCCTCTTCAGCGGAAAGCGAGTGACAACTGTTATCTCATGTGCTTGGAAGTAGTGGCGCAGCTTTCTCGAGGCCATGAGAAGGCCGAAAAGCAGCTTTTGCACACCAGAGTACCTTGATCTAGCCCCTGGAAAAGGGAGCTGACAAAGTAGACTGGGCGCTGCACCATCTTCTTCCGCACCTCTTCTTGCATCTGCGCAGTTCCATCCTTGTCGGGACCAGAGCTTGTCGGGGAAGCCCCCTACTTGTCGCTGGATGTGCTTGCCGAGGCTGTTGACTCATCATCTGCCTCTCTCTCCGCTACTAACGCGGCACAAACCACTTGATTGGTTGCTGCTAGGTACAGCAGCAACTTCTCTTGTGGCTTAGGTGCGACAAGTATTGGAGTGGAGGACAGGTACCTCTTCAAGTCTTGCAGCGCTTCCTCCGCCTCCGGAGTCCATTTCATTGGACCTGCCTTTTTCAAAATTTTGAAGAACGGCACGGCGCGTTCCGCAGACTTAGAGATAAACCTGCTGAGAGCAGCCACACAGCTGGCAAGTCTTCGTACATCCTAGACGCGCTTTGGAGCTTCGATCTACTCGATGGCCTTGATCTTGTCGGGGTTGGCTTCAATCCCCCTTTGAGACACGAAGAACCCGAGAAGCTTGCTGGAGGGTACTCCAAACACGCATTTCTCGGGGTTGAGCTTGAGTTGGATCTTGCGGAGATTCGCGAAAGTTTCATCTAAATCTTGAATCAGAGTAGCCCTTTCCTTGCTCTTGACCAGTATGTCATCCATGTAGGCTTCTACATTTCTGTGTATCTGTGGCTCAAAAGCTGTATGGACTACCCTTGCAAATGTTGAACCAGCATTCTTCAACCCGAAAGGCATGCGTATGAAGCAGTATGTGCCACATGGGGTGATGAACGCGGTCTTCTCCTCATCTTCTTCAGCCATAAAGATCTGGTGGTATCCTGAATATGCATCAAGAAATGAAAGCAAATCGCATCCGGCGGTGGAGTCAACAATCTGGTCAATGCGCGGCAAGGGAAATGGATCTTTGGGACAAGCTTTATTCACATCGGTGAAGTCTATACAAAGCCTCCATTTCCCATTTGCTTTACGCACGACAACAGGATTGGCCAACCACGTGGGATGGAGTACGCCTCTGACAAGGCCTGCCGCTTCTAGCTTCTTGATCTCTTCTGCAATAAACTCTTCGCGCTCCACAACTTGTTTTCTAGTTTTCTGCTTGACGGGCCGCGTGTGAGGACAAACGGCAAGCTTGTGCTCAATCACTTTCCTGGGAACACCGGGGATGTCGGACGGTTTCCATGCAAACACGTCGACATTCGCCCGCAGGAAAGCAACGAGCGCGCTTTCCTATTTGGGGTCGAGCGTGGCACTGATGGTGAAAGTACCACTAGTGCCGTCCTCCTTGGCGGACACCTTCTTGGTTGCTGGCAGAGCTGCCATCGTCTTCTTACACTTGCCGGTGGAGCTCGATGGTGCGTCCTCGACGGCAGCCTAGCACTCCGAAGAGGTGCGTTTGCCGGAGTGGGCCCCAGAGCTCTTGCCGGACTTGGTCTTGTTCTTCCCCCCGGGACCTTCAGCGACAAGTGTCTTGCTATCTGTTGCGGCTGCTGCATCCCGGTAAATCTTGTCGCCACAGATAAGGGCATCATTCTTGTCGCCGGGGACAGAGATGACATTTATCGGGCCTGGCATCTTGAGCATGTTGTAGGCTTAGTGAGAGGCTGCCATGAACTTGGCGAGCGCTGGACGGCCAAGTATCCCATTGTAAGGCAATGGGATATCGGCAACGTCGAAGGTGATCCTCTCAGTCCTGAAGTTCAACTCTCCGCCAAATGTCACTGGCAGCGTGATCTTCCCCTTCGGCTTGCTCCTTCCTGGGTTAATTCCTTGGAACGTGCCGGTTTCTTCGAGCTCGCTATCGGGGATCTGGAGCTTTCGGACCACAGCGGAGGAGATCAAGTTCAAGCCGGCCCCGCCGTCAACCAGCATCTTGGTGACCTTGAGGTTGCGGATAGTTGGTGAAACCAACATCGGCAAGCACCCTACCGCAGTTGTGCGATCAGGGTGGTCCTCAATATCGAAGATGATAGGCGTGCTGGACCACTTCAGAAGTTTGCGCGATTCGACGGGTGGTTCCGCTGCATTGACTTCACGCACCCATTGCTTGAGTTGGCGGTGTGAAGTATGCACAGAAGCACCGCCGTCAACGTACAGAACCTCTGTGGCTTTCTGAAACTCCTGCTCGCTATTCTCTCCATCGTCTATGTCTTCATCGTCGTCTTCGTCTTCGTCCTTGTCGCGGCCGCGGGGAGGTCTGTCTCCTTGCCGCTGCTTGGCCTTGCCGCGGCGTCCTCCCCGGCCGTTGAATGGTCGCTTCTTGCCGGACCCCCCATCACCTCCTTGGGCCTTCTCCTTGTCGCGCCGCTCGTACTCAACTTTTTGCTTCTCGATGAGGTACTCGACCCTTTTGCAGTTCTGGAGGTCGTGGCCCTTGGTGCGGTGGATCTAGCAGTACTGCTTGTCGGAGCCGTCCTGCTTGTCGGCGGCTGCCATAGTCTGGCAGTTGGTGCACGCGGCAGCCTCCTTGCCGGAGCTACCAGCCTGGGCTTTCTTGGCGCCAGCCTCCTTGCCGCACTGCTCCACGACTAGCACTTCCTTGTTCTTCTTCTTCCTGTTGTTCCGCCGCCGGTTCTTATTTGCCGGGGCGGCATCCTCACTATCTGATCCCCCTGCTCCAGTATCCTCTCCGGGGAGTTTCCTCCCCTCCTCAGCGCGTGCGCACTTGTCGGACAGGGCATACAGCTCGCTGACGTCCCTGATCTTGCACATCGCCATCTCCTCCCTCATCCGGCGGTTACGCACGTTCTGATGGAACGCGCTAATAACCGCGGCAGGGTGGACGTCCGGGATGTTGTGCTGGACACGGCTGAACCTCTGGATGTACTTACGCAGGGGCTCTCCTTCCTTCTGGGCGAGTATGTGAAGGTCACTCTCTTGGCAGTGGGGCTTGTGGCCACCTGTGAAGGCGCCGACAAACTGATGGCACAGGTCAACCCAAGAAGAAATGGAGTTCTCCGGCAAGTGCATGAGCCAAGATCTCACGTTTGGCTTGAGCACCAGCGGGAAGTAATTGGCGAGTATCTTCTCGTCTCGTCCCCCGGCAGGCTGCACCGCGATGGTGTAGATGCTGAGGAACTCCGACGGATGCGTCTTTTCGTCATACTTCTCCGGTACGTCGGGCTTGAAGTTCCTCATGCTGGGCCACTGGACTTGCCGCAGCTCACGAGTGAACGCAGGGCAGCCTGCCGCGTACGGCAGGTCGCCTGGCCCCCCTGGCGCTTGCATGTCAACAGCGGGCCCAGCGCGCTGGTCGGATTGACGCCGCGCTTCTCTTCGGCGCTCGATGCGAGTTCGAGCGTCTTCTTGTCGTCGATCGTCGAGGACTGGGCGCTGATCGCGGCGAGCTCGCGGATCCAACGACGCGGTGGAGTCATCGTCGATGTTGATCCGGCGAGTCGGCGATTTTGGCCTTCGGTGCGGGGAGTGCACGGTGGTTGCACCCCCGGCAGTCTTGTCACCATCAGCCCGCGCCTGGCTGACCTGCCGCGGCCGGGATGTGCTCGGCTGCTGCGGGGTGTTGCCGTTGGCGAAGGCGATGAGGCTTTGGATGGTGGCCCTCCAGTCGTCGGCCTTGTCTGCCGCTGGAGGGAAATCGAGGAGCAGTTGAGCTCGCGCTAGAGCTTCTGCTGGAGTGGAGGGTAACGGCGGCGAGCGGTGCGAGGAGCAGGATACGCTCGGACTTCTAATTACGTTAGAAGGAGCAGTTTCCCGCTCCGGCGACCGTGCCTTGCTCGTGCCAGCATGTCGATGTGCATGTTGGCCTTGAGCGTCCCGGGACCCGCCAGCTTGACCTTGTCCCAGCAAGCGTATGGTACCTTGAGTACCACGTCGTTGCCGGTCCCGCGCCTCCTGAGATTGGCGCGGTGCATGTACGGACGCCGAGGCCTTGGAGTGCGCTCGGTCGTCTGTCTTGTCCTTGGACTTGGCGGCGTCGTGAGTTTCCTCACCGACGTCCGTCCTTCCGCCAGCGTCTACCCCACCAGCCGTTGGCTCCGGCGGTGGCGGGATCGGCGTGGACGGGCCTGCTACCTCCGAAGCTTTCTTCTTCGGCGGCATGCTAATGAAGTCGATGAAGTTGGTGAAGTTGGTGAAGATCTAGCTCGCGTGAACGCCGGATCAGGTTCACACAACCTCGACGCCTCCCCTACCTGGCGCGCCAAAGATGTCGGGGAAACTGATCGCCCACGAACACCTATGGGACCGGAGCCCCTTCTCGGTACGGCAGGGGGCGGAGGATGCACAAAGAGCGAATCGAGGCGAGCACACGAGCAGTTTACCCAGGTTCGGGCCACACGGATGCGTAAAACCCTACTCCTGCCTTGGTTTGTTATTGAGTTCTTGGCTCGGGAGCGAGGAGAGCGACAGGATGCTCTAACCGCTAGCAAGACTGAGCGCGAGAATGATCGATGTTCGGAACCCCTTCTACGTTGCGCATGGGCCTCCTTTTATAGGTCAAAGGGGTCACCGACAGGTGGCAACGCAGATGAGGGTAAAAACGTAAAATGGGTGGTAGTTGGAACAGTGTTTGTATAGTTCTCTATACCTAACTCTGCCGGCAGGGGACAAGGGCATTAAATGCCCGTCGTCGCCCCAAACAGTCCAAAAAGCGTCCGTCGGGGCGCCACCGTCCGCCACGACGGTGGCCTTGTCATCGCAGCTTGCCACCGTGTACCCCAGGCTGCACAGCCTTCCGCCACGTGCGCCTGGAAGGGTCCCAGGGCGACACGTTGGTGGATGTGCTGGAGCGCGGGTACTTAGTGGAAGTTTGCCGCGGCAAATGCCTTGCCGCGGTTGCTATCTTATCGTGCCTGAGAGCTTGTCGCTTTCCGGGTTTTGCCGGGACGCGTGGCGCGTCGCGGCAAGTCTCTTGAAACGCCATGTTCGGCCTTCCCGGCAAGCCCCTCTTGCCAGGGTCTTGTGCCAAAGGAGTGGTCTTGAGGCCTGAGTGGCCTTCCTGGCAAGCTCCTCTTGCCGGGGCCTTGTCTCTTGAACTTGAATACTTTGTTCTTGAATGGCTCCGAAGGAACCATGGAGGACCTTGGCGGTCGCACGGCAAGCCCTGCCACGGGGCGCTGCAACTGCCCGTGCACAAGTTCGGGATACTAAGGTACCCCTACTTTAGTACACCGACAGTGTGGCAGCTCAGACGCAGCTGGAAAGATTTGCGGAAATCAACCAACATCTTATCAAATGATTTGTTGGTCATCCGCTCAGTTGTCTTTACCTGAAGAAAGGTGACCATAGCTGAGAATACTTACAGCTTATTTCCTGGGATGACAGCCACGTTGCATTGTTCCAATATGCGGGCCCACCATTTTTCTTGTGGAGGTGAAAGTTCACGAAATGCACGAGCATTTCATAGCATTGTTTCAATGTTGGTCAAACTCACTCGCTCCGCCACCACCACCTCCGCCTCTTCCACCCGAGCATCAGGCAGATCAAGATGGTGATCTGCTGCTTCCACATAGTCAGTAACATTGACGTTCACAGCTTCATCATGATGAACCCACCTAGTATATGTGACCAATATCCCATACAAGTTTAGATGATTGTGCACAGTTGACTGGGGTCTTGTAACTGAATTCATACAACTTCTACATGGGTAGAGCACATCTGATTTCGGGCCACCATACTCAGCTCTATTAAGGTTCATGAAGTTTTCAACCCCCTCGACATATGTAGTGGAGAATCTTCGAGCAGAAGTTATCCAAGTCCTGTCCATCTGTTAGACATACAAATTAGTTCTTCTACTAGATATTATAGGAAAAACATATATGTTTTTTATGAAGTCCGGAAAAAAATACCTAGATCGATGTCTAAAGCTATGGCAAGATATTTGGACAAGCAGATCTAAGTAACGAAATATATCTATAGCTAATTCAGTAAACATATTTGAGTGCTAAATTATGGCAGGCTGTTTCGGCAGTCAATGAGGGCGAGCACAGAGCCATCGAAGGCCATCTCAGCAACAAAGATCGAGTATAAAACGGTGTAGAGCTATTTCACCTAACGGATTTTCTACTAGACCATGGCAATCTACGTCACAATAAATATATGGCAGAATATTTTAGCAACTAATAGGGTGTGGCTTGCCATCTCAGCTAAGCAGATTGAGTGCAGAACAGGGCAAGGAAGCTTCTTAAGCAGAGCATATTGACTATAAACTACTTAGGCACACAGTGAGATTAACAGCGTCTACCAGCTAACATGCAGCGCTACTCCAACATGCACAGGGCCTTAGTCTAGAATGCGCGTACCATGGGAGAAGCTGACCGCCGTGCGTCTCCACGAGAACGTTACCAGCAGTGGCAGCACGTGTCAGGACCGGGTTTTCGGGATACTAATTTCCCAAAAGCGGCCCCTGTGCTCACCAGCCCTAGGATTACTGTTAGCTGATGAGGCACCAACTTGTTACCGAATCTCCAAGCAAAGTGCAAAATATGTAGTACAAGACCATCCTGGCCTGTGAGTACAACACAAGGTTTCTAGTGGCTGATGGCGGAAGCGGTTTGAGATACGTCGGTGACTATGGGACTCCATTTCCCACAGGAACAGCTGACCAGGTTAACTCCTATCTTCGCGAGGCTGCTATCTCCATTAGCATAGGTTCCGGGGCTGTCATCGCATCGTTCCTTCCCACACAAGGAATCTGGCCAAGACAATAGCCAAGGACAAGCCAGTGAGTACTTTGAATGTACTCGCAAACATTTTGAACATGGGTGAAATATAATCATGCTCAAGAAATATCTATGATCACTATGATAATAATGATATGACAGTCTATAATGCCAGTAGGTCATTCGTATAAAAAGGCTTGTGCAATCAGAGAATGGTAATAAAATAAATAACAAGCATGCCACAGTCGGGCATCTGAGCGACAGCACAGAAAGGGCTTATGGAGAAAATAAACAACAAGAATGCCACAGTCGGACGTCTGAGCGACATCACATAAAGGGCTTATGAAGAAAAGTAAATTACAAACTGACACAGTCGGATGACTGAGCAACATCACATAAAGGGCTTATGAGGAAAAATAAATAACAAAATGCCACAGTCGGATGTCTGAGCGACATCACATAAAGGGCTTATGAGGAAAAATAAATAACAAAATGCCACAGTCGGATGTCTGAGCGACATCACATAAAGGGCTTATGAGGAAAAATAAAGAACAGTGAATATCCAGGAGGTAGAACCGTCCCAGGGATACTCATAAATCCAAAGAAAACAAATGGTTAGTCCAGAATATTAATCACCATATATCACATATCATACTCAAAGTTCTAGTTTAGTAGTTTCTCCTCCGAAGACCGACACTGAGACCGACACTCGACCCATCCCAGACTGTAGTCCTTAACCATGGACACGGCTATTCGAATAGGTTTGATATCTCTGCAGAGGGTGTACTCTTTACCCACGAGTAACGGTTTTCTTTAGCCCATTGGAACTAATTCCGTCTACGGTCTTTTAGTCGAAAACCCGCCTGACATGCACACACCAGCTTAACTTTACTTGTGTCTGGAATCACCCACGACACCCGTCAAGTAAAATCTAAGTGGGGAGGCTACAACCTCGCGTAGCATGGGATCAAATTTCTATCGCGCGCTCTAAGGGGTGTCCCCCCTCCCGGTCCCAACCGGAAACACCCATGCCCCCGGACCAGGTGGCATGCCTACCGGATGCACCCGGTATCTTCCACCGTGGCCTCTCTGTACGGTGTGTGCCAAGAAAGGGGTTGAGAACATACTAAACCGTACCCTGCCAGTGGCAGGGACAAGTGGTAGTACGAAACAAGTATGGGGGTTACTGGAGCAAGACTCGATCTATGGTCGACTCAAGAGGTTTATGTATTTCCTGCATGGTTAGTGCCACAATGCTCTTCACAGTACACTGACAGGATCACCACCCCTCATGCCTCATCCTGCCTCACTACACATCCTCGCCACAACAAGGTGTCAGTCACGTGGTTGTGTTCACGGGAACACAACTTTCCCTCGGACTCCAGGCATATGTGGCATGAGAAGTGGTTACTGTCACCAATATCACATACATAATAGAAACGATTTTCACCATATGTAGATATGCAAGAGTATGACTTCCACATGAAATAACGTTACTCCATTTTAGTATATTGATGGAGTTCCCATGTTTTAGCAAACAACACCCAACGTATGTCATAACGGGTTAAGATGCTTGCCTTCAAGTAGAGGGGAGGAGAAATGCATTCCAAAATCTTTGGAAGTTTTCTCCCTCTTCAAAATCCTAATGAAATAAAACGAAATCAATACATAGACTTAAAACAGCCCAAAAAAAGGTTGTCTGGAAAATTTTCATATAAATATGAAAATAAACTAGACAATATTTGGGAAACAACAAAAAAACAATCAAGTCATTTGGAGTAATATTTAAAGAGATATTGCCAGTCAAAGTTCAGTCAACTCTGTTTTTAGGATAAAAACAGAAATAGGAAAATGTTTCGACTGGAATACGCTTTCGGAGTGGGGGAGACGTACTAGGGGTTTTGCGTCTTCACTTATGCCCGCGTGGGCTAGCGCTGGCTCACTGACAGAGGGCCCAGGGGGCCCACTAGTTAGGTTTGACCAGTCGCCCCCGCCTCCTTCTTCCTCTCGCCGAACTGAGGCGGGGCTCCGACGATCAACGCCGGCGAACGGCGGTTCCTCGAGGGCGTCCGAGTGCAGGGATGGATCCGCCAGACTGGGGCGGTCCTCCCGGTGGTTGAGTGGCCGGCGGGGACGGAGGGAATCACCGGCGACAAGCTTCGCGGCGGACGGCGGCCTCTGGTGGACTTGGGGCTTTGCGTTGCGGTGGTTCCCGAGCAGGTTTGAGGCGATGGGTGGCTTCGCAGGGTCATGGGGAATCGAATGGTAGCGCCAGTTGGACGGGAGGGGCTCGGGTTGTGACGGATTGGACTGGAGTGCGGCGGCGGCTGCACTCGCTGGAGATGGAGAAGAAAACCTCCCCGGGGCGATTAGTTGCTACGGGGGCGCTCCGTGAGGTGGCTAGTGGTTGTCTGAGGCTGCGGAGGGGCTCGGAGCATCCTTAAATAGGTGATCGAGGTCGGTTCGACGGTGGCCGAGGATAAGGACGACGGCGGTGACACTATTGCAGAGCAGGGGAGGTGGGGGCTGGCTGACAGAGCTTGCAGAGGTAGGCGACGAAGTTGTGGATGAGCACGGCAGTCTGGGGTGCACGGGGGCGCGCCAGGTGGCCCATACCGCACCGACCACAGCAGGCGGCGGTGGCGGCTAGCTCCTGGCTTGCCGGAGACGTGGCGAGGCGCTGTGGTGCCTGAGAGGGGGTGCAGGCAGAAGCTTGGCTCTATGCTGCGAGCTACAGAGGGTCAGGATAAGCTCGGGGGGGAACAGGCTAGGGGCGCGGTGGCTCGAGCGCGGCACGTGCAAAACGCGCGCTCTGGCCGCGCTCCGGGCACACACGGCACTCGTTCGACGAAATGCCAGGGCGCCCAAACTTGCTTGGATGCCAATACAAATTAACAGACCTAGGTTAGAGGTAGCTAGGAGGTTAGTGGACATGGCTGCTAGGTCAGGGGTCAAGTCCACAATGCCTACTAAAAATAATGCCAAAACTGGTCATGCACACAAGGTGCTCGACAGAATGCCATGGGCATATGGGCATCTCTTTTGGTGGCCAAAATCTCTAGATTATAGTCTCTTTAGGTGAATGTGATGATGGCATAGCTAGTTGGGCAAAACCAGATATTTGCTAGTGCAAGATTTGCAAATCTCCAATTCTGGATGGAAAGTGTAGGGTATTGTTTCATGAACCAAAAATATCCCAATGGGCCAACTCTTCTGGACTTAAGGGTTTTGCAAGAGGGGTTATAAGCAGGAGGAAGCTCAAGGGGACTAGAGCAAAATAAACTAGGGTTGCAGTGCAAAATACCAAACTGGACCAGAATGAAAAAGAGGTTGATTCACTCAAATATTCCAAAGGACCTAAATGGGTTTTTGCATAAAGCTGAATAACATACTCCTATGAACATCCCATAATTTTGGTGGAAGCATTAAAGGAATATTTAAAGGGGTTGTAGTGCAAATTAGCCCACTGGACCAGATTGGAAATCATGGTGTGGAGCTCAAATTATTAAATGAAATAAATATATTCTTGCATAAAAGTGACTTAACAACATCACATGACATCTCCAATTCTTGGTTAGAATTTTAGATAAATTAATCAAGTGGTTGTAGTTCAAAAGAGGCCCTAAAACAAAGGGAAACCATTTATAGAGAGAAGAAAATTAGGGAGACAATTACATAATTAATTCTACTGATATAAGAAAAGTTTTAATGAGTGGATATGTGAGTCTAACATTAGCGGAAAGGTTTTCACTAATGGTAGAAAGTCCAACCCAACAGGAACTGAAAGGTCCTGAAATTAAAAGAAACATCCAGAAGAATACAAATTTTATCTCCCTGGCAAATTTTTAATTAATAAAACATGGTTAAATTTTTGGGGTGTTACAACACTACCCCCCTTAAGAAAAATATCGTCCTCGAGATTTGCTAAGGGTTACTATAAACACAACTCTACTGTCACAAACAAAATATCACAAAAATTAACCGCTCTGCTAAAGCAAACAAATACCACTACATTGCATGCGCAAAAAGTGGTGTAAACTGCAGTGTTAAACATTGGCGCGGCATGGAAAAATCTACGGTCGTGGAAAACGAGATATTTCTACTCTGGGCTATAGTAAAATTTAGAAATGGTATTTCTAAATTTTCAAATACGCTGGTTGCACCCGAGAGCACAGTGCTCTCACTGCCTGACAGGTGGGCACTGGGTCCACTGTCAGCCTCTTCTTCTACCTCCGGTTCTCTCTTCTCTTCTCTCCCGCGCGCTTTCCCGCACTTTCTCCACCGGCGATGGCTAGTTCGTAGGGCATCTAGGCCATACTGCCGTAGTGCGCGGCGCGCTAGCTGCCGGTGCAGCGTGCACTCACCTCGCGGGCCAGCGTGCTGTCGGCACTGCTCGCTGATTCGCCTCCGAACACCGGCGGTCGAGCGACGAGCGGCGCTGGTGGACTCCACCCACCGTACACCGATCCCGAGCTATAAAACAGCCGAGGTGCTTCTTCTTCCTCCTCACACCTGGCCTCTTTTCTTCTCCTTTCTTCCTTCTCCTCCCTTTGTGTTTGCAGGAGCTCGGGTCGAGGCTCTAATGGCGGAGGAGATGCCGGACTGGTGCATGGTCCTCGTGTGCGTGGGGTTGGCGGCATTGCTGGGGGTGTCTGCGCTCTTGTGTGTGATGATCCTCGACGATCGTCGTGATGCAGCGGCTCGAGTGCTAGCTCTTCGCGGTGGCGGCGATCACGAGGATTAGGCGTGGGTGTCGGGTGCTAACGATTGTTAGTGCGCGGTAGGCAATTAGTGCTTGATCAAATTCCCACAAGTTTCTTCTCAAGAGACTGTGGTGCGCTAGGGGTGGTTAATTTAGATGAAGCAGGTGCAGGTGGACTAGCAACTTAGTGTACTGTGTGGAGTGGCCGGAGTTGTAAGTCTGCTGTCACGGTGTTGCGCGATAAAATAAAATATCTACGTTATGCAGATGGACATGTTGCAACAAATCAAGGAAAAATAATTAACACATGATACGACACACAGTTCACAACTCATAGAAAGGTGCGGGGATAACCAACATAGCAGTTTCGTCTAAAACATAAACGGTAAATGAACAGGGTCCTGGGAAAAGGTCTCTGGTGCTGGGGGACACTCTTCTTCTATCAGTGGGTGCGGGTTGACCAGTCAATGAATGTGCTTCTCCTGCCTGGGCCTCAGTGGTCTGCCGATGGCGATCCGAGAATTTAAATCGGCAAGGCTCTGGAGATAACCCATTATCCGCTAGGTTAGACGCGCTTGCGCGATGACATAGTCTGTAAGGTTGGCTAGCACTGGGTCTCTCTCAATTCGCCCACCTGGAAAGGATGCTGCTTCTCCGGGTGCTGCGCGGCTTGGAAAGTAATAATATCCTCGTTTGCTGGCATAGGGCACCGCGAATCGAAGGCGAGCAAGCGCTTCACAAGCGGCAGCCTCTATGGCCATCTCGGGGGTTGGCATGGATTTTCCCATGAAGGAAACTTCGGTAGGGTTTTGGTTTGGGTTTGCGGGTGGGATCTGTACCACTGCCCAATATTTCGAGGTGGATGGTGTGATCCTTGATTTGAGCAGCTCATACTGGGGTGGATGGGTAGCACTCATGGTACTACTGGTAAAATCCCACAATATTTTCACGAAACTACCCGGGGATGCCTCTGGAGTTCTCAGGTAAATACTAGAGATCGGCATGGTGTAGGAAAGGGCCGTGAGAGCAGTGCACTTGGTGAGGGATGCTTGGTAAGGTCACGATGTGTCCTTTATATAGTAACCGGGTTGTCTTATAGAATCATGGTGAGGGACATCTATTTTGTCGGATTCGCTTTATGGGGTCGGGGTCAACTCTACAGGTACTCACGTCTCGTAAAGTGACGTGTTTACTATAGGGGTTGCAGGTGAGGTGCTTTGGAAATCACACTCGAAAAAATAGGCACTCGTACACTGGCATAACTGTGCACGGACGCTATAAGAGCGCAACAGTAAACTGTATATACATATCAGCATACAGGTTGCATCACCATGGGGTGTGGTCTAGATAAGGCTTGGCGCTACTCGGGTGATCTAATCAACCTCGTTTATATCCAAGCGGCCTTGCCTTGTGGATGTTGAAGCTTCTCCAAAAGCTTCATCGTTGTTGTTGACTGGAGGTGGCTGAGGGGGTGCAGGGTCAGAGCAGTGATGATGACCCTCGCGGGGATTGTTGGCTACACTCCCGTTGGAGCGTGCGCGAAACAGGCGCCACATCACCTCTGGAGACACCAAGGCATTCTGGTCAATGACCGAGGCAGGCCTCGGGGACTCGATTGGTTGTCCGAACAACACGACTGGGTTGTCGGTGCCGGACTCGTCTCTTCCTCTTGCTAGGGCTCGGCGAAGCAGTTCCCCATGAGCTGCGATCAGATCAAGAGTGATTTGATCGAACAGTTCCTCTAGCACACTAACATAGCGTACCAGATGTAATAATGCAGGATCCGTCTCGTGGTCTCCGCTCGCAACTCGGGGAGGTCTACCATACCCGTTACGACTGGGATAATAGTAGAATGAGCGATAGTTAACTCTAGGCGACAGGTGCCGGAGTTGAACTATAGCTTCTCGAGCAGCTAGTTGGATAGCTTGCGGCTCAAAGGAAGTTGTTCTTCCGGTGAACCTGTAGGGGCGTTCTGGTGACAGACCCCTACCGTAGATGTGCACAGTGGCCCAGAATTGACGGCTTTCACTGCCCATGGTGTCTTGGTATACAACATATTCTGGGGGCTCTTCTAACGCAAAGGCACGACGGGTGAGGTTTGCGAGCACGGTCACAAAACCTCCAAGGTTGGTTGCTGTGGTTTCATTGTGGGCAATGGGTCCTGGCATTTTAGCTCGGTATGGGGTAGAGGCTGTGTGGTGTTGGGTTTGGGGGCTAGCGTGCCATATTTATAGGAAAGGACAGAGTCTTCCTTCACACGCTTGCAGAGGGAATTATTTAGGCGTCGGTCTCCGGCGGGTGATTGACAGGCTAGACTGATAGGTTGGGCACCGACTACCAAAGGTGTCGGCCCTCTGTGTGGGTATCTTATGCGAGAAGCTTGGCCTGGGTTTGGTTACGGTCTGGTGGGTTGGTTTACCTAGGTTTTTGACCAGGCTAAGATAGGATTAGCCAATGGTCAGCCTGGCTCTGATACCAAGTTTGTCAGGACCGGGTTTTCGTGATACTGATTTCCCAAAAGCGGCCCCTGTGCTCACCAGCCCCAGGATTACTGTCAGCTGATGAGGCAAAAACTTGTTACTGAATCTCCAAGCAAAGTGCAAAATATGTTGTACAAGACCATCCTGGCGTATGAGTACAACACAAGGTTTCTAGTGGCTGATGGCGGAAGCGGTTTGAGATACGTCGTTGACTATGGGACTCCATTTCCCACAGGAACAGCTGACGAGGTTAACTCCTATCTTCGCGAGGCTGCTATCTCCATTACCATAGGTTCCGGGGCTGTCATCGCATCGTTCCTTCCCACGCAAGGAATCTGGCCAAGACAATAGCCAGGGACAGGCCAGTGAGTACTTTGAATGTACTCGCAAACATTTTGAACATGGGTGAAATATAATCATGCTCGAGAAATATCTATGATCACTATGATAATAATGATATGACATTCTATAATGCGAGTAGGTCATTCGTATAAAAAGGCTTGTGCAATCTGAGAATGGTAATAAAATAAATAACAAGCATGCCATAGTCGGGCGTTTGAGCGACACCACAGAAAGGGCTTATAGAGAAAATAAACAACAAGAATGCCACAGTCGGACGTCTGAGCGACATCACATAAAGGGCTTATGAAGAAAAGTAAATAACAAAATGCCACAGTCGGACGTCTGAGCGACATCACATAAAGGGCTTATGAAGAAAAGTAAATAACAAAATGCCACAGTCGGACGTCTGAGCGACATCACATAAAGGGCTTATGAAGAAAAATAAATAACAAAATGCCACAGTCGGATGTCTGAGCGACATCACATAAAGGGCTTATGAGGAAAAATAAATAACAAAATGCCACACTCGGATGTCTGAGCGACATCACATAAAGGGCTTATGAGGAAAAATAAATAACAGTGATTATCCAGGAGGTAGAACCGTCCGAGGGATACTCATAAATCCAAAGAAAACAACTGGTTAGTCCACAATATTAATCACCATATATCACAGATCATACTCAAAGTTCTAGTTTAGTAGTTTCTCCTCCGAAGACCGACACTCGACCCATCCCAGACTGTAGTCCTTAACCATGGACACGGCTATTCGAATAGGTTTGATATCTCTGCAGAGGGTGTACTCTTTACCCACGAGTAACGGTTTTCTTTAGCCCATTGGAACTAATTCCGTCTACGGTCTTTTAGTCGAAAACCCGCCTAACTTGCACACACCAGCTTAACTTTACTTGTGTCTGGAATCACCCACGACACCCGTCAAGTAAACTCTAAGTGGGGAGGCTACAACCTCGCGTAGCATGGGATCAAATTTCTATCGCGCGCTCTAAGGGGTGTCCCCCCTCTCGGTCCCAACCAGAAACACCCATGCCCCCGGACCAGGTGGCATGCCTACCAGATGCTCCCGGTATCATCCAACGTGGCCTCTCTGTACGGTGTGTGCCAAGAAAGGGGTTGACAACTTACTAAACCGTACCCTGCTAGTGGCAGGGACAAGTGGTAGTACGCAACAAGTATGGGGGTTACTGGAGCAAGACTTGATCTATGGTCGACTCAGGAGGTTTATGTATTTCCTGCATGGTTAGTGCCACAATGCTCTTAATAGTACCCTGACAGGATCACCACCCCTCATGTCTCATCCTGCCTCACTACACATCCTCGCCACAATGAGGTGTCAGTCACGTGGTTGTGTTCACCTGTCAGGACCCCGATTCTAAGTCACACAGGTCTAGCCTGTAACACATCATATCACTTTGCGGCCTCACGGACGGTATCCGCACGGGTGCCACCTTACCTGGCCCGGGACCGTTTGCGCATTTTGGCACACGTATATGATAGTGTCGCTAGCATCCATATGACAGAGAACCCGGGCCGACATGACTAGTTATAAACCAAAAGTGGCACTAAATTACAGAGACAGGCATACATGACCTAGCAACGATAGTGTCGGTCATCAACGTATGAACCCAAGTCGTAGCAAGCTACAAGGACTTAAAGGATCAACGCGTGACATTTCCCCTAAGGGACAGACACAGGAATGAAGAAGGACACATGCCGGCCAGCCTAAGTGTTCCGGAGCAGTAGCAAGCTACCAAGGCTCAGTGGAAGCACTAGGAGACATTTCCCTGTAAGATAGGCTACCAAAGGTAAACAACTAGGTGTCGGATCCCACACATAGCAATACACATTACACGTACGCATAACATGCAAGTCTGTGCTGTACAACATGGCATCACAACATAACTCAACAACTCATATAGATAAAGGCCCAGAAGAGCCATCATAGCATTTATTACAAACAGAGGTCACATGACCCAACATACAGAGCATACAGGCAACGGAAGCATAACATGTCTGAGTACAGACAACTACAAATGAAAAAGGCTGAGAAGCCTGACTATCTACAAGACCCTCCCAAGGTACAAGATCGTAGCTGAGGTAACAAGCTAAACGTCGAAGTCCACGCGGAAACACTAGCGAGACTGAAGTCTCTCTGCAAAAACATAAATTAAGCAAACATGAGTACAAAGGTACTCAACAAGACTTACATCAGAACTAACTACATATGCATCAGTATCAACAAAGGGGTGGTGGAGGTTGACTGCAGCAAGCCAGCTTTAACTCGGTGGCTATCCTAAACTACGACTGCAAGTAACTCTTTTGAGGTGGCGCACACGAGTCCACATATTCACCAATCAATACACCACTATGGATCCGCTCCCGTCTCCCTACGAGAAGGCCATCCATAGCACTCACGCTTATCTTGCGCATTTTAGAGTATCCACTTTCACTTGTCTATGAACTGTAATAGGCAACCCAGATGTCCATTGCCGCGGACACGACTATTCAAATAGATCATATATAACCCTGCAGGGGTGTACTTCTTCACACATGTTTCCACCACTTAGCGTCTACACACGACATGTGCTCGGCAGACTTCAAGGGAAAGCCGACGTGGGTGTAGACCACGACCTAACCAACCACTCAAGTCTCTCGTCTAGGTTTATCGCCTATTTGGGTTCCATCCGTGGGGACATCCGGCCGGGGTGTCGCTCACGGCCCCAAACGATCAGTACAGGGTTCCCGCGTCACCAAACGGGTGACCGGTACACCGTGCCACGTACCTGCCGTGTCACAGCCCACCCCGAGGGTCAGCACTGCGCACGACCTCCAGTAAACTACAAACACCAGAAACTAGTTGCAACTCCTGGACAGAGAACAAAGGCATCCAATAAGTCGAGCGGGGTCATATTTCAGGGCCCAATGTGTGGTAGTAGCTGTTTCATGGATCAACCAACACAGAACTCAGTTCCTGAGGACGGTTTCAATGAGACAACCCACCATGTACTCCTACATGGCCTCTCATCGCTACCTTTACCAAATCGTGTTCACACACTTAGCTCAAACACAGTAGGACAAGTTCATCACATTCCAATTCATCCCCGATGAATCAGACCTGACACAACTCTAAGCAATAGCAGGCATAACCAGAAAGCATGAATGAGTAGGCACCACATGGCTCAAACAACTCCTACTCATACTAGTGGGTTTCAACTATTTACTGTGGCAATGACGGGTCATGCAGTGGAAAGAGGTTCAACTACCGCAGCAGGTAACAGTTATGACGTTGTTGTCCTAATGCAGTAAAAGAGAGCAAGAGCGAGAGAGTGGGATTGTATCGGAATGCTCAATGGGGTTTTGCTTGCCTGGCACTTCTGAAGATATCATTGAGTCTTCATCGGTGTCATCGATCACATCGTCGGAACACGTCTACTGAAAGGGAACAATACCGGCAACAGAGAAAGAAACACAGTCAATGCAATGCACAATATGATGCATGGTCATGACATGGCATTATGCTGTGATTTGAGCTAATGCAACTAGCAACAGGTTAAATGAAGTTGGTTTGAATCCAAGATTAAAATTCAAACTCCATATGTGGATATTCAAATGCCATTTATATGATTTGGCCTAAACAGTAGCCATAAGTTGTTCTAACATGCATGAAAATGCCATAAACAGATTCCTTGAATTTTTCTGATCATTTTCATATATAAATTATTTTCGTCTGAGCTACTGTTGATTTTATATGATTTTTAGCAGTTTTAAGTATTTTCTGAAATTCATAAATCATTTAAGATTTATTTTAAATTCCAGAAACACTTTACTGCGTCAGCATGACCACATGCTGACGTCAGCAGGTCAACATGGGCTGTTCGGGTCAAACCTGACCAGTGGGGCCCGCTTGTCAATGGCTCTGCTAATTAATAGTGTTAATTGGCACTAACTAAATCCTAAACTATACTTAGACAGTGCATGGCCCACACGTCAGCCAGCCAGGGGGGGTCAAACCCCTGGTCAACTAGGCTAATCCCGCCGGCGGTTCGTCGCCGGTGAGGCCAGACGCGGCGGCGGTGCTCGGGTTTTGCCAGGCCGCGGTTTGAGCTGCGGTTGGGCTCTACGGCGAGCTGAGGCTCGGGCGCATCTAGTGGTGGCGGTGGCTGGAGCTAGGGTGGCCGGAGCTCGCCGGAAACAAGTTTGCGGCGGCGGCCGGAGTTCGGGCAGAGAGGGGAAAACGGCTGCGGCGGCCTAGGAGACGCAGGGTTGGCACGTGCGGCATCTTCGCGTTGTGGCGCGCACGTTGGACGCATGCTCAGGACCAAATGGTCACCGGAGCGTCATCGCCGGTGAGCTCAGGCGGCGGCGCAATCAGGCACGAGTGGCGCGGCAGCTTCGGCGTGCAAACACAACGAGGAAGAGGGGGGGTTCGACGCAGGGACTCACGGCGGGCACGCAGAGTAGAATGGCGGGCTCGGGGAGGCGCTGACGACGGCGAATCGACGGCGGCGAGCTTCGGCATCCGAGGAGGAAGACGATGACATGAAGGCGATGCAGAGCTTCCGGCGAAGCGTGGGTCAGTGAGGAGGAAGAGGGCGACATAGCGGAGCTCGTGGGCACAAAGGAGGGACGAGGGGGTAGCTGTGGCCGCGGTGGTGCTCGCCGACGCGGCCGTGGTGGCTTCGGCCAAGGCGAGAAGGAGCAGGGGAGCGAGGGGGAGATTGAGTGAGGGGGAGAGAGCGGTCGAGGGTGGTGCATGGCGTCCTCTAGGTGCTTCGGGGCGGCGAGGAGGCAGGCAGGCAAGGTGGAGGTGGCCGGCGCACCGTGGCCACGCGCTCTCCGTCCTTCTAGCGAGAGGAGGAGGGTGACTAGCAGCGGTGGTGGCTGCCGTGGGCTGGGCCAGCAGTGCTGGGCCGCAGCTGGGCCGGTAGGTAAAGCCAGGTAAGCCCTTTCCCTTATTTTCTTTCTGTTTTCTATTTGTTTTGCTCTATTTTGATTTAGTACTAATACTAAACCATTTTTGTTGCTTCTGAAGTTATTAGTGGATGCAATATGGATTATTCCAAAACTCCACAAAATGTTTTCAGAATAATTGGAGCAATAAAAATAATTATAGGATTTATTTGCTCCAACTCAAATACAATATGAGTTAATTCAAAAATCCAAAAATGTCTTAGAAATATATTCATCATTTTTGGCAGAGGTTTCTACCTTAACCAAAAATCTTGAACTTTTCTTGAGGCACTTTGGGTATAATGAAAATATTTTTAGGTTGAACCTAGGTGGGTTCTTTTGGTGCTAGGGTTTTAAACAATCCCCAATTCAGGTTTCTAAGAAAGGTAAACATGATGCAACATGATGACCAAGCAAGACAGGCAAGGGCTGGTCTAGGGCTGTGACAAGTCACCCCTACTAAACAAGAATCTCGTCCCGAGATTCGAGCGTAGGGTAAGAAATCTGAGGGGACACTAACTAACACAATCTTCATGATCCAATTGTCCTTCGTATGAATATTGATTGCTTGCATCATGTTGATCCTGACATTCTGGCTTTCGAGGTCTTTGTCCAAACGGTGACGATGAGAGAAACTCTACAAAATTGATCTTCCGAAAGATCGAGGAACTCAAGATCAACTCATGGAGTGAGACGTTGAAACATCTCTTGAGTTGAGACACGGAACATACATCCAGAGGGATGGAGTGAGACAAACGATGAAGATTCACTTGGTAGGCAACCAATTCCACACTTAAGAAGATAGCGATCGATGTCACCAGACGGGGTACCTTAGAGAAGGTGACTCATAGAGTTATTCCCTTAAGTGGCAAAAAGAATTACTTTTGATATAGAGATCATTGAAATTCTCTATACGAGCCTAAGGCAAATCACAAACGATCATTTGACGGAGTCTGAGGGAATGACATTCTTGGGCCAGAATGGATGATGTGGACTACCTTGCAAAAGACAATACAAGGGATGATTTTGCTTATCATCGGAAATGGATGGGACCCATGGCAAGTCCACTTCTGAAAATAATCCTGAACAACAATTGCTGAGAAAGGCAACCCATGGAAAATTGGCACATTGGCGGTGCAAGCTGGGAACAAAATGCAAATGCTGGGAATGATTCTGGTAACTGGGGTGAATCCCAACAGTAGAGAGTAATTCTACTCTTTGAGAGTTTATAACATAACCAAGAACACTGGGCGCAATCCCGGTTAGTGCCAGTGATAACACCTAGTGCTTGTGCGTGCTCTGAAGAACTTGAGTATTCCCATATTCATCAAGATTTTACCAATATCCGTGTCAAGGATCCAGGCAACACGGCATACTACCATGATGAATAATGATGGATGGTGCAGATGCAAGGAAGATAACACCTACTCAGATTTCAGCTTAGCGGGGTCAAAGGGGCAAAATCTGGATGATCGACCGAGAGACATTTAGTACTTCGCTTCTAATGTTCTCCTTGATGTGCTAGCGCAACCCATTTATTAAAATGGGTTGGTACCTAGAACGTCAAGTAAAAGGTCGGACTTCAGGTGCACAAAAATCCATAAGGAACAACTAGGGAGTAAACCCTACGAAATCCTTATGGGGAGGTGGCCAACTTCTTCAGTCAAGATACTACAACAATAGGTCTTCCGGCTGGGTCTATTGGCCACGACATCCACTTTACCGGTTATCGAGAGACCAATATTATAGTTCTTGGGAAATGCTCCAACCATCATATCTGCCTGAGATTCAATTCTGGTTGGTGTCAGGATATTCCAGACTCATCGAGTCTAGAAGGAAAAATGAAAGTTTACAACACAAATCGACGAGATGGCGTTGCGAGATTCTCGGGGAGTGAACTACGATAGCAAGATCCAAAACATAAGCTGGTTCTGGTACATACATGTGAACACGTTGTCCAAGACAAGCATGACCACATGGTAGTCTTATAACGAAACACTACCGAGTTCAAGGGGAACCATCATTGCGGATAACGAAATCCTTGATTAAGCCCGGGTTAGCTCTTAAGAAGGAACTCCTTCTCCTTAAACAAATCAATCAGTGGCTTGGTGTGCTAGGGATACATATAGAGTGAAGGTTGCAAGTCTCCAAACCACCGAATACTTCGCACGTATGCATGACTGACTTGGGATGATTCCACAGGAAGCAAAATAAACTTTCTCAAACTCTCGGTGGCAACTTACATCAATTACACAAGAATTAGGGAAAGTCTCTTCTCTCATCGAACATATACCTCATGAACGGAACACGAAGGCAATGCTTACAAAGTTTCCAACACTAGCTTAATGTCCTAAAAAATCATGGAGGAGATAAGTATGTTTGTTGATGGGCTCAACAATAATCCATCCAAGTTTCCATATAGATGGAATTCCATGACAATATGAACAAAGTGATAGCATTGGTCAGACCCAAAGATATAACGATGTATGCTCGAGGAATCAACCACGAGTAAGACAACATTATGAATACCATTGGTTCTGATTTGATTTGACGATAGCCCACACTCAAATCAAAGTTTGGACAAGACAATAGATCCAACAGTTGATCACGAGGATCAATCGATCAAGATATCATCTTTCTTCAACACACACACAAAAGATATCCCTTGGAAGGAACTAAGTCAGGCAAGCTTTTATCTTCCAACTCTCCAAGTTGTTGTTTAGCTTAACCAACTAGTTCAGGGTATCCAACACAGATTCTTGGAGAAGGGGTGGTTTAGAGAGAAACCAGCTTGATCGCGAGCTCAACATAACGGTTAGGAAGCAACCTGGTAATACTTCCGATAAGATATTCAGAAAATTACGGACCACCGGTATGCTACTAAGCTCGAGAACAATCTTGCTTTTCAGGGCAAGACGATATGATCAAATGAGCAAGGACTTAACAAAATCCTAACTCATCAATCTAGGAGTGCACCATGGAAGTGGACTAGGTAGCACAATCAACCTTAGGGTGATGATTCAATAATCAACTCGCTAAGGATGAGGTTATTGTCCAATTAACTACCAAGCAACAAAGTTGCTAGGAGTATTGATTTCACACATCACAATTTACTTGTCGGTATTCCGGTTACAATAACACGGAGACCGAGGAATGAACGATGACGGTGAGAAACATCACAATACCAAGAGTTCATAGGAGGTGGTGCAATTCCCATGACATTCTTGACATAAAGATGGTAATGCTCCAGGATAGAACAGATTAGAAGCTGGATTAGCATTCTTCATCTACGAAGTACAACTTCTTTGACCCAATCCTGGATATGGATAAGGTACTGGAGTTTGTTTCTCCTAGTCATTCCAGAATAGAATGGCTTGACATACCACAAGAGTAATAGGCATCGATGAACGAATGCACGCATACTCTTGACTATCAATCGATAGACGAAGGTCAAAATACAACTAAAAGGGACAACTCAGGGAACATATGATTGTCTGAGTTGTGGATGCATAGGTTAGTATGTCGAACGAGTTCCACATATTTCTTTCGGATAACCCATGCAGAAAGGTAGGATTGGCAGAACCACAATATGAATGGAGTTCTACTTAAGAGCACTCTGGTTGTGATTCTTTTGGTTCAGAAGAACTCCTGCCATGATGGTTCATGGTATTGGAAGAACGATAACCACGGACCTCGAGGACTATCACAAGGTTACTAATATCCTAAAGGAACGAGCAAACACTATCAATAAGAAGTAAGTAGGATGAATCTCGGATTCAAGAACCCAGGAGTAGAATGCCTACTAACTAAATGGCATCACGGGATGCTTTTGAGAATAATGGCCAGAATCATCACACTGAGAATATAAAGCATCGCTGGATTACTGGGTGATCTTCTAAGACACCTAGGGTCATAACAATAGCTCCAACATGTATGTCGAGTAATCGAGTATCCCAACACAGCGACTAGTGTGGTTAATCTGGCCCATAGGAGCATTGGGAACAGGAGGAAGGGATTTGCAATCGCATCAGATTGTTTAGAAACCTGGAAGACTCGGACAGCATAACGGCTGTAAATGCTCGAAAATACTTTTGAGATCCAACCAAAAGGGTAGCATAACCACTTAACATCATCATGTCAAGGTTCTGAGACCAACAGTTGAGCAACAGAAGTAGTAGAAACTGAACTGAGGGTTGAAACCACAATAACGTGATCCTAATAAATAGAATGAGAATCCTAGTTCTTAATCCCCGTAGAATAAGAAGGTGACTCAGATCAGAAGGTCATAGGGCAAAGGAGTAAAAAGAGCCTTACATTCCCTTCCACAATCAATTCCTTACATAACTAAAGAATTTCTAGACACGACTTCGACCAGTTTGGCTTACTAATCCTACAGGCAGTCAGGCTCTGATACCAACGCCGTCAGGACCCCAATTCTAAGTCACACAGGTCTAGCCTGTAACACATCATATCACTTTGCGGCCTCACGCACGGTATCCCCACGGGTGCCACCTTACCTGGCCCGGGACCGTTTGCGCATTTTGGCACACTTATATGATAGTGTCGCTAGCATCCATATGATAGAGAACCCGGGCCGACATGACTAGTTATAAACCAAAAGTGGCACTAAATTACAGAGACAGGCATACATGACCCAGCAACGAACGTGTCGGTCATCAACGTATGAACCCAAGTCGTAGCAAGCTACAAGGACTTAAAGGATCAACGCGTGACATTTCCCCTAAGGGACAGACACAGGAAAGAAGAAAGACACATGCCGGCCAGACTAAGTGTTCCGGAGCAGTAGCAAGCTACCAAGGCTCAGTGGAAGCACTAGGAGACATTTCCCTGTAAGATAGGCTACCAAAGGTAAACAACTAGGTGTCAGATCCCACACATAGCAATACACATTACACGTACGCATAACATGCAAGTATGTGCTGTACAACATGGCATCACAACATAACTCAACAACTCATATAGATAAAGGCCCAGAAGAGCCATCATAGCATTTCTTACAAACAGAGGTCACATGACCCAACATACAGAGCATACAGGCAACGGAAGCATAACATGTCTGAGTACAGACAACTACAAATGAAAAAGGCCGAGAAGCCTGACTATGTACAAGACCCTCCCAAGGTACAAGATCGTAGCTGAGGTAACAAGCTAAACGTCGAAGTCCACGCGGAAACACTAGCGAGACTGAAGTCTCTCTGCAAAAACATAAATTAAGCAAACGTGAGTACAAAGGTACTCAACAAGACTTACATCAGAACTAACTACATATGCATCAGTATCAACAAAGGGGTGGTGGAGTTTGAATGCAACAAGCCAGCTTTAACTCGGTGGCTATCCTAAACTACGATTGCAAGTAACTCTTTTGAGGTGGCGCACACGAGTCCACATATTCATCAATCAATACACCACTATGGATCCGCTCCCGTCTCCCTACGAGAAGGCCATCCATAGCACTCACGCTTATCTTGCGCATTTTAGAGTATCCACTTTCACTTGTCTATGAACTGTAATAGGCAACCCAGAAGTCCATTACCGCGGACACGGCTATTCGAATAGATCATATATAACCATGGAGGGTTGTACTTCTTCACACATGTTTCCACCACTTAGCATCTGCACACGACATGTGCTCGGCAGACTTCAAGCGAAAGCCGACGTGGGTGTAGACCACGACCTAACCAACCACTCAAGTCTCTCGTCTAGGTTTATCGCCTATTTGGGTTCCATCCGTGGGGAGATCCGGCCGGGTTGTCGCTCACGGCCCCAAACGATGTGTACAGGGTTCCCGCGTCACCAAACGGGCGACCGGTACACCGTGCCACGTACCTGCCGTGTCACAGCCCACCCCGAGGGTCAGCACTGCGCATGACCTCTAGTAAACTAAAAACACCAGAAACTAGTTGCAACTCCTAGACAGAGAACAAGCGCAGTCAATAAGTCGAGCGGGGTCATATTTCAGGGCCCAATGTGTGGTAGTAGCTGTTTCATGGATCAACCAACACAGAACTCAGTTCCTGAGGACGGTTTCAATGAGACAACCCGCCATGTACTCCTACATGGCCTCTCATCGCTACCTTTACCAAATCATGTTCACACACTTAGCTCACACAGTAGGACAAGTTCATCACATTCCAATTCATCCCCGATGAATCAGACCTGACACAACTCTAAGCAATAGCAAGCATAACCAGAAAGCATGAATGAGTAGGCACCACATGGCTCAAACAACTCCTACTCATACTAGTGGGTTTCAACTATTTACTGTGGCAATGATGGGTCATGAAGTGGAAAGGGGTTCAACTACCGCAGCAGGTAACAGTTATGACGTTGTTGTCCTTATGTAGTAAAAGAGAGCAAGAGCGAGAGAGTGGGATTGTATCGGAATGCTCAATGGGGTTTTGCTTGCCTGGCACTTCTGAAGATATCATTGAGTCTTCATCGGTGTCATCGATCACATCGTCGGAACACGTCTACTGAAAGGGAACAATACCGGCAACAGAGAAAGAAACACAGTCAATGCAATGCACAATATGATGCATGGTCATGACATGGCATTATGCTGTGATTTGAGCTAATGCAACTAGCAACAGGTTAAATGAAGTTGGTTTGGATCCAAGATTCAAATTCAAACTCCATATGTGGATATTCAAATGCCATTTATATGATTTGGCTTATACAGTAGCCATAAGTTGTTCTAATATGCATGAAAATTCCTTAAACAGATTCCTTGAATTTTTTTGATCATTTTTCATATATAAATTATTTTCGTCTGAGCTACGGTTGATTTTATATGATTTTAAGCAGTTTTAAGTACTTTCTGAAATTCATAAATCATTTAAGATATATTTTAAATTCCAAAAACACTTTACTGAGTCAGCATGACCACATGCTGACATCAGCAGGTCAACAGGGGCTGTTCGGGTCAAACTTGACTAGTGGGGCCCGCTTGTCAGTGGCTCTGCTAATTATCAGGGTTAATTGGCACTAACTAAATCCTAAACTATACTTAGACAGTGCATGGCCCACATGTCAGTGGCCCATCTAATCTAACTAAGTTAGTTAACACTAATTAATTTAACACTAACTAAATAATGCGTGGGCCTACACGTCAGCCAGCCAGGGGGGGTCAAACCCTTGGTCAACTAGGCTAATCCCGCCGGCGGTTCATCGCCGGCGAGGCCAGACGCGGCGGTGGTGCTTGGGTTTTGCCTACAGGCCGCGGTTTGAGCTACGGTTGGGCTCTACGGCGAGCTGAGGCTCGGGTGCATCTAGTGGTGGCGGTGGCTGGAGCTAGGATGGCCGAAGCTCGCCCGAAACAAGTTCGCGGCGGCGGCCGGAGTTCGGGCAGAGAGGGGAAAACGGCTGCGGCGGCCTAGGAGACGCAGGGTTGGCACGTGCGGCATCTACGCGTTGTGGCGAGCACGTTGGACGCATGCTCGGGAACAAATGGTCACCGGAGCGTCATCGCCGGTGAGCTCAGGCAGCGGCGCAGCCGGGCACGAGTGGCGCGGCTGCTTCGGCGTGCAAACTCAACGGGGAAGAGGGGGGGG
>LR738711.1:479418183-479430538 GCA_902687465.1 Secale cereale
GGGGGGGGGGGTTGGGGAATATAATTGGCTAGTTGGCCGAAGGGTGTGCAGGACCGACCGTGTGAAGGGTGCAATGCGACTGCGACAGGCATGCTGTGAGTGTACCGCCTTTTTCCTTTTAAACTTGGTGCTTCGCCCACTAAAAAAACTTGGTGGTTCGCATGATCCATCGATACTACTACTAGTAATCCGGTAATCCCGACTAAAACGGTGCGACCGGGTCGATGATGTTGGACGTGCACGGTCCGTAGCTTCACCTGCCACATGCGCCACCGAACGTTGGACGGCGGCAAGTAGGACGCGTGGCTGATGGTGCTCCTGTCATCGGCTGCCAGCGTGGCCAACGCTTGTGCGGTCGCGTCCGCATCTTGCTATGCCGCTATTGCATTGCGAGAGGTGACTTGAGCAAGGGTGGCGACCTCGAGCTTCATCCCTAAAGACAAGATCTCCCGCAGAGCGTTCGCGCTCGCGGTCATGGAGGATGTGCACTAGCTGGGTAATGCACTATGGTCTGGAATTTAGCTGGGTGTTGCCACTTTAAGTAGCACATTTTGGTGAGGCCAAGCATCCGGGTGCGTCATTAAGTCACCAGAGATGGTTCCTCGGGCATCGAGCCTCTTAATGATGACATACGGATGGATGGCATGAATGCGGGTAGCTAGTGCCGGTTGGGAATGCACCGTGCACCGGCGCGAGGGACGAGGGTTTTTGGTGTGCCAGGGTAGTCAGCTGCAGTCGTGGCAACTTTGGAGATGCCCTTTGATCACATGCGATCCCCATATGTCATTGAAAAAGCAAAGACGACCCGGCAAAAAAGGTCATGGGGATGCAGTTGGCCGCGCTAGAACACTCCTCGGATGCGTCGCGGTGCGCGCGCACTCAGAAGCCCCGTGCATCCTTGATGAGCCGGGTGTTGATCTGCTGGTCGTTCTATAGCGGTAGCGCCACCCTCAGCACCCTGAAGCCGAGTGTGTCAAGCGACGATGAGCGTGTCGCTCACCGCGGTCGTCGTGTCCAGGGGCGGTGCGGGAGCTGCGCCACGTTGCTGGCCCCCATGATTCACATGAATGGTTGCCGGTGGTGAGGAGGTCGTGGGCCAGCTCCTCCATTGGACTAGTCTGCGCCACATCATCCCGATAGGTGTGTCCCACATGTCAGTTTCCCTGTTTTCCCGGCCAAATTTAATGCATGGTACAGTGACCTAGGCGTGTGTCGAAGAGCGACCTGACGACGAGCGAGATACAATCCCAATACCTCGGGAGATCAATTAGGTTTGACAAGCACATAGAGGAAGAGAGGTGGTATGTGTGTGTGTGCGAGAGAGAGAGAGAGAGGGGGGGGGGAGGGAGGGAGGGAGAGACCCCAGGATGAAACCGAGAGAGAACGAGTGGGTGCATGTGTGATACCTAAGTCGGATTAAAAAATTGAATCGGTTATCATACCATCAGCAAATCATATATAAAGGGTATTCAATGTTTATTTCACTTTTGAACATAGTACAATATACTCCCTCCGATCCTTTCTAGTTTACATATAAGTTTTATGTGTAGTCAAAGTATCTCTACTTTGGTCAAACTTACAGAAAAAAGTATCAACATTCATGAACGCCCAATCAATATTGTTAGATTCATATGTACTCCTAGTTTTCTATTCAAACATAAATGGTTTCCAATTTGTTTTCAAACACATGAATGCTTGTTCTCGCGCATGCTCTTCCAACTAGGATTTCGCCACGTATAGCCCGTCCAATAGTAACTTTTTTAAGCTCCGTGTCCAATAGTAGTAGAAGTAGAAGTAGTAGTACAACATCCGCAGTAGAGTATGCAGTGATCATGGTACTAGTAGTATAATACTACTAGTAACACTCAGCCGATCTCTCACCTCTCTCTCTTCTAGTAGTACTAGCAAGATGCTCGTGCATTGCACGGAACATCAAGATGCATTTACATGATTAGTTTACATATCCTGTGGGAGATAAGGATGAAGGAGGGAAGGCCTTATCTACAAATGTGGAGAGGAGTGCGGGTATCTTTTTGCAAAGTTGTAATAGTTTCCTGCCAGAGTTGGTAATGATGGTGTGCCTGCCATCCTGCAATATAGGCCGTCCGATCTATATCTGACGGATAGGAAGGAAACTATGGCAATTTTGCATTAAGATACCCATACGCCTCTCCACATTTGCAAATAAGGCCTTCCCGAGTTCATTTTTTTCTCCCACAAGATAAACTACTCATACAAATGTATCTTGATGTTCCGTGCAATGCATGGGCATCTTGCTAGTATAGATAAATGACGCGGGCGTGGGAGGGGGAGGGACGTCGGTTTGCTCTCAACTGCGGTCCCACAAGCGAGCGAAAACGGAAGACGAAACGTGTTCCTTTCGGTGAGCGACATGGAGGGTTCAGCGTGCTGGGGTATTCTTTCTCGAGATATCATATTTCGATGAAATTCTCGAGATACCATTTTTCAATGAAATTCTTGACATATCATAAAAAATGCATCCTGATGTTCCGTGCAATGCACGGGCATCTTGCTAGTCATCTTGAGACTTTACGAAGTCACCGCCTCATCGTCGACATGAATGGTGGGGAGGTCCGGACGTGTGCCATGTGAAACTCCGAAACTTTGGTCCCATCCCACCCCACAACTCTCCAAGCTCCAGCCGTCCGGCTTTGCAAACTCCCCATAGTCAAAACCAATTGACCGGTCATCACTGAAACCACTATTCACACCAGAACCTTTGCTGCTCGGCCTACGACAGCTACTTGTCGGCCGGTCACCACTGCCCCCAAACCACACCCCCTCTCCAGCCCATTCCCCCACCTTTCGATCCCTTAGCCCGCATCAGCCGTCCCTTAGTTCGCCGGAAAGCCATGGTGTGCCGCAAGATCATGTACTACAAGATGCTGACGCCGGAGCGCCGCACGGAAATCGCGGCGGCATTCGGCGCCACAGACCTCCGTTCCCGAGCTCGCTTTGCGGTGGGCCAATCCCCGAGTTCTCTGGAGCCAATCTCTGATGAGGAGGAAGCCGATCCAGTGTTCATGGCGGAGGTGGCGGTGTAGAAGGCCCCCGATGTGTATGAGACGATGGGCGTCGACTTCGTGCTGGCATCCAGGCCCTCCATGGTGCAGGCAGACCAGCGATTCAACCTGGCAGTCCTAAAGGAGGACCGGGAGGCGGAGGCTCAACTCGAGGCAGAGCGCGCAGATGCTGCTGCCATTGAAGCCCTCCTGCTGGCGGAGCTGGATGTCGTGGATGTGAACCAGGTGGCGGAGGCTCAACTCGACGCGGAGTGCGCGGATGCCGCTGCCATCGAGGCCCTCCTACAGGCAGAGCGAGACGTCCTGGACATGAAATGGGCGGCGGAGGCTCAACTCAACGCGGAGCGCGGGGATGCCGCTGCCATCGAGGCCCTCCTGTAGGTGGAACCGAACGTCGTGGATGTGAACCGGGCAGTGCTCGCGTTCGTGCAGAGCGCCCGCAAGCTCCACGTGAACAAGTAGCTGGAGGCCGAGGACAACCACTGTGCGGAGATACACGTCAGCAGCTACGGCTGGTGTGCGCGGGCAGCCGAAATGACGATGAGGCCATCTCATTCTGAGAGCAGTGATAGTTTCTCTTTATGTTGTTTTTAAGGATCTTTTGTTGTGTAAAAACATATATTTATGCAAGTCGCCTGACTTTCATCATTTGGGTCAATTGACCATTTAATGTGGTTGGATGGATAGCCCACGTCTCCTAACCCTTCTTCTTCCCCAACATACCATCGCACGGGCCGCACGGATCTTCCTCAACAAGCGTTTGGATGAACATACTGTATGAACAAAAATTATGTGTCAGCGGTAGGACGTCTGAGTTTTGTTTGATCACATGCGGTAGCACGTGTCAGTGAAGGTGTGTTCCCTTGGTATGGTTTGCGGCGTGCAGGAGCGACTGTGTAAGGGTGTTGTGTGACTGCGACAGCCATGCGCAAGTGTACCTCCTTTTCATTTTGAAAAACTTTAGGCAAGCTTGGCAAAAATGTGTGGCAAAGTATGGCCATACAAGGCCTAGACCCGAACATGATACAAGTACATACTACTTGTGTTACAAAATAAAGGTGGGGTTTTCCTTCCCGGGATTGATCGATACAAATCCTCATTTGACGTGTCAATTAATTCGTATTTTTTCTACAACACCCAAAGAGCTAACCATCTCACTCCTTATTTCTTGATTAATGCAACGCTATGCAAACCAAACTTCTCACTTCCACATGCATGCAAGAGTATATGTAACACCCCATATGTGATACCTTCCATATATGGCAATAAAGCATTTACCAATTGATCCTTCTCCTTACCTTGGGGGTTCTTTTTCAATTATGCATTCTCATTGTCATTGCATTGTCATGTTATCTTTTCTTTTGCATTCATGCATTACTTCATCATCACCATTGCATCATGATCATCATGGCACTTTCACTTGTCATTGTGTTTTATTCTTTTCCTAGTATGTTATGTGAGGTCCCCTTGTTCTTGTTGTGATGGTGGTGGCAAGATCATGCCCATGCTAAACCCCCTCCTTCTTGCACCACTTCTTTCCCTTCATTTCCATTCTTTAAATTTTGCAAGTGACTAACCTCTTCTCTTAAAATGTTCATCTCCTCCCCACTTCTTTGGTACCTTGACATAAGTCACCTTGCAAAGCCTTGCCTCATTTTAAAATGATTTGGTCAGGTTCAAAAATGACAGAAGTTTGAACCATATTCAAACTTGTTTTATTTTTCTACCTCTAAAAATTCCTAAGTCATTTTTATAAAATAGGGCATAATTCCGGGAGCTAGGCAATATTTTATTTCCCTCCTAATTCCTTTTCTTTTAGACTGTGCTTTTTCTTTTTCTTTTCTATTTGAAGAAAAATAAAATGAAAAAGAAACAACAGTAGCAGCCAGCAGCAGCGCAGCCCAGCAGCGCATGGGCCTGGCCCCTCTCCCTCGGCCAAGCTAGAGCGCGCCAGCAGCCCAGCTAGCCAGCCCGCTCCGTCCCTTCTGCCTTTTCTCACCCAGGCCCCCGCTTACCACCTCTGCGTCGCTCCCATGTGGCCAGCTCGGGCCCGCGTGTCAGCGACCGTTTCCTTGCCTCACCCACCTTTTCTTCCTCCTCCAGTTCACGCCATGGGGACCGTGGGCGAGCACGCCGTCGCGCACCGTTGTCGCCCTGGCCCCTCTTTTAAGCCCTCGCCATGTCCACCAACCCTCTAGGGTTTCCCTCCTCCTTCCTCGACTGCCGCCAGGCCACCTAGACCACCAGATCCATCGCTCCACCGCCGTCCCGCTCGCAGCAGAGAGCTCGTCCTCATCGCCGATGTGCTCTCCGGCCACCTAGGCCCTGGAGATCGTGTACGACAAGTTCCCCGTCGTCGACTATGTTCCTTGCTACCTCTACGGCCCTGAGGGACACCAAGTTCGACTACCTCCTCGTCGTGTTCCCCCGCGTCGGGATCCGTTCTTCTCCGGCGAGATTCCACTGCCTCCGGCCTCCTCTCGGCTAACCAAGCACACCTCCGTGCTTTGTGGTGAGTTTGCGGACCTCCCCGAACATTTTTCTTCCTCGTTTGCATGCTCTAGCCATGCTAGCTGCGCGCACCCGAGCTCGTCGCCGTTGGGCCTCGTCTCCAGCGAGTGCCTCGACCACCGTTGCTCCTCCGCGGATGTCCATCGCCTTCGTCGTGTCGCGTAGGGTCTGCTACGTGCTCTCGCCACCCCGTTTAGGCTCTGGTTAGGCTCGCCGTAGTCCATCGCCGCCGCTCTGTTTGCTCGTCGCCGGCGTCACTGTAGTCATTGTTAGGTTCTGCTAGTGTATGTCGAGGGTGCAGAATCCCTCCAGGTTCACACCGCACGCCTCTGCCGCCCGTTTAAGTCGCCGGAGCAGCTCCGACGAGCTCCTCCGACCGGCTCTATTTTTTCCCTCCGTCTGCTTCTTCAGCTTACTCTTATGGCCATGTCCCCCCTTCTCTGTCAGACGCACCCGCCTAGCCTAGCCGGTTCGCCGCTCGCTCTCTTTCCGCTAGACCAGGGATCGAATCCCGCCGGGGCAGTGGATTAGCCCCCCTTTTTGGTTTTATTGTCTCACTGACGACCCGGTCCCACCTGTCGGCCTCCCAGCGCCTCCTACCCACTCCCGCACCCGCAGTGCCACCTTAGCACCCCCTAGACCCACGGGTCAGTGACTAGTGCTAGACCAGGCTGTGTCTGTTAGCCCTTTTTCTTTTTTGTTTTTGTTTTTCTTTTCAGTTTTCTGCATTTTCTTTGCATAATTCATATCTTTAAATAGATGCATCTGTTGAAAATGCTTCATATATGAAAACTGCCTAGTTTTTAGTGTAGAATATTTACATGAAGTTTGTTGCCATGTTAAAAACATTTAAATTGATGTTTGAATTATTTGGAGTCTTAAATATGCTCAAACTTGTTAAATTCATAACTAAACAACCATAACTCCAAATTTGAAAAACTTTATATGTATTTGGGGTGGAAAAATGTGTAGATTAAGATGGTGTTGTTACTTGGCATGTTTAGCAACTCTAAAAGATGACTTTCTCAGATCTGTCCTATATGTGTTATTATGAACATGGGAGTTTCCGGAAATTGTCGTTTGTTCTTTCCGGCCCATTTAAAATGCTAGCATGATGTTGTTGATCCTAGTTGCACCCCTTGCCATGTTAAGCAACTTATAAAAGTTGTTTGGTGCTTGTTTAATTCAACTACATAACCACTTGTGGACATGTTAGTTCTTGTTTTTCCTTTTGCATGTGTTCCTACTTGCTTGTGAACTTCTTCATTGCCATGTCACATGTGCACCCATCATGTTCATTTGAGATGCATCATATCCTACCCATATTCATATACATCATGTCATGCATCAAGTGTTTGAGCATTGCATGATGATTGATTGTTGTTCCGGTGTTTGCATTGTTGTGTTGGTTAGAGCCCGGTGACGATTCGGAGTTCGAGGTTCCTTTCGAGACTGAGTTTGAGGAGCGTGGTTACGATCCCTCCGTGGACTCAACAGGCAAGATGACCATTCCCTGATATCACTTCTATCTTTTCCTATGCTAGTTGTCTCGTTCTTTAGCTATGCCTCGATGCCTATTTATGTTTGTCAGCCTCCTATTGTTGCCATGAAACACTCTAACCGCCTTCCTAGCAAACCGTTTTTTGGCTAAGTACGCGTTTGCTCAGCCCCTCTTATAGCGTTGTTAGTTGCAGGTGAAGTTTTGAAGATTGCTCCATGTCCGTACTTGTTGTTGGGATAACACAATATATACCTGTTATAAACTAATGCACCTATATATTGGTAATGGGTGGAAGGCTAAGCCTTCTGCTTGTTTTGTTCCACTCATGCCACCTTAGGAACCGATAAACGGGTGTTATGTTCCTTGATTTTTGCGTTCCTAACACGGTTGGGGTTTATGGGCCCCCCTTGATAATTTGCTCTGTTTAAGCTTTTCTAGCAAGGCCCAACATTGGTTTTACATTTGCCTAATAACTAAAACTTGCATAGGCCATTGCAAATCTGAGTTCTTAATTAACAACCCGGGCCAGTGCTCCTCATGAGTGTTGGTCCAAAATGGGCGTACTGCGGGGCCACCTTGGGGGAACCCGAGGGCTGGTATATACCTGTAGCTTGTCCCATCCGGTCGTGGCTTGAGACGAGATACGCGCGGCTACTATCAGGGTGTCGGCACGCTGGGAGGTCTTGCTAGATTAGTTTTACCTTTGTCGAAATATCTTGAGCACGGGATTCCGAGAATACTCGGGTCTTCCCACTTTGGAGTTGTGACTCTGCAGATCGTGAGCTTGTGATGGGCTAAGTTGGGACACCCCTGCAGGGTTTGATCTTTCGAAAGCCGTGCCCATGGTTATGTGGCAGATGGGAATTTGTTAATATCTGGTTGTAGATAACTTGACACCTTTCATAAGAATACACTACCTGTGTGAGTAACCTTGATGGTCTCTTTTCGAAGGGCTTCTGGAAGTGAACACGATGGGGTTATTCTTGATCGTGAGTAGCTAGGATCACTTCTTGATCAACTTGGCGAACATTGGCACTTGTTCTCTTCTCACTCTAAACTCGTAAGATAGTGCTTAGTGCTTGCTGCAACCACTTTAATAGCATTTCCACACCTAAGGTTTTGGTAGTTTTGATACCCAGGAACGGGATTGCTGAGTCCTTTGTGGCTCACAGATTCAACACACACCGGATGCAGGTACCGCTGAGAACAATGCAGGAGATGGTCCAGAACTTCAGTGGAAGTTCGATGAAGAGCGTGGACGTTACTCTGTTTCGTATCCCGACGATCAGTAGTGGTTCTTACTAGGAGGATCAGGGCTTGTGTTTATAGTATCTTTCTTGTTTGGATTTCGTCCGTAGTCGGACCCTGTGTACTTTGGATGATCTATGCTATTGTATTCATTGTGTGACATGGCGAGTGTAAGCCAACTATCTTTTCTATTTCATCCCTGAACTATTCCATGAGATGTGCAAAGATACCATACTTGAGATCATTCTAGTATGCGCTTATGTCTCTAAGTCATGCCTCGACACGTAGGAGACATAGTCGCATACTGGGCATTACAAGTTGGTATTCACAGCCTTCTCCGACCTAGGAGCCCCCTGATTGATCGAATCACTAACGGTTCAGTCTAGGAACACACACAAAATGTTTTGAGTCCTATATATATTGGAGAGTAGGATTTCTTTTTACTCCTCATCCCCTTCATCGCTCTGGTGAGGACTCCTGACGTTGTTCTATCTCCTCTACTCTCAAAATTTCAGAAAAAAATTTAGGATCACGCGGGTATTGTTTGGATTGTTCTGATATCTTTGTGACGAGAATATTGTTCTCGATGCCTCCTGTCATTTAGGGGTTGTGGTAGTGTCCCGGGGAGTTGAGCTCTGAGGTGTTGTCGTCAAATGTATCGTAGTGTCGGGACCCCGATCCTAAGTCACACCGGTCTAGCATGTAACACACCATATCACTTTGCGGCCTCACGCACGGTATCCCCACGGGTGCCACCTTACCTGGCCTGGGACCGTTTGCGCATTTTGGCTCACGTATATGATAGTGTCGCTAGCATCCATATGACAGAGAACCCGGGCCGACATGACTAGTTATAATCCCAAGGTGGCGCTGACATACAGGGACGGGCATACATGACCCAGCAACGAACGTGTCGGTCGTCAATGTATGAACCCAAGTCGTAGCAAGCTACAAGGACTTAAAGGAACAACGCGTGACATTTCCCCAAAGGGACAGACACAGGAACGAAGAAGGACACATGCCGGCCATCCTAAGTGTTCCGGAGCAATAGCAAGCTACCAAGGCTCAGTGGAAGCACTAGGAGACATTTCCCCATAAGAGAGGCTACCAAGAGGAAACAACTAGGTTGTCGGATCCCACACATAGCAAGCATTTCAATAACATACACACAATATGCTCGATATGCGCAAATACAACATGGCATCACAACAAGACTCTATGAAACAAAGTATTTATTCATTAGGCTCCGAGGAGCCAGATATTACAAACATGGGTCTCATGACCCAACATTCAGAGCATACAAGCAACAAGCGGAAGCAAAACATGTCTGAGTACAAACAACTACAAAAGAAAAAGGCTGAAGAGCCTGACTATCTACAACACTCGTACAAGATCGTAGCTGAGGTAACAAGATACTTGTCGAAGTCCAAGCGGAAGTACTAGCGAGACAGAAGTCTCATCTGCAAAACATAAATTAAGCAAACATGAGTACGAAGGTACTCGGCAAGACTTACATCAGATCCTATCATACATGCACTTGTATCAAGAAGGCAAAGTTGGGTTTAGTTGCAGCAAGCCAGCTTTGACTCAGTGGCTATTCTGTACTAAGACTGCTGGTAACTCTTTGAGGTGGCGCACACGAGTCCACTAATCACCACTCAATACACCACTATGGATTCATCCCCGTATCCCTACGAGAAGGCCATCCATAGCACTCACACTTGTCTTGAGTATTTTAGAGTATCCACTTCCAGTTGTCTATGTACCACGTAAGCATCCAAGAAGTCCATAACCGTGGACCCGGCTATTCGAATAGATCATGTTAAACCCTGCAAGGGTGTACTTCTTCACACACGCTCTCGCCACTTACCGCCATGTACACGTCGTGTATCTCGGCGACCTTCAAGCGGAAGCCTGGCGAGGGTGTCGGCCATGACCTGACTAACCACACAAGACTCTAGTCCAGGTTTATCGCCTATTCGGGTTCCATCTGCAAGGGAGTCCGGCCGAGGTTTCCATCACGGCCCCAAACGATGTGTACAGGGTTCCCGGGACCACCATCCGGGTGCCACTCGGGTCACCGGGTCACGTGTGCCTAGTCTGTCCCGAGCCCACCCTGCCGGGTGCCACTTGGTAGAAAAATAACACTACCTACAAACACCAGAAACTAGTTGTGACTCCTACACAGAGATCAAGTTGATTAATAAGCCGAGAGGGGTCGAGTTACCGGAACCCAATGTGTGGTAGTAGCTAGTCATTGGACAACATACACAGAACTCACTGCTTAAGGACGGTTCCAGTGAGACAACCCACCATGTACTCCTACATGGCCTCTCACCGCTACCTTTACCAAAACGTATTCACACACTTAACTCTCAGCATCAGAACATATCACTGCACTCCAATTCATTCCCAATGAATCAGACCTGACACACTCTAAGCAATAGCAAGCAAGGCATGGTAAGAACACAACATGGCTTCAATCAACTCCTACACATGCTAGTGGGTTTCAACTATTTACTGTGGCAATGACAGGTCATGCAGAGGAGTGGGTTCAACTACCGCAGCATGAAGTAGCAGTTGAATCGTTGTTGTCCTAATGCAATAACAGAGAGCAGGAGCGAGAGAGTGGGATTGTATCGGAATGAACAAAGGGGTTTTGCTTGCTTGGTATAACAACGTGTAGAGCACTGCTCCTCTGACAGGTACTCTGGATGGTCTTCGGAGCTGGACCTATCGAGAAGAACGGTGCCGACAATCAAGCACAAGCATATGCAACAATATGATGCATGAACATGGCATGAAAATGTGATGTTGTTTGAGCTAATGCAACTAGCATTCTATTTGAATGAAGTCCATTTGAACCAAGGGTTCAAATGCAACTCCAAATTTAACATTTATAAATGCCATTTATGTGTTTTCACCTATACAGCAAGTATAAGTTGGTTTATCATGCATAAAACTGGTACAGATGGATAGATTGAATTTTTCTGATAAATTTTCATATATAAATTATTTCACTCTTAGCTACGGTTGAATTTCTGTGATTTTTTGAAGTTTAAACAATTTTCTGGATTTTCCTAAACAAAAACAATTCCAGAAATTTGTTTATTGCGTCAGCACTGCGTCATGCTTGCGTCAGCAAGTCAGCAGCGCTGACTCAAGTAAAACCTGACGTGTGGGGTCCACACGTCAGTGACACAGGGCTAAACAAAGGGTTAAACTAAACTACCTAAAAGGGTTAGTGGCGCTGGGGCCCACTGTCAGTCTCACAGTTCTAACTAACAAAGTTAATTAGCACTAACACTAATCCTAACAACTAATTAGCGGGGCAGGGTCCACATGTCAGTGAGAGAGAGTGGAAGGTCAAACTGGGCAGTGGGGTCAACCCACGCCGGTCAACGGGTCAGCGGTCGCCGGCGTTTAACAGCCGACGAGTCCAAACGCGGCGGTGAGCTGCAGGATTTGCCTACAGGGCGTCTTTTGGTGCGCGGAGCACAGCTACGGGATGTGGACGCTCGTCCGCATCCAACCGTGGTGGTGGCGCGGCCGGGGAGTGGCCGGAGTGGCGCCGGCGACGAGCTCGGCGGCGGCCGAAGCTCGGTCGAGCTTGGGCTCGTGGTTGTAGTGGCCTAGGCGGGGCGGTGCTAGCATCTATAGCTCCTACGCGATGCGAGGAACATGCTGGGCATGCCGGAGTGACCAATTGGTCACCGGAGCTGCGTCGACGACGAGCTCAGGCGGCGGTGGTTCTCGGTCGTCGACGAAACGGTAGCTGTGGTGTGCGAGATAGGGAGCGGAGAGGGGGAGCAGGGGCAGGAGCTCACGGCGATTCTATCGGCGGTCTCAGCGAGCTCGGGGAAGGCCGGACGACGACGTGCAGGCGGTGGGGGTCCATGGCGGCCGGCGGTGAAGAAGACGACGATGGCGTCGGTGGAGGCTGTCCAGAGGTGCGTGGCTCGACGAGGAGGACGAGGAGGACACGGCGAAACCCATGGACTAGTCGGAGAGGCGAGGCCGTGGCTGTGGGCGCGGCGACGGCAGCGCTCAG
>LR738711.1:479439404-479532050 GCA_902687465.1 Secale cereale
GGATCCGGCCCGATCCGCTAGGCCGTTGACCCGCGAGCCCGTTTGACTTCCGACCCGGTTGACCCCGTTTGACCCCGAGGTGGTTGTTTTTTTCACTAAGTCCCCTGGCAGTTTTAGCTTTTGATGCATTTTTGTTTTGTGGATAACTTTTTGTGTGATGGTCCGATTTGAGCAAATGATATGTCAAAATGATCGCGGAGACATGTACTACATTGTGTTCCATTGTGCCATGCATGTTTGAGGTCATCTAGATGTCTTAATCTTCATGAGAAGAGTGCAACTTGTTATAAACTGCTGTTAGTAGTTGTTTTCATGCCATCTTTGCAATATGATAACTTGGTGCATATTTATCCAAATGAAGCAAATGATATGTCCACGTGTTCATCATGAAATGCTCTACATGTTGGTTGCTTTAGCTTGCATGATAGAATTAATCTTGCCATGTTTATCTCCTTTGCAAAGTGCTATGTGGCTGTTAAGTTGTTAAACTTGTTACGAAATGCCTAGTTGAGGAGCTCGTTGCGATTGATGTGTTTGTCCCCTTGATTCATGCTTAGATGTTTTGGATTCACCATCATGTGTACTTTGTTGTGGTGCTTACCACTTGCCATGTTTTGCTTTGAGGTGACTTAAACTTGCTCACAAAGATGCCATGATGTTACTACTGTTTTAACACTTAGTGAAATTTCACTAAGTCTGGAATCTGTAATTTCCAGATGCCATGTTTGCTTGTTGTTCTAGGAAAATCCATGATAGTTTTGGGGTGACTCTTGATGATTCCTTGTTGTATAAGTTGTTGGCTATCCATTCATGCTCTCACATGCTTATTTGAGTGGCTGTAGCATATTTAACTCTTGCTCCCAAGTTGCAACGAATTACTGCTGTCAGGATTTTGTTGTCAAGTTCAATATGTCATAGCTTGTTGCTATTGTTCCATGGCTCCTTTGGGGATGCTCCAATGGAATTGTTTGCTGTAGGATATGTCTACTTTATGTCCATGCTCATTGCCATGATGTTTGAGTGATGCAGGCCATTTATCTCTTGCTCCGAAGTTGCTACGTGGCTGATAATTTTAGCTCGTGCATGTTTATTGTTTCGGGTGTAACTTTTAGCCCGTTGCTCCGTTTTGAGCAAGTCCTATATGTAACTTGTGTGTTTTTGCATGTAGATTCATAATATCCTATTGTTATCATGATTTGAAGTATTTTGCTTGATTGCATATTGCCATGCTCCTTGTGCTGTAACACCGTGCTTCCTATGTAGACTTTCTGTGCTTCCATAGTGCATCAGTTTTGCTTCCATAGTGCATCAGTAATGCATCCAGTAATTTTTCTCCGCATTGCATCTTGTTTGATTTCGTGCCTTGTGTGTTGTGTTTGAGTAGAGCCGGAAGCTGAGTACGAGTACGAGCTCGAGGTTACTACCGAGGTTGAGAACGAGGAGCTCTCTTACGATCCCATCGACAACTCTTCAGGCAAGATGACCGAACCCGGATATCATTACTATCTTTGCCTATTGGTAGAAGTATCGCTCTATAGTTTTGCCTCGATGCCCATGTTTTCCTGTCAGCCTCCTATTGTAACCATGAACCTGTTTAACCACCCTACCTATGCAAACCATTGATTGGCTATACGTAGGCTTCGCTCAGCCCCTCTTATAGCATTGCTAGTTGCAGGAGAAGATTGAAGATTCTTGCTTCTTGTTGAAGCTTGTTGGGATATCACACTATATTAACTCTTAATGAAATCATCTATATATTGGTAATGGGTGGAAGGCTAAACCTTTTGCTTGGTGATTTGTTCCACTCATGCCGCCTAGGAACCGTATAAACCGGTGTTATGTTCCTTGATTATGCGTTCCTCACACGGTTGGGGTTATGGGACCCCCTCGATAAACCGCTAAGTGCTAAGTCTTTTCCAGCAAGTCCCAACATTGGTACTATTCGCCTAATAACTAAAAACTTGCATAGGGTCTTGCAAACCCGAGTTCTTAATCAACAACCCCGGGCCAGTGCTCCACATGAGTGTTGGTCCGAAACGGGGGTCCTGCGGGGCCACCACGAGGAAACTCGAGGATTGGTATACACCTGTAGCATCGCCCATCCGGTCGTGGCCTGAGACTAGATACGCGCGGCTATTGTCAGGGTGTCGGCACGCCGGGAGGATTTGCTGGATTAGCCTTACCTTAGTCGGAGTATCTTGAGCACGGGATTCCGAGAATACTCGGGCCTTCCCACCTTGGAGTTGCGACTCCGCGGATCGTGGGCTTGTCATGGGCCAAGTTGGAACACCCCTGCAGGGTTATGAACTTTCGAAAGCCGTGCCTGCGGTTATGTGGCAGATGGGAGCTTGTTAATATCCGGTTGTAGAAAACTTGACACCATGTTCCAATACACTACCAACGTGTGTAGTGACGGTCATTTTCCCAAAGGGATTCGGGAAGTGAACACGGTGGGGTTATGTTTGACTTGCTAGTTAGGATCACTTCGTGATCATTTCTCGACCGAGGCACCTTCTCTTCTCGCTCTCTTTTACGTAAGCTAGTGCTAGTGCTGCTGCAACCTCGTGTTCTTTCTTCAGCCTTGTTCCACACCCAAGGCTTGGATAGTTGTGTTACCCGGGAACGGGATTGCTGAGTCCTCTGTGGCTCACAGTTACTTCAACACACCAGATGCAGGTACGATGGTGAGCTACACAGGCGATGGCAGTGAGCTAGACTGGGAGTACGACGAGGAGCGTAGCCGTTACTATGTGAACTATCCGGTTGATCAGTAGAGCTTCTACTAGGATTCGATCTAGACCTGTGGTTTAATGTTATGTTTGGTATCTTGTCATTTGGATCTTTACCCTTAGATGGGCTGTGATGTTTAATTGAATGATGTTTGGACATGTAATGAATTTGTGTGACGTGGCGAGTGTAAGCCAACTATCTTTTCAGCTTTCATCCCTATTTTTACATGAGATGTGCAAAGGTACCAAACTTGCGATCATTCCAGAATGGGCTTATATCTTTAAGTCGTGCCTCGACACGTAGGAGATATAGTCCCATCCTAGGCATTACAAGTTGGTATTCAGAGCCTTCTCCGACCTAGAAGCCCCCACTGATTGATCGAATCGTTGACGGTCGAGTCTAGGCACACACTTAAAATATTTTGAGTCCTATATTATATCGGAGAGTAGGATTTCTTTTGCTCCTTATCTCTTTTCATTCTGGTGAGGACTCCTGACGACTACTCTTGCCTCTTCTACTTTCAAAAATTGCACCAATTTTTTTTTAGGAATCTCGCGAGTATTTTTTGGATTTTTTCGATGTCTTTGTGACGAGAATATTGTTCTCGATGCCTCCTGACATTAGGGGTTGTGGCAGTGTCCCGGGGAGTTGAGCTTCGGGGTATTGTCGTCACAAGCATATCGCGGCAATACTAGAATACTTAAGACGGCCGACATCGAAAACTCTCCTATACGGTTAGTGGCAAGATAACCCCGACATCACCCAGTACTGGGGAGGTAGTTCGGGAGTATTGCCATAGCTTTGTATAGTGGATGTGTTTCGAAGGTCCGAGGTAGACAGTTTCCGAGAACAACTGGTTATGTGTTGAAGGATGGATACATCTGGATGTAGGATTAGAGTTGAGTGCGTGATGCTTCCCCTGTATCCCCAACACCTGATTGCATAACTGGAAACTTTCGGAAATTAATAGGTGGGTTCATCCAGTAGATCGTAGGCATTCTTCCAACGAATGCAGGTTACGGAGTTCGGGGTTCTACATTGAGTGAAGTGGTTTTATGGCCGATGTTCCGATCGGGAGTTGCATCTTAAAGGGTCCTTGGCTATGCTGATCCGGGGATTGCAAAACCCTTTCGTAACACGTTCCATAAGCTTTCAGCACAAAGATGTCGAACGAAGCTCCTATCTTGTGTTTGTTCCATCTGTACCTTGTTGTTTTTTCTTATTTACCTTTTGTCCCCTAAGTGGCTTCTCGTGAAGATTGTTTTCATCATTAAGCTGAGAATTTCATTCGTTCCTCTTGTTCGAATGATTCTTGTGAAGACTATGTTGCATTTCTATCCGTTGTTTCAGCTTATACCTTCTTTCAATCAAATTGCTGATTGGTGGTCATCTCTTTCAGGATGGCTCCGAAACGGGTTCTCAACGCTAACCCAGAGGGTGAAGAGGTTCCAGATCGTCCTCCTTCCCCTCCTCCTCCATCTGAGGCCTGGAGAGCGATTATGCAGACTACGAATCAGAACACCCAGATGTTGATGCAGATGATGCAGCAAATGCAAGCAAATCAAGCAAATCAGGGTGCTCCAGGGAACCAAAGCAATTTCTTCAACCAACAGCACCATGCTACGCTCAACCAGTTCTTGGCCAATCAACCAAAGGCTTTCAGTTACTGTGTCGACCCTCTCGATGCTGAAGATTGGATTACCGATATCAAGAAGCATTTTGAGTGCAGCAACGTAAGGCCTGAGGACTATGTGAAATTTGCAGCCTTCCAACTCAAGGACCAAGCAGCTGACTGGTGGCAGCAGTACAAAGACTCCAGAGAAGGGTGTGTGATCTCTTGGGATGATTTCTGCAAGGACTTTCGCTCTCACCACATTCCAACAAGTGTCATCGAGGGTATGCGTGAGCAATTCCGCAACTTGAAGCAAGGCTCTATGACTGTCTACCAGTATAATGTCAAGTTCCAAAACCTTGCCCGCTATGCTAAGCAAGACATACCAGATGCCAAGAGCAAGATCTATCAGTTCCGTGGAGGTCTGAAGGATGAACTTCAACTTGCTCTCACCTTGTTCGAGCCTGATGAGTTTGACAAATTCTATAACATGGCGCTTAAGCAAGAGGCAGCCCAGCTCAAGATGGAGGCTTCCAAAAAGAGGATTCGAGATGCCGTTCACTCCTCCTCATCTTCTCAAGTGGTCGCGAAGCAACAGAAATTTTGGCTTCCACCTCCTCCTGTGATCCGAGCTCCCTACAACAACAACAACAACAACAAGAATGCTGGTGGTCGTGGTTTCTCCCACCCACCCAACCCAAGCAAGCAGTCCAAGTCGCAGTTCCAAGCTCCAAGACCAAGTGTTCCTCCTACTCGTCCACTTTCTGAGGTCACTTGCTACAAGTGTGGCCAGAAGGGTCATTATTCCAACAAGTGCAACAACCCAAGGCGCCTTCCGCCTCCTCCACCTGTCAGTACAGCTATTGTCTAGCATGATCCGAAGGCAGCAAGGGTGAATCTGATGAATGCAGCTCAAGCGGAGAATTCTTCTGATGTGATTTTGGGTAACCTTCTAGTTAAATCTTTACCTGCTAAAGTGTTGTTTGATTCGGGTGCTTCATGTTCTTTCATGTCATATCCATTTGCATCCAAGCACGATGTTGTCACTAAAAATCTGCCACGGGAGTTATCAGTTATTTCTCCAGGGAGACGAATGCATTCCAGTGTGTATGCTCTGGATGTTTCTATTCGCATGGGTGATTATCGATTTCTGGCCTCTCCGGTGGTTCTCGGCAATTCTGACATCGACCTCATCCTCGGGATGGACTGGCTTTCTCAACATGATGCTCACATTGATTGTGCAAACAAGGAAGTCAAGATTACTCATCCTGATGAAGATGTGATTATCTTCGCCTCTCGGGATAACACAATCAGGCTTTTCTCTCTCAATGACAAGGGCGAGATTAATGCCATCTCTCAAATTCCGGTGGTAAACGAATACGAAGACGTCTTTCCTGAAGAACTTCCAGGCATGCCTCCACACCGTCAAGTGGAATTCGTCATTGAACTCGAGCCGGGTACTGAGCCAGCATGCCGGCGTTCGTACAAGCTCTCTCCTAAAGAGTTGAAGGAGTTGAAGAAACAGCTTGATGAACAGGAGCGTATGGGTCTGATCAGGCCTAGTACGTCTCCTTGGGGCCGTGGTGTCTTATTTGTCAAGAAGAAGGATGGCACGAAAGGCCTTTGCATCGACTACCGGCCACTGAACAAGAAGACAATAAAGAACAAGTATCCGCTCCCCAACATCAATGAATTGTTCGAGCAGCTCAAAGGAGCTAAAGTGTTCTCTAAGCTCGATCTCCAAATGGGCTATCACCAGATTCGCATTCGAGAAGAAGATATCCCCAAGACTGCCTTCAGAACGAGCTACGGCTCATATGAGTATATAGTCATGTCCTTTGGTCTCGCTAATTCTCCACCTACCTTCTCGAGAATGATGCACTACATTTTCAACCCCTACACCGGCGAGTTTGTGCTTGTGTATCTGGATGACATTTTGGTATTTTCCAAGAATGAAGAAGATCACGAAAAGCACCTCCGTCTGGTTCTCGATAGACTTCGTGAACATAAGTTCTATGCCAAGTTCTCCAAGTGCGAATTTTGGCTCGATAAGGTCTTGTATCTGGGCCATATTCATCTCCGCTGACGGTATTGCGGTAAACCCCGAGAAAGTTGAAGCAATTGTCAACTGGGAACCTCCTCAGAACGTGAAGCAACTCTGAAGTTTTCTTGGTCTTGCTAGCTATTGCAGAAGGTTCGTTGAGAACTTCTCCAAGATTGCCAAGCCTCTTTCCAACTTGCTGCAGAAGAATGTCAAGTACTACTGGTCTCCAGATTGTGAAGTGGCATTCAAAACTCTCAAAGAAAAGCTCATCTCTGCTCCAGTTCTAACTCCTCTAGATGAGTCCAAGCCCTACAAAGTATTCTGTGAAGCTTCTCTTCAAGGACTTGGTGGTGTGCTTATGCAGGACAAGAGAATTGTGGCATACACTTCTCGTCAACTGAAGCAAAGTGAGAAGAACTACCCCACACATGATCTTGAAATAGCAGCTGTGGTACATGCTTTGATTACGTGGAGACACCTTCTGTTGGGCAGAAAAGTCGACATCTTCACCGATCACAAGAGCTTGAAGTACATCTTCACACAGCCGAATCTAAACCTCCGCCAGACTCGTTGGGTCGAAATGATCCAAGAGTATGATCCAAGCATCGAATACACTCCTGGCAAGGCAAATGTGATTGCAGATGCTTTGAGCGGAAAGGCATATTGCAACAGCCATCTTATCAAGCCGTTCCAGCCTGAGCTTTGTGAAGCATTCAGGAAGCTCAACCTCCAAGTTGTTCCGCAAGGTTTTCTTGCAAATCTTCAAGTTGCTCCTACCTTGGAAGATCAGATCCGTGAGGCCCAACTCAGTGATGCTATGGTGCAGAAAGTGAAACATGGTATTGCAAAGGGTACTCTCAAATACAAGTGCTATCGCGTTGATGAGAGAGATACCTTGTTCTTCAAGGACAGACTCGTGGTTCCCAAAGTTGATCTCAGGAAGCTCATAATGGACGAAGCACATGATTCCCTCCTTTCGATTCATCCTGGTAGTTCCAAGATGTACCAAGACCTCAAGCAATCTTACTGGTGGACTCGCATGAAAAGGGAGATTGCCCAATTCGTGAATGAATGTGATGTCTGCAGAAGAGTGAAGACAGAGCATCAACGTCCAGCCGGTCTTCTCCAACCTCTTCATATTCCCGAGTGGAAATTCGACCACATTGAAATGGATTTCGTCACTGGCTTTCCTAAGTCCAAGAGAGGGAATGATTCTATCTTCGTGGTGATTGACAAGCTTACCAAAGTCGCTCACTTCCTTCCAGTCAAAGAATCCATCAATGCAGCTAAATTGGCAGAGTTGTACACTTCCAGAATTGTGTCTTTACACATTCCTCAAGTTATCTCCTCAGACCGTGGAAGTTTGTTCACTTCTAAGTTCTGGGACTCCTTTCAGTCTGCCATGGGCACTAAGATCAGGTTCAGCACTGCATTTCACCCTCAGACTAGTGGTCAAGTCGAGAGAGTGAATCAGATTCTAGAAGACATGCTCAGAGCCTGTGTCATATCTTTTGGCATGAAATGGGAAGATTGCCTTCCATTTGCCGAGTTCTCTTACAACAACAGCTTCCAAGCAAGTGCCGACAAAGCTCCGTTTGAAATCCTCTATGGCAGAAAGTGTCGTACCCCTCTCAACTGGTCCGAGACTGGTGAACGCCAACTTCTTGGCAATGACTTGATCTCAGAAGCCGAAGATATGTGCAAATTCATACGTGAGAATCTCAAGGCCGCTCAGTCGCGTCAGAAGAGCTACTATGACGGCAAGCATCGTGATTTGGCCTTCAACATTGGGGATCATGTCTATCTCCGTGCTTCTCCGATGAAAGGAACCCAAAGATTCAGTATGAAAGGAAAGCTTGCTCCTAGATTCGTCGGGCCTTTCAAGATCCTTGGCAAAAGAGGCGATCTAGCCTATCAACTTGAGCTACCTTCAAACTTCGCCAATGTTCATGATGTGTTTCATGTGTCTCAACTCCGCAAGTGCTTCAAGACACCTGAACGCACCATTCCGTTTGAGGAGATTGATCTTCAACAAGACATGTCTTACCGAGAGCATCCCGTTGCTATTCTCGAAGAAACCGAGCGCAAGACCCGCAACAAGTCCATCAAATTCTTGAAAGTCAACTGGTCACACCATACCGACCGAGAAGCTACGTGGGAACGAGAAGATCACCTTCGTTCCGAGTACCCTTCCTTTTTCCAGTCCTAGATCTCGGGACGAGATCTTTTTGTAGTAGAGGAGAGTTTGTAATGCCCTGGATGTAATACTTTCCTTTTTGGGCAATATATATATCTCTGGCTTCATCTATTCCATTAGGGGTTCTTCATCTTTCGGGTTTTCGTCGTTTTGTTGTGTGCGTGTGTGGCATCCATCCATATCATGTTGTCATGTGCATTGCTTTGCATTTGTGTTGTCGTTTGCATCCGGTCCCACGCGTTCCTTCCCGTTGTCCGTTTCGAGTTCCGGAGCTCTCTCACGTGTCCGTGGCATCCCTGAGACCTACTTTGGTGTTTGGCCGTGTAATGTTTCCGGTTTGTCTCACGGGTTCGAGCGGAGGGGCTCGAGAGCACGGGGCTCGCCGGCCATGGCGGACGACGGCGTCGGGTGCTCGCGGGGCGGTGGCTACAGCTCGCAAACGAGACGGAGGAGAGGGGGGTTAGGGTGAGTAGCTCACGGCGGGGTCGAAGGAGGTCGCAGAAGGCTCGGGGAGGCAGCGGACGTCGCGAATACGACGGCGAGGTCGCCGGCGGCTGGAGGTTGAAGAAGGGGCGGGGTCGACGCTGTAGGGCTCCCACGGTCGCGTGGGCCGACGAAGAGGATGAGGGAGACACGGCGGATTCCTGGGGCATGTCGAAGAGGCGAGGGGGAGGCTGTGGCCGTGACAACGGCGAACGGCGGCGACAGGCGTGTTCGGTGGTGCGGGAGAGAGAACCAGAGGAGAGGGAGAAGGTCCAGCTAGAGAGGGGAGAGATGCAGGGGTCGAGGGGAGGGCGTGGCGTCCTCTAGGCGCTTCGGGGCGGTGAGGAGACAGGCAGGCAAGGTGGAGGTGGCCGGCGCATGTCGGGCAAGCGCCGTGCGTCCGACTGGCGGGAGGAAGAAGACCTCCCTGCCCCTCATGGGCCGGGCCGGCCAGATGGGCTGCCAGGTGAGCGCCAGGTAAATTCTACCTCTCCCTCTCTTTTCTTTCTGTTTTCTATTTTCTTTCTCTGTTTTGATTTAGTTTAGGCACTAAACCATTTTTTATAGATGCTGAAAATTATTGTGGATGTTAACTGAGTTATTCCAGAGACCCACAACAATTTTCAAAACATTTGGAGCTATAAAATTATTTATAGATTTTATTTGCTCCAATTCAAATACAATATACCTTAATTCAAAAATCCAGAATGGCCTAGAAATAGTTGCACCATTTTTGGCAGAGGTTTTCACCTTTATCAAAAATCATGAACATTTTCAAAGGCATTTTGGGTTCATTGAAAAATATTTTAATTTGAACCTAGTTGGTTTCATCTAGTGCTAGGGTTTAGACATCCCCATTTCAGGTTTCTATGAAAAGTAAACATGATGCAACACCAGATGCTAGCACTGTCCAGTAACAGAAGCTAGGGATGTGACATAGATTGATCATGTTCTTGTAATAGGGAATCACGACTTGCATGTCGATGAAAATGACAACCGGCAGGATCCATAGGAGTTGTCTTAATTATTATATGACCTGCGTGTCACTGAATAACGCCATGTAATTACTTTACTTTATTGCTAAACGTTAGCCGTAGTAGTAGAAGTAATAGTTGGTGTGACGACTTCATGAAGACACGATGATGGAGATCATGATGATGGAGATCATGGTGTCATGCCGGTGACAAAGATGATCATGGTGCCCCGAAGATGGAGATCAAAGGAGCAAAATGATATTGGCCATATCATGTCACTTTATTTGATTGCATGTGATGTTTATCATGTTTATGCATCTTGTTTACTTAGAACAACGGTAGTAAATAAGATGATCTCTGACTAAAAATTTCAAGAATTGTGTTCCCCTAACTGTGCACCGTTGCTAAGGATCGTTGTTCCGAAGCACCACTTGATGATCGGGTGTGATAGGCTCTAACGTTCGCATACAACGGGTATAAGCCAGATTTACACACGCAATACACTTAGGGTTCACTTGACGAGCCTAGCATGTACAGACATGGCCTCGGAACACGGAAGACCGAAAGGTCAAACATGAGTCGTATAGAAGATACGATCAACATGAAGCTGTTCACCGTTGATGACTAGTCCATCTCACGTGATGATCGGACACGGGCTAGTCGATACGGATCATGTATCACATAGATGACTAGAGAGATGTCAATCTGAGTGGGAGTTCATTAAATTTGATTAGATGAACTTAATTATCATGAACTTAGTCTAAATTCTTTACAATATGTCTTGTAGATCAAATGGCCCACGCTCATGTCACCCTCAACTTCAACGCGTTCCTAGAGAAATCCAAGATGAAAGACGATGGTAGCAACTATACGGACAGGGTCCGTAACCTGAGGATCATCCTCATAGCTGCCAAGAAAACTTATGTCCTAGAAGTACCGCTAGGTGACGCTCCCGCCCCGGCAAACCAAGATGTTATGAATGCTTGGCAGTCGCGTTGTGAGGATTACTCCCTGGTTCAGTGCGGCATGCTCTATAGCTTAGAATCGGGGCTCTAAAAGCGTTTCGATCACCACGGAGCATATGAGATGTTCCAAGAGCTGAAAATGGTTTTCCAGGCTCATGCCCGAGTTGAGAGATATGATGTCTCCAACGCATTCTACAACTGTAAGATGGAGGAAAATAATTATGTCAGTGAGCACATACTCAATTTGTCTGGGTTGCACAACCGCTTGTCTCAGTTGGGAATGAATCTCCCCGACGAAGCGGTCGTTGACAGAATCCTTCAATCGCTCCCACATAGCTACAAGAGCTTCGTGTTGAACTTCAATATGCAAGGGATGGATAAGTCCATTCCCGAGGTGTATTCAATGCTGAAATCAGCGGAGGTGGAGATCAAGAAAGAGCATCAAGTGTTGATGGTGAATAAAACCACTAAGTTCAAGAAGGGTAAGGGTAAGAAGAACTTCAAGAAGGACGGCAAAGGAGTTGCCGCCCCTGGTAAGCCAGTTGCCGGGAAGAAGCCAAAGAATGGACCCAAGCCTGAGACTGAGTGCTTTTATTGCAAGGGGACGGGTCACTGGAAACGGAACTGCCCCAAATACTTAGCAGACAAGAAGGTCAGCAACGTCAAAGGTATATGTGATATACATGTTATTGATGTGTACCTTACCAGCACTCGTAGTAGCTCCTGGGTATTTGATACCGGTGCAGTTGCTCACATTTGTAACTCAAAGCAGGAGCTGCGGAATAAGCGGAGACTGGCGAAGGACGAGGTGACGATGCGCGTCGGGAATGGATCCAAGGTCGATGTGATCGTCGTCGGCACGCTGCCTCTACATCTACCCTCGGGATTAGTTTTAAACCTTAATAATTGTTATTTAGTACCAGCTTTGAGCATGAACATTGTATCTGGATCTCGTTTGATGCGAGATGACTACTCATTTAAATCTGATAATAATGGTTGTTCTATTTATTTGAGAGATATGTTTTATGGTCATGCCCCGCTGGTCAATGGTTTATTTTTGATGAATCTCGAACGTGATGATACACATATTCATAGTGTGAATGCCAAAAGATGTAAAGTTGACAATGATAGTCCCACATACTTGTGGCATTGCCGCCTTGGTCATATTGGTGTCATTCGTATGAAGAAGCTCCATGCAGATGGACTTCTGGAGTCTCTTGATTATGAATCATTTGACACGTGCGAACCATGCCTCTTGGGCAAGATGACCAAGACTTCGTTCTCCGGAACAATGGAGCGAGCAACCAACTTATTGGAAATCATACATACCGATGTGTGCGGTCCAATGAGTGTTGAGGCTCGCGGAGGCTATCGTTATGTTCTCACCCTCACAGATGACTTGAGTAGATATGGGTATGTCTACTTAATGAAACACAAGTCTGAGACCTTTGAAAAATTCAAGGAATTTCAGAATGAGGTTGAGAATCAACGTGACAGAAAAATAAAGTTCTTACGATCGGATCGTGGGGGTGAATATTTAAGTCATGAATTTGGCACGCACCTTAGGAACTGTGGAATTGTTTCACAATTGACACCGCCCGGAACACCTCAGCGTAATGGTGTGTCCGAACGTCGAAATCGTACCCTGTTGGACATGGTGCGATCTATGATGTCTCTCACCGACTTACCGCTATCTTTTTGGAGATTTTCTTTAGAGACTGGCGGATTCACTTTAAATAGGGCTCCGTCAAAATCCGTTGAGACGACACCGTATGAACTTTGGTTTGGCAAGAAGCCTAAGCTGTCATTTCTGGAAGTTTGGGGTTGCGATGCTTATGTCAAGAAACTTCAACCTGAGAAGCTCGAACCCAAATCGGAAAAATGCGTCTTCATAGGATACCCAAAGGAAACGATTGGGTACACCTTCTACCTCAGATCCGAAGGCAAGGTCTTTGTTGCCAAGAATGGATCCTTTCTGGAGAAAGAGTTTCTCTCAAAAGAAGTGAGTGGGAGGAAAGTAGAACTTGATGAGGTGACAGTCACCCCTCCCGAACCGGAAAGTAGCGCAGCGCAGGAAATTGTTCCTGAGGTGCCTGCACCGACAAGGGAGGAAGTTAATGATGATGATCATGAAGATACAGATGAAGTTACTACTGAACTTCTAAGGTCCACAAGGACACGTTCCGCACCAGAGTAGTACGGCAACCCCGTCATGGAAATCATGTTGTTAGACAACGGTGAACTTTCGAACTATGAAGAAGCGATGGCGGGCCCGGATTCCAATAAATGGTTTGAAGCCATGAAATCCGAGATAGGATCCATGTATGAAAACAAAGTATGGACTTTGGTGGACTTGCCCGATGATCGGCACGCCACAGAAAATAAATGGATATTTAAGAAGAAGACAGACGCGGATGGTAATGTGACCATCTATAAGGCTCGGCTTGTCGCTAAGGTTTATCGACAAGTTCAAGGGATTGACTACGACGAGACTTTCTCTCCCGTAGCAATGCTGAAGTCAGTCTGAATCATGTTAGCAATTGCCGCATTCTATGATTATGAGATATGGCAAATGGACGTCAAAACGGCATTCCTTAATGGCTTCCTCAAGGAAGAGATGTATATGATGCAGCCGGAAGGTTTTGTCGATCCAGAGAATGCTGACAAGGTATGCAAGCTCCAGCGCGCGATTTACGGGCTGGTGCAAGCATCTCGGAGTTGGAATATTCGCTTTAATGATGTGATCAAAGCGTTTGGCTTTATACAGACTTGGGGTGAAGCCTGTATCTACAAGAAAGTGAGTGGGTGCTCTGTAGCATTTCTCATATTATATGTGGATGACATATTGCTGATGGGAAACGATATAGAATTCTTGGAGAGCATAAAGGCCTACTTGAATAAGAGTTTTTCAATGAAGGACCTTGGAGAAGCTGCTTACATATTAGGCATCAAAATCTATAGAGATAGATCCAGACGCCTCATTGGTCTTTCACAAAGCACATACCTTGACAAGATATTGAAGAAGTTTCATATGGATCAGTCCAAGAAGGGGTTCTTGCCTGTTTTGCAAGGTATGAGATTGAGCACGGCTCAGTCCCCGACCACGGCAGAAGATAGAGAGAAGATGAGTGTCATCCCCTATGCCTCGGCCATAGGCTTTATTATGTATGCTATGCTGTGTACCAGACCTGATGTTGTAATGCCCAGGATGGAGTTATACCTCCTACGTGTCGAGGCACGACTTAAAGGCATAAATCCATCCTAGAATGATCTCAAGTTTGGTAATCTTTGCACAACTCATGTAAAAGAGGGATAGTAAACTGAAAATAGTTGGCTTACACTCGCCACGACACAGAATTACAGTACAAGTCTGAAACATCATACAATAAGAACACTACAACCCTCTAAGGGCAAAAGCCAAAAGTCAAAGTACCAAACTCAGATAAATAAACCACAGGCGGATCGAATCCTAGTAAGAGACTCCACTACTGATCGTCCGGGTAGCGCACATAGTACCGACTACGCTCCTCGTCGTACTCCCAATCCAGCTCGGTGCCATCACCTGGATAGCTCACAGCTGGACCTGTATCTGGTGTGTGAAGTAACTGTGAGCCACAGAGGACTCAGCAATCCCGTTCCCGGGTAACAGAACTATTTAAGCCTTTAGGTGAGGGAAAAGGGCTGAAGAAAAGAATAAGTCTGCAGCAGGAACTAGCATCTAGCTTACGTAAGTGAGAGCGAGAAGAGAAGGCCTCGGCGAGAAGTGATCACGAAGTGATCCTAGCTACAAGCTCCACAATCATAACCCCTCCGTGTTCAACTCCCGAATCCCTATTCGGAAACTGACAGTCACGGAACACACGCTGGTAGTGTATTAGTAACATTGTGTCAAGTTATCTACAACCGGAATTAACAAGCTCCCATCTGCCACATAACCGCGGGCACGGCTTTCGAAAGTTCAAACCCTGCAGGGGTGTTCCAACTTGACCCATTACAAGCCCACGATCCGCGGAGTCGCAACTCCAAAGTGGGAAGACCCGAGTATCCTCGGAATCCCGTGCTCAAGATATACCAAGCTAAGGTAAGGCTAATCCAGCAAATCCTCCCGGCGTGTCGACACCCTGATAGTAGCCGCGCGTATCTAAGTCTCAGGACACGACCGGATGGGCGATTCTACGGGTGTATACCAGATACCTCGAGTTGCCCCAAGGCGGCCCCGCAGAACCCCCGTTTCGGACCAACACTCATGTGGAGCACTGGCCCGGGGTTGTTGATTAAGAAAGAGGGTTAATTACTCCCTATGCAAGTTTAGTTCGTTATTAGGCAAATAGTACCAATGTTGGGACTTGCTGGAAAAGACTTAGCACTTAGCGGTTTATCGAGGGGGTCCCATACACCCCAACCGTGTTAGGAACGCATAATCAAGGAACATAATACCGGCTTATACGGATCCTAACGGCATGAGTGGAACAAATCACCAAGCAAAAGGCTTAGCCTTCCACCCTTGCCAATATATAGATGATTTCATTTAAAACATTTATATAGTGTGATATAACCCAACCAAACTTCAACATGAAGCAAGCATCTTCGATCTTCACCTGCAACTAGCAACGCTATAAGAAGGGCTGAGCGAAGCGTACTTAGCCAAGCAACGGTTTGCATAGGTAGGTTGGTTAAACATGGCAATTGGTTACAAGTAGGAGGCTGACAAGAAGAACATGGGCATCGAGGCAAAACTATAGATCGAGGCTACTAGCAATAGGCAAAGATAGTAATGTTATCGGGGTTCGGTCATCTTGCGTGAAGAGAAGTCGTTCGGATCGTAAGAAGGATCCTCGTGCTCAACCTCGTTGGAAACCTCGTGCTCAACTTCGTACCCGGTCTCAGCTTCCGGCTCTAAACAAAACAATCACACCAAGCACCAATCAACAAGATGCAATGCGCACTCGAAAAACATGAATGCATGAAGGATGCACTAAAGATGCACATGGAGCACGGAAAACATCACTCAAGCAAAACACCTCAAAACATGATAACAATCTGATATTAATAATCTACACAGAAAAACAACCAAGTTTGATATAAGATTCGCTGAAATCAGAGTTACGGGCTAAAAGTTATGCCCGAAACAAGATTTGAGAGAAAGCTGAAAATTACAGCAACATAGCATCTTTGGAGCTCAAAATAATTAATCTACAGCACCCAAAAAGCATGGCAAAGGACATGAACACAAACTAGACATATAGTACAGCAACTATGTCCAAAGTGCACCCCCAACAGAGTCACGGATCAATAGCAATGATCTTGGACATATTGAACTTTACAATAAAATTCTGGCAGCAGAATTTTATTGAAACTTTAGAGCACAAGATAAACATGCTACAGCCACTCAAATGGACATGTGAGGACATGAATGGAAAGACAACAATATATACTACAAGGAACAATCAAAATCCACTCCAAAACTAACATGCTTTGTCCTAGAACATCTCACAAACATGGCATCGGAACGTTACAGATTTCAGACTTAGTGAAAAATCACTAAGTCCTAAAACAGCAATAACATCATGGCATATAAAAGAGCATGTTTAAGTCACCTCGAAACTAAACATGGCAAAGGGTAAGCACCTCATCAAAGTACACATGAAGGTGATCCCGAAACACACAAGCATGCTTCATAGAGGTGAACACAACGATTACAACGAGCTCATCAAGATGGCATTTCATAACAAGTGAAAACACCTCATATGAACATGGCACTTTGCAACAATGATAACAAGGCAACAATAAATCTACCATGCAACCTATCACATACAACACGTAGTTCGTGGCAAGACGAACACGTGGACATGTCATTTGCATCATTTGGACAAACGAGCTAAAAGATATCACATGGCAAAGGTGGCATGAAAATAACACATAACAGCCGTTTATATCATGATGCACTCTTGCAACAGCAAAACAAGTGCCTAGATGATCTCTAACATGCATGACAACAACAGGTAAAACGTAGAGCACATCTCCACGAACGTCTGGACATATTACACGCGCAAAACGGAGCATCACAGCAAAAATTAGAGCAGTTCAAACTTTGCATAACAGAACAAAAACTGGACTTAGTGATAGAGGGAGCAACCTTAGTCCAGATCTGGAAAAAAAAACGGAGACGGGCCGGCGGCTGGCTCGCGGGGAAGGCCCAGCTCGGCAGAGGCGGCGACGCGGTGCGGCGCGGCCCAGCGGCCTGGCCCGGCTGCGGTGGCGAGGCCGCGCGGAGCGGAGGGAGGCGCGGGCCTGGTGCGGAGGGAGCCCGCGGGGCGCTGGAGTGGGAACCGGCCCAGGCAGCGGGAGCGAGGAGACGAAGGGGAGGCCCGCGCGAGGGATGCCTCAGGCGAAGTGGGGACCAGGCCGTCGGTCGTTCGGCCCAGGTGCGAGGCGAGGGCGTCGCGGGAGCGTGGCCTTGGCGCGGCGAGGCGGCTCGGGGATGTGGTCCTGGGCCCGGGCCGGCGACGAAGGCGATGTGGCTGCTGCGTACGGGGCCGAGGCCTGCGGCTGGCGACGAAGTGGCCTCGAGGCCGAGGCGACGCGGTCGGGGCGTTGACCCTGGCCTCGCCTGGTCGGCGGCTGCTGCTGCGATCGAGGGAGCTGGCCGGAACGGCTGGTTACCTCGGGATCCAGGAGAAAAACTAGGGATTGGATCTGAGATCTGAAAGAAAAGGGAAAAAAATAGAGGGGAAGGGGGAAGAAGAAGGGGACATGCCAAAATAGACTAGGGTCTATTATATAGCAGTTTTTAGGGTTAGGAGGAGTTTTAGGGGCGCTAGGAGCCCTCCGATCGCGATCCGACGGATCCGATCGCGGGGATAGATTTAAAAGGCCTAGACGGAGATAAAAGAATGCAGCAGGGGTGTTTCTGGGACACGAAGTAAAGGCACTTCGGACCAACACGAGCAACGGATGGAAAAGTCAACGGAGTCCAAACGAGACGAGATTTGAGAGGCGGGTTGCACACAACAAAACAACAACACAGACAACAACCTCGCGGCACACCGGTAACGTTAAACGCCCGAACAACAAAGTAGGCCTACGGGACGTCACGGACACGTGAGGGAGCTCCGGAACGCGAAACGGACAACGGGAAGGGACATGCGGAACCGGATGCAACCCACAACACAAAAGCAATGCAATGCACATGTCTACATGATATGAATGAATGCCACACACTCACACAACAAAACGACGAAAACCCGAAAGACAAGAACCCGGAATGGAAATAGATGAAGCCGGAGATATATTATATACCCAAAAGGGAAAGTATTACATACGGGGCATTACAGATGTGCACCTTGCCATAAGTTTGGTAGGGAGGTACCAAAGTGATCCCGGTATGGAACACTAGACAGCGGTCAAGAACATCCTGAAGTACCTGAAGAGAACTAAGGATATGTTTCTCATTTATGGAGGTGACGAAGAGCTCGTCGTAAAGGGTTACGTCGATGCTAGCTTCGACATAGATCTGGATGACTCCAAGTCACAAACCGGATACTTGTATATTTTGAATGGTGGAGCAGTCAGCTGGTGCAGTTGCAAGCAGAGCATCGTGGCGCATTCTACATGCGAAGCGGAGTACATAGCTGCTTGCGAAGCAGTGCAAGAAGGAGTCTGGATGAAGGAGTTCATCACCGACCTAGGAGTCATTCCAAGCGCGTCAAGCCCGATGACTCTCTTCTGTGACAACACTGGAGCTCTTGTCATTGCCAAGGAGCCCAGGTTTCACAAGAAGACCAAGCACATCAAGCGTCGTTTCAACTCCATCCGGAATTATGTTCAAGATGGAGACATAGATATTTGTAAAGTGCAGACAGATCTGAATGTCGCAGACCCGTTGACTAAACCTCTTCCACGGGCAAAACATGACCAACACCAGAACTCTATGGGTGTTCGATTCATCACAATGTAACTAGATTATTGACTCTAGTGCAAGCGCGAGACTTTTGGAAATATGCCCTAGAGGCAATAATAAAAGGATTATTATTATATTTCCTTGTTCATGATAATTGTCTGTTATTCATGCTTGAATTGTATTGTACGGAAACAGCGATACATGTGTGAATACACAGACCACAACGTGTGCCTAGTATGCCTCTAGTTACTAGCTCGTTGATCAACGGATGGTCACGGTTTCCTGACCATGGACATTGGATGTCATTGATAACGGGATCACATCATTAGGAGAATGATGCGATGGACAAGACCCAATCCTAAGCCTAGCATGAGATCGTTTAGTTCGTAATGCTTAAAGCTTTTCAGTGTCAAGTATTTGTTCCTTAGACCATGAGGTTGTGCAACTCCCGGATACCGTAGGAATACTTTGGGTGTGCCAAACGTCACAACGTCACTGGGTGGCTATAAAGGTACGCAACGGGTATCTCCGAAAGTGTCTATTGGGTTGGCACGAACCAAGACTGGGATTTGTCACTCGGTATGACGGAGAGGTATCTCTGGGCCCACTCGGTAAGACATCATCATAATGAGCTCAAAGTGACTAAGGAGTTAGTCACGGGATGATGGATTACGGAACGAGTAAAGAGACTTGCCATGACGAGATTGAACAAGGTATCGGTATACGGACGATCGAATCTCGGGCAAGTACTGTACCGATAGACAAAGGGAATAACATACGGGATTAAGTGAATCATTGACATCGTGGTTCATCCGGTGAGATCATAGAGGAACACATGGGAACCAACATGGGTATCCAGATCCCGCTGTTGGTTATTGACCGGAGAGTCATCTCGGTCATGTCTGCGTGTCTCCCGAACCCGTAGGGTGTACACACTTAAGGTTCGGTGACGCTAGGGTTGTAGAGATATATGCACACGGAAACCCGAATGTTGTTCGGAGATTTGATGAGATCCCGTGCGTCACGAGGAGTTCCGGAATGGTGCGGAGGTAAAGAATAATATATAGGAAGTCCAGTTTCGGCCATCGGGAGAGTTCCAGGGGTCACCGGGAGTTTACCGGGACCACCGGAAGGGTCCCGGGGGTCCACCGGGTGGGGCCACTCATCCTGGAGGGCCCCTTGGGCCGTAGGGGGAGGGGGACCAGCCCCTAGTGGGCTGGCGCACCCCTCATGGGCTCCCCCCCATGCGCCTAGGGTTAAAACCCTAGGGGTGGGGGCGCCCCCTTTGGCTTGGAGGGTAAGAAACCCCCCCTGGCCGCCGCCCCCCTAGGAGATTGGATCTCCTAGGGCCGGCGCCCCCTGGTCCACTATATATAGTAGGGGGGAGAGAGGGCAGCTGCACCTCAGCCCCTGGCGCCTCCCCCCCCCCGTTACACCTCCTTCTCCTCCCGTAGGGTCTCGGCAAAGCCCTGCAGCTTTTCCAGTTGCATTCACCACCACGCCGTCGTGCTGCTGGATCTCCGTCAACCTCTCCTCCCCCCTTGCTGGATCAAGAAGGAGGAGACATTGCTGTACCGTATGTGTGTTGAACGCGGAGGTGCCGTCCGTTCGGTGCTGGGATCATCGGTGATGAGGATCACGACGAGTATGACTCTATCATCCACGTTCCTTCGAACGCTTCCGCTCGCGATCTACAAAGGGTATGTAGATGCACTCCTTTATGCTCGTTGCTATATGACTCCTTAGATTGATCTTGGTGAAGCGTAGGAAAAAAAATTGAATTCTGCTACGTTCCCCAACACTAACTTGTTTAACTGTTTCAGGAGGAGTCCAATCGAGAACGGCCTGAACTCTCTCGGGATTGATAGCAATGCCCTTACCAGAAATTATGTGGCGGAGATAGGTCACTTCTGGCAACCAAAATTCGCACTTGGAGAACTTGGCATAAAGGCGGTGTGCTCTGAGTTTCTCCAACACAAGTCTAAGGTGTTCGGCATGCTCTTCCTCATTCTTCGAGTAGATAAGAATATCATCGAGGTAAACCACGACGAACTTATCTAAGTACTCCATGAAGATCGAGTTCATCAAGCGGGATAATGTGGTTGGAGCAATGGTTAGACTGAAGGACATGACGGTGTACTCGTACTGGCCATAACGAGTGACAAAAGCCATTTTAGGAATGTCCCCGTTTCTGATCTTGATTTGATGGTAGCCTAACCTCAAATCCATCTTGGAGAAGACTGAGGATCCAGCGAGCTGATCGTACATGTCGTTGATCCTGGGGAGCGGATACTTGTTCTTTATCGTGACCAAGTTAACAGGACGATAATCTACAACCATCCGGTCCGTACCATCCTTCTTCTTGACGAAGAGGACGGGACAAGCCCATGGAGAAGAACTAGGACGGATGAAACCCTTTTTCAAGGACTCATCAAGTTGTTCTTTAAGCTCAGCTAATTCTAGGGGTGCCATCTTGTAAGGTCTCCTAGAGATTGGAACAATTCCTGGGATAAGATCTATGACAAACTCTACATCCCTGTCAGGTGGAACACCTGGTAGTTCCTCTGGAAATACATCCGGAAAGTCACGGACTACCGGAATATCTTCAAGGTCTGGGAGGGGGCTAGCATTAAGAGAATAGAGTTGGCGCTTTGCAACTCTAGTGGAGACAGTGACTATCTTGCCAGATGGGTGTGTAAGCTGAAGAGACCTAGTGTAACAATCAATCTTGGCATGATGAGCTGTCATCCAGTCCATACCCAAGATGATGTTAATATCCGAAGACTTGAGGGTTATAAGTGAGGCAAGGAGTACAAGTCTGTCAACAAGGATTCCATTACCATGGCTTATTCTGGTAGTTTTCCATCTAGACCCTGGGGTTTGGATTTCAAGCGGAGTTGGCATATCACAAAATGACATGTCGTGCAAACGAGCATAGCCTTCAGAGATGAAGGAGTGAGATGCTCCGGTATCGAACAGAACCGAAGCTGGATGGCAATTGACAAGGAGTGTACCAAGAACGACATTTGGATCATCATGAGCGTCTTTAGCTGAGACGTGATGCACACGTCCATGTTTAGTGGGAGCTAGATTGGCACTGATCGTCTTGCGTGGTGGCTTACCACGAAGAACGGAATTCTCGGGCTGGGGTGGAGCAAGACTGGCCTGAGAGCAGTCACATGCATAGTGTCCTGGCTTTCCGCATGTGAAGCAAGTCCCTGAGGTAGGACGTGGACCCGCATTGACAAGCGGTCTACCAATAGGCCTGGAGCATATGACTGAGCTGGATGAGGCACCTCATAAGATGGCCTCGAAGAATAACTGGGTGGAAGAGCGGAGTTTGGAACCCAAATTCGGCGCTTCTGGGAACTAGTGTCGGAGCAAGATCCCAAATCACGGTTGTGCTCACGAGACTCCTCGTAAGTGAGTTGAACGGTTTCTGCATTGATGGCCTTGTACACAAGAGCCTGGAATGTATTGCAATGATGCAAGTGAAGATCACGACGCAGCTTGGGGTTGAGACCCTTCCGGAACCTAGCCTGCTTCTTGGCGTCCGTGGACACTTCTTCTGTAGCATAGCGGGCGAGGTTTTCGAAATCTCTACTGTAAGCATCAACAGCCATCTTAGCCTGGGTAAGACTACAGAAGGCTTCTCTCTTGCGATCGACGAGGGCTTGAGGAATGTGATGCTCGCAAAAATCCTGAGTGAAATCTCTCCAGGTAGGAATCTGGCCAGCTGGAATCATTGCCTCATAATTCTGCCACCAAAGACTAGCAGGACCTTCCAGGTGATATGTGGCATAGATGACCTTGCCACCTTCAGCTACGTTCGCAGAACGTAGCTTGTGAGTGATACTATAGAGCCATTCATCTGCATCGAGTGGCTCAATGGGATGATGGAAGGTGGGCGGTTTTAGACGAATGAAGTCATGGATGGTTGCTGACTCCTTGCACTGATGTGTGGTGTTCTGCTCAATACGTGCCAACAAGCGGTTAGACTCATGCTTGTTTCTCTCCATCTCTAACATTAACTCTGTCAACGAAGGCTGGTCGGGAGGATCCTCCTCATCCCTACCACCTACGTGGTTCTCTAAACGAGCAACTGAGCTTCGCTTAACTGAAGACATCCTGAGAAGCGAAACCGAGGACGGAAACATCATCAAATATAGGATGCATAAGGTAGAACAAGAAATTAGTATCTCTCGAACTACTAGGATAATTACGGCAGCACAACGGCACTAAAATGCTCAGAATGAGACATCCTGCTAATAAAAGGGGTGGTACAACAACTCAACATCATCACTCAAGGTTCTGTGATAGTACTAAAGAATCTACACCGGAAGAACTTGAAAACTGGAGTATGACTCTGATCAACCAATCCTATGGGACTATGGAATAGTAACACGTGATCCTGATAGACGGAAGAGAAGCCTAGTTCCTTAACCACGTAGGAAAGGTAAGATGACTCGGATCAGAGGACATAAGGTATAAGGAGTAAAAAGAGCCTTACGTTCCCTTCCACAATCAATTCCCTTATATAACTAAGGAATTTCTAGACTCAACTTCGACCAGTTGGGCTTGGTAATCCTACAGGCAATCAGGCTCTGATACCAAAGTTGTCGGGACCCTGATCCTAAGTCACACCGGTCTAGCATGTAACACACCATATCACTTTACGGCCTCATGCACGGTATCCCCACGGGTGCCACCTTACCTGGCCCGGGACCGTTTGCGCATTTTGGCTCACGTATATGATAGTGTCGCTAGCATCCATATGACAGAGATCCCGGGCCGACATGACTAGTTATAATCCCAAGGTGGTGCTAACTTACAGGGACAGGCATACATGACCCAGCAACGAACGTGTCGGTCATCAACGTATGAACCCAAGTCGTAGCAAGCCACAAGGACTTAAAGGAGCAACGCGTGACATTTCCCCAAAGGGACAGACACAGGAACGAACAAGGACACATGCCGGCCAGCCTAAGTGTTCCGGAGCAGTAGCAAGCTACCAAGGCTCAGTGGAAGCACTAGGAGACATTTCCCCATAAGAGAGGCTACCAAGAGGAAACAACTAGGTTGTTGGATCCCAAACATACCAAGCATTTCAATAACATACACACAATATGCTCGATATGCGCAAATACAACATGGCATCACAACAAGACTCTATGAAACAAAGTATTTATTCATTAGGCTCTGAGGAGCCAGATATTACAAACATGGGTCTCATGACCATAAACATTCAGAGCATACAAGCAACAAGCGGAAGCATAACATGTCTGAGTACAGACAACTACAAAAGAAAAAGGCTGAAGAGCCTGACTATCTACAACACTCGTACAAGATTGTAGCTGAGGTAACAAGCTACTTGTCGAAGTCCAAGCGGAACTACTAGCAGGATAGAAGTCTCATCTGCAAAACATAAATTAAGCAAACATGACTACAAAGGTACTCAGCAAGACTTACATCAGATCCTATCATACATGCACTTGTATCAAGAAGGCAAAGTGGGGTTTAGTTGCAGCAAGCCAGCTTTGACTCAGTGGCTATTCTGTACTAAGACTGATGGTAACTCTTTGAGGTGGCACACACGAGTCCACTAATCACCACTCAATACACCACTATGGATTCATCCCCGTCTCCCTACGAGAAGGCCATCCATAGCACTCACACTTGTCTTGAGTATTTTAGAGTATCCACTTCCAGTTGTCTATGTACCACGTAAGCATCCAAGAAGTCCATAACCGTGGACCCGGCTATTCGAATAGATCATGTTAAACCCTGCAGGGGTGTACTTCTTCACACACGCTCTCGCCACTTACCGCCATGTACACGTCGTGTATCTCGGCAACCTTCAAGCGGAAGCCTGGCGAGGGTGTCGGCCATGACCTGACTAACCACACAAGACTCTAGTCCAAGTTTATCGCCTATTCGGGTTCCATCCGCAAGGGAGTCCGGCCGAGGTTTCCATCACGGCCCCAAACGATGTGTACAGGGTTCCCGAGCCCACCATCCGGGTGCCACTCGGTACACCGGGCCACGTCTGCCTAGTCTTTCCCAAGCCCACCGTGCCGGGTGCCACTTGGTAGAAAAATAACACTACCTACAAACACCAGAAACTAGTTGCGACTCCTGGACAGAGATCAAGTTGATTAATAAGCCGAGAGGGGTCGAATTACCGGAACCCTATGTGTGGTAGTAGCTAGTCATTGGACAACATACACAGAACTCAGTGCTTAAGGACGGTTCCAGTGAGACAACCCACCATGTACTCCTACATGGCCTCTCACCGCTACCTTTACCAAAACGTATTCACACACTTAACTCTCAGCATTAGAACATATCACTGCACTCCAATTCATTCCCAATGAATCAGACCTGACACACTCTAAGCAATAGCAAGCAAGGCATGGTAAGAACACAACATGGCTTCAATCAACTCCTACACATGGTAGTGGGTTTCAACTATTTACTGTGGCAATGACAGGTCATGCAAAGGAATGGGTTCAACTACCGCAGCATGAAGTAGCAGTTGAATCATTATTGTCCTAATGCAATAACAGAGAGTAGGAGCGAGAGAGTGGGATTGTATCGGAATGAACAAAGGGGTTTTGCTTGCCTGGTATAACAACGTGTAGAGCACTGCTCCTCTGACAAGTACTCCGGACGGTCTCTGGAGCTGGACCTATCGAGAAGAACGGTGCCGACAATCAAGCACAAGCATATGCAACAATATGATGCATGAACATGGCATGAAAATGTGATGTTGTTTGAGCTAATGCAACTAGCATTCTATTTGAATGAAGTCCATTTGAACCAAGGGTTCAAATGCAACTCCAAATTTAACATTTATAAATGCCATTTATGTGTTTTCACCTATAAATATAAGTTGGTTTATTATGCATAAAGCTGGTACAGACGGATAGATTGAATTTTTTTTTTGATAAATTTTCATATATAAATTATTTCATTCTGAGCTACGGTTGAATTTCTGTGATTTTTTGAAGTTTAAACAATTTTTTGGATTTTCCTAAACAAAAACAATTCGAGAAAATTGTTTATTGCATCAGCACTGCGTCATGCTTGTGTCAGCAAGTCAACCGCGTTGACTCAAGTCAAACCTGACGTGTGGGGTCCACACGTCAGTGACACGAGGCTAAACAAAGGGTTAAACTAAACTAACTAAAAGGGTTAGTGGCGCTGGGGCCCACTGTCAGTGTCACAGTTCTAACTAACAAAGTTAATTAGCACTAACACTAATCCTAACAACTAATTAGCTGGGCAGGGCCCACGTGTCAGTGAGAGAGAGGGGAAGGTCAAACTGGGCAGTGGGGTCAACCCACGCCGGTCAACGGGTCAGCGGTCGTCGGCGTTTAACCGCCGGTGAGTCTAAACGCGGCGGTGAGCTGCTGGATTTGCCTACGGGGCGTCTTTTGGTGCGCGGAGCATAGCTATAGGATGTGGACGCTCGTCCGCATCCAACCGTGGTGGTGGCGCTGCCGGGGAGTGGCCGGAGTGGCGCCGGCGACGAGCTCGGCGACGGCCGAAGCTCGGTCGAGCTCGGGCTCGTGGTTGTAGTGGCCTAGGCGGGGCGACGCTAGCATCTATAGCTCCTACGTGATGCGGGGAACATGTTGGGCACGCCGGAGTGACCAATTGGTCACCGGAGCTGCGTCAGCGACGAGCTCAGGCGGCGGTGGTTCTCGATCGTCGACGAAATGGTAGCTGCGGCGTGCGAGAGAGGGAGTGGAGAGGGGGAGCAGGGGCAGGAGCTCACGGCGATTCTGACGGCGGTCTCAATGAGCTCGGAGGAGGCCGAACGACGACGTGCAGGCGGTGGGGATCCATGGCGGCCGGCGGTGAAGAAGATGACGATGGCGTCGATGGAGGCTATCCGGAGGTGCGTGGCTCGACGAGGAGGACGAGGAGGACACGGCGAAACCCATGGACTAGTCGGAGAGGCGAGGCCGTGGCTGTGGGCGCGACAACGGCGAACGGCGGCGATGGCAGTGCTCGGGTCCAGGCGAGAAAGCGAGGGAGAGGGAGAGGAGAGGACTGGCGAGAGTGAGAGAGAGTCCGGGGGGCGCGTGGCGTCGTCCAGAAGCAGCGGTGGAGGAACAGGAAGGCAGGTAGGGAGGAGGTGGCGCGGCACGGCAGTGGACGCGTCGGGCACACACCCCTGGCCTCCTGGCAAGAGGTTGGGGTGACTGGCATTTCCAGTCACATGGGCCGGCTGCTAGGCCAAAGCAGATGGGCCACCAGGTTAGCACAGGTAAAGGTTTTCCCTTTTAGTTTTATTTTCAATTTCTGACATTTGTTTTGATTTAAACTAAATCATTTAAAAACTTCTGACAATTTTGTAGGGACTAGAAGAGTAAATCCAAAGCCCCTCACAAATTCCAGAATTATTGGACATATATTAAAAATATATTAAATATATTTCCAACGCAAATATTTATTGCATTAATTCCAAGAGCCCAAAATAAATATTTATGAACTCCTGAAAATATTGGTTTGAATTTTACCTCTGGCCAATATTTTTAGAGAGGAACATCAACATTTTCTTGGACCCTTCTGGAGCAATTTTTATCTGGGTCATTTTCAAAAAAAAATCTGAGGCTTTCACATGTCCTCAATTCAAATTCATTTGAAACTTTAAACATGATGCAAACACCAAGGTAGCCTAGTGCATACCAGAACTAGGGTTGTGACACGTAGCGGTTCTAGAATACCAGAGGCGGCCGACATCGAAAACTCTTCTATACATGTCTGGTGGTGAGATAACCCCCACATCACCCAGTTCGGGAGTATTGCCACAGCTAGTATAGCGGATGCGTTTCGAAGGTCCGAGGTAAACAGTTTCCGAAGATGACTGGTTATGTGTTGACGGATGGATACAGCTGGATGTAAGTTTAGAGTTGAGTGCGTCGTGCTTCCCCTATATCCCCAATACCAGATTGCATAATCCGAAAGCTTCGGGAATTAATAGGTGGGTTTCAAGTAGCTCGTAGGTAATCTTCCAATGAGTGCATGGTATGAGGTTTGGGGTTCAACATTTAGTGAAGAGGTTTCATGGGCGCTATTCCAATTGGGAGTTGCATCTTAAAGGATCCTTGGCTATGCTGATCCGGGGATTGCAAGACCCTTTGTAACATGTGCCATGGGGCATTCAGCATGAACATGTGGGACGAAACTTCTATCTTGTATTTGTTCCATCTGTACCTGCTGTTTTATTTTATCATTTTGTTCTCCCAAATGGCTTCTCGACAAGTGTGGTACCATTAAGCTATGGAATTCATTCGTTCATTTTGTTCGAATGTTCATTGTGAAGACTATATGTTGCAAATATGTAGCCGTTGATTCAACTTATCAGTTTTGCATCAATGGAAAATGGTTGTCATCATCTTTAGGATGGCTCCTAACAAGGTTCCCAACCCAAACCAAGAGGGTGAAGAAGAGCGTCCTCTTGAACATCCTCCTTCCCCTCCTCCTCTGTCTGAGGCATGGAGAGCGATTATGCAGGCAACCAACCAGAACACTCAGATGCTCATGCAAATGATGCAGAATTTCCAAGCCAATCAAGCAAATCAAGGCAATCAAGGGAACCAAGGCCAAGGAAATCTGTTCAATCAACCTCACTTTGCGACACTGAACCAATTCCTAGCAAACCAACCAAAGTCTTTCAGTTACTGTGTGGACCCGCTAGATGCTGAAGATTGGATCACAGACATCAAGAAGCACTTTGAATGCAGTAACGTAAGACCTGAGGATTATGTCAAGTTTGCCACTTTCCAACTCAAAGATCAAGCTGCTGATTGGTGGCAACAGTACAAAGACTCCAGAGGTGGTAGTGAGATCTCGTGGACTAATTTCTGTAGAAATTTCCGTTCTCATCACATTCCAACCAGTCTCATTGAAGGCATGCGTGAGCAATTCCGCAACCTGGAGCAAGGCACCATGTCCGTCTATCAATACAATGTCAAGTTCCAGAATCTTGCTCGGTATGCGAAGCAAGACATCCCCGATGCCAAGAGAAAGATATACCAGTTTCGAGGTGGTCTAAAAGATGAACTCCAACCTGCTCTCACCTTGTTCGAGCCGGATGAATTTGACCAATTCTACAATATGGCTCTCAAGCAAGAGGCAACAGCTCAACTGTGAAGCTTCCAAAAAGAGGATAAGAGATGATGTTCACTCCTCCTCTTCCTCTCAAGTGGTTGCCAACTAGCAAAAGTTCTGGCTACCGCCTCCTCCAGTGCTCCGTCCTCCAAGCAACAACAAGCACTCAGGTGGTCGTGGATTCTCCCACCCACCTAACCCAAGCAACCAGTCCAAGCCTCAGTTCCAAGCTCCAAGACCAAGTGGTCCTTATCATCGGCCTCTTTCAGAAGTTACTTGCAACAAGTGTTCTCAGAAGGGTCACTATGCCAACAAGTGTCCCAACCCAAGGCGCCTTCCGCCTCCTCCACCTATCAGCAATGACGTTGTCAAGCACAATCCCAAGCATGTAAGAATGAACTTGATGAATGCAGCTCAAGCAGAGAATTCTTTCGATGTGATAATTGGTAATCTTCCAGTTAACCTTAAACCTGCAAAAGTCTTGTTTGATTCTCGTGCATCACATTCCTTCATGTCATATCCATTTGCATCCAAGCACAATGTGGGCACAGAGGCCTTACCAAGGGAGTTATCAATTATTTCCCCGGGACAACAAATGAATTCTAGCTTGTTTGCTCCGGACATATCTATTCATATGGGTGATTACAGTATTCTGGTTTCCCCGGTTATTCTCGGTAACTCGAACATTGATCGTATTCTTGGGATGGATTGTCTCTCGAAGCATGATGCTCTTATTAATTGTGCAAACAAGGAGGTTAATCTAACTCATCCTTCCGAAGACGTGATTATCTTCGCATCTCGAGATAACACAATCAGGCTATTCTCTCTCAATGACAAGGGCTGGATTAATGCCATTTCTCATATTCCGGTGGTTTGTGAATATGAGGATGTATTCCCTGAAGAGCTTCCAGGCATGCCTCCCAAACGTCCAGTTGAATTCGTCATTGAACTTGAACCCGGTACCGAGCCAGCATGTTGGCGTCCGTGCAAGCTTTCTCCTAAAGAGTTGAAGGAGCTGAAGAAACAACTCGATGAGCAAGAACGTATGGGTCTAATCAGACCAAGTACTTCTCCTTGGGGCTATGGTGTTCTATTTGTCAAGAAGAAGGATGGCACAAAAAGCCTTTGCGTTGATTACCGGCCATTGAACTAGAAATCAAAAAAGAATAAGTACCCGCTCCCCAACATCAATGAATTGTTCGAGCAGCTCAAAGGAGCCAAGGTTTTCTCGAAGCTCGATCTTGGGATGGGTTACTATCAGAGTCATATCCGTGAGGAGGATATTCCCAAGACCACATTCAGAACAAGCTATGGCTCCTATGAATACACGGTCATGTCTTTCAGCCTTGCAAATTCTCCACCAACTTTCTCGTGGATGATTCACTTCATATTCAACCCCTACACCAATGAATTCGTTCTCGTCTACCTCGATGATATCTTGGTATTCTCCAAGAATAAAGAAGACCATGCCAAGCACCTCCGTTTGGTCCTGGACAGGCTCCGTGAGCACCGGTTCTATGCGAAGTTCTCCAAATTTGAATTCTGGCTTGATAAAGTCCTCTATCTTGGCCATATTATCTCTGCCGAGGGCATTTTTGTTAACCCGAGAAGGTTGAAGCTATTGTCAACTGGGAACCTCCGTAGAATGTCAAACAACTCCGAAGTTTCCTCGGTCTCGCAAGCTATTGTAGAAGGTTCGTTGATAACTTCTCCAAGATTGCCAAGCCTCTTTCCAACTTGCTGCAGAAGAATGTGAAGTACTCGTGGACTCCTGATTGTGATCTGGCATTCAAGACACTCAAAGATAAGCTCATTTCTGCTCTGGTTCTTACTCCTCCGGATGAGTCCAAGCCTTATGAAGTCTTTTGTGATGCTTCATTGCAAGGTCTTGGTGGTGTTCTCATGCAAGACAAGAAGATCGTTGCATATACTTCACGTCAGCTAAGACCGAATGAGAAGAATTACACCACACATGATCTTGAGCTAGCAGTAGTTGTTCATCCTTGATCACGTGGAGACACCTTCTGTTGGGCCGAAAAGTGGACATCTTCATCGATCACAAGAGGTTGAAGTACATATTCACCTAGCCAAACCTTAACCTTCGCCAGACTCGTTGGGTTGAGATGATTCAAGAGTATGATCCAAGCATTGAGTATACTCCTGGCAAGGCCAATGTCATTGCAGATGCCTTGAGCAGAAAGGCGTATTGCAAAAGTCTCCTTCTCAACCCGTTCCAACCTGAACTTTGTAAATCATTTAGGAAGCTCAACCTCCAAGTTGTTTCGCAAGGATTTCTTGCCAACCTTCAAGTTGCTCCTACCTTGGAAGATCAAATCCGTGAGGCCCAACTCAGTGATGCTATGGTGCAGAAAGTGAAACATGCTATTGCTAAGGGTACTCCCAAGTACAAGTGCAATCGCATTGATGACAGAGACACTTTGTTCTTTGAGGACAGAATTGTGGTTCCCAAAGGTGATCTCAGAAAGCTCATAATGAACGAAGCACATGACTCACTCCTCTCGATACATCCAGGAAGCTCCAGGGTGTACCATGGCCTCAAGCAATCATATTGGTGGACTGACATGAAAAGAGAAATTGCTCAATTCGTGAACGAATGTGATGTCTGCAGAAGAGTGAAGGCAGAGCATCAACGTCCAGTCGGACTCCTTTAACCTCTACCTATTCCCGAGTGGAAATTCGATCACATTGAGATGCATTTCGTCACCGGTTTTCCCAAGTCCAAGAGAGGGAATGATGCTATCTTTGTGGTGATTGACAAGCTCACTAACGTGGCTCATTTTCTTCCAGTCAAAGAATCCATCAACGCAGCTCAGTTGGCACAGCTGTACACCTCCAGAATTTTCTCTTTGCATGGCATTCCTAACGTGATCTCCTCAGACCATGGAAGCTTGTTCACTTCCAAGTTCTGGGATTCTTTTCAGTTAGCCAAGGGCACCAAGATTCATTTCAGCACTGCGTTTCACCCTCAGACTAGTGGTCAAGTCGAAAGAGTGAACCAAATCCTTGAAGATATGCTCAGAGCTTGTGTCATCTCCTTCGGTATGAAATGGGAAGATTGACTTCCATTTGCTGACTTCTCCTACAACAACAGCTTCCAAGCAAATGCAGGCAAAGCTCCGTTTGAAATCCTCTATGGCAAAAAGTGTCATACCCCTCTCAACTGGTCCAAGACTGGTGAACGTCAACTCCTTGGAAATGATTTGATCTCAGAAGCCGAAGAAATGTGCAAAGTCATACGTGAGAATCTAAAAGCCGCGCAATCCCGTCAAAAGAGCTACTATGACGGCAAGCATCATGACTTGGCTTTCAACATTGGAGATCATGTCTATCTCCGTGTTTCTCCCATGAAGGGCACTCATAGGTTCGGTATCAAGGGCAAGCTGGCTCCAAGATACGTGGGCCCTTTCAAGATTCTTGGCAAGAGAGGCGATCTAGCCTACCAACTGGAGCTTCCATCCAACTTTGGAAATGTGCACGATGTGTTTCATGTGTCACAACTCCGCAAGTGCTTCAAGACGTCTGAACGCACCATTCCTTTCGAAGAGATTGATCTTCGGCAAGACTTGTCTTATCATGAGCACCCCGTTGCTATCCTTGAAGAAACTGAGCGCAAGACCCGCAACAAGTCCATCAAATGCTTGAAAGTGAAGTGGTCACACCATACCGACCGAGAAGCTACATGGGAACGAGAAGATCATCTCCATTTCGAGTATCCGGCTTTCTTTCAGTCCTAGATCTCGGGACGAGATCTTTTTGTAGTGGAGGAGAGTTTGTAACACCCCATATGTGATACCTTCCATATATGGCAATAAAATATTTACCAATTGATCCTTGTCCTTCCCATGGGGGTTCTTTTTCAATTATGCATTCTCATTGTCATTGCATTGTCATGTTATCTTTTCTTTTGCATTCATGCATTACTTCATGATCACCATTACATCATGATCGTCATGGCACTTTCACTTGTCATGGTGTTTTTTATTTTCCTAGTATGTTAGGTGAGGTCCCCTTGTTCTTGTTGTGATGGTGGTGGCAAGATCATGCCCATGCTAAACCCCCTCCTTCTTCTTGCACCACTTTTTTCCCTTCTTTTCCATTCTTTAAATTTTGCAAGTGACTAACCTCTTCTCTTAAAATGTTCATCTCCTCCCCACTTCTTTGGTACCTTGACATAAGTCACCTTGCAAAGCCTTGCCTCATTTTAAAATGATTTGGTCAGGTTCAAAAATGACAGAAGTTTGAACCATATTCAAACTTGTTTTATTTTTCTACCTCTAAAAATGCCCAAGTCATTTTTATAAAATAGGGCATAATTCCAGGAGCTAGAGAATATTTTATTTCCCTCCTAATTCTTTTTCTTTTAGCCTATGCTTTTTCTTTTTGTTTTTTGTCTGAAGAAAAAGAAAAAGAAACAGCAGTAGCAGCCAGCAGCAGCGCAGCCCAGTAGCGCATGGGACTGGCCCCTCTCCCTCGGCCCAGCTAGCGCGCGCCAGCAGCCTAGCTAGCCAGCCCGCTCCGTCCCTTCTGCCTTTTCTCACCCAGGCACCCGCTTACCCCCTCCGCGTCGCTCCCATGTGGCCAGCTTGGGCCCGCGTGTCAGCGGCCGTTTCCTCGCCTCACACACCTTTTCTTCCTCCTCCAGTTCATGCCATGGGGACCGCGAGCGAGCATGCCGTCGCGCACCGTCACCGCCCTGGCCCCTCTTTTAAGCCCTCGCATGTCCACCAACCCTCTAGGGTTTCCCTTCTCCTTCCTCGACCGCCGCCAGGCCACCTAGACCACCAGATCCACCACTCCACCGCCGTCCCGCGCACAGCAGAGAGCTCATCCTTGTCGCCGACGTGCTCTCCGGCCACCAATGCCCTGGAGATCATGTCCGACAAGTTCCCCATCGTCGACTACGTTCCCTGCTACCTCTACGGCCCCGAGGGACGCCAAGTTCGACTACCTCCTCGTCGTGTTCCCCCGCGTCAGGCTCCGTTCTTCTCCGGTGAGATTCCACCGCCTCCGGCCTCCTCTCGGCTAACCAAGCACACCTCCGTGCTTGTGGTGAGATTGCGCACCTCCCTGACCCTTTTTCTTCCTTGTTTGCATGCTCTAGACACGCTAGCCGCGCGCACCCGAGCTCGTCGCCGTCGGGCCTCATCTCCGGCATCCGACCACCATTGCTCCTCCGCGGATGTCCATCGCCTTCACCGTGTCGCGTAGGGTCTGCTACGTGCTCTCGCCGCCCCGTTTAGGCTCTGGTTAGGCTCGCCATAGTTCGTCGCCGCCGCTCTGTTTGCTCATCGCCGACGTTGTTGTAGTCGTCATTAGGTTCTGCTAGTGTATGTCTAGGGTGCGGAATCCCTCCAGGATCACACCGCACGCCTCCGCCGCCCGTTTAGGTCGCCGGAGTAACTCCGACGAGCTCCTCCGACCGGCTCTGTTTTTCCCCTCGGTCTGCTTCTTCAGTTTACTCTTATGGCCATGTCCCCCTTCTCTGTCAGACGCACCCGCCTAGCCCAGCTGGTTCGCCGCTTGCTCTCTTTCCGCGCAGACCAGGGATCGAATCCTGCCGGGGCAATGGATTAGCCCCCCTTTTTGGTTTTATTGTCTCTCTGACGAGCCGGTCCCACCTGTCGGCCTCCCAGCGCCTCCTACCCACTCCCGCACCCGCAGTGCCACCTCAGCACCCCCTGGACCCACGGGTCAGCGACTAGTGCTAGACCAGGCTGTGTCTGTTAGCCCTTTTTCTTTTCTGTTTTTGTTTTTATTTTCAGTTTTCTACATTTTCATTGCATAATTCATTTCTTTAAATATATGCATCTGTTGAAAATGCTTTATATATGAAAACTGCCTAGTTTTTTGTGTAGAATATTTAAATGCAGTTTGTTGCCATGTTAAAAACATTTAAATTGATGTTTGAATTATTTGGAGTATTAAATATGCTCAAACTTGTAAAATTCATGACTAAACAACAATAACACCAAATTTAACAAACTTTATATGTATTTGGGGTGGAAAATGTGTAGATTAAGATGGTCCTGTTACTTGGCATGTTTAACAACTCTAAAAGATGACTTTCTCAGATCTTTCCTATATGTGTTATTATGAACATGGGAGTTTCTGGAAATTGTTGTTTGTTCTTTCCGGCCCATTTAAAATGCTAGCATGATGTTGTTTATCCTAGTTGCACCCCTTGCCATGTTAAGCAACTTATAAAACTTGTTGGGTGCTTGTTTAATTCAACTACATAACCAGGTGTGGCCATGTTAGTTCTTGTTTTTCCTTTTGCATGTGTTCATACTTGCTTGTGAACTTGTTCATTGCCATGTCACATGTGCACCCATTATGTTCATTTGAGATGCATCATATCCTACCCATATTAATATGCATCATGTCATGCATCAAGTGTTTGAGCATTGCATGACGATTGATTGTTGTTCCGGTGTTTGCATTGTTGTGTTGGTTAGAGCGAGGTGACGATTCAAAGTTCGAGGTTCTTTTCGAGACTGAGTTTGAGGAGCAAGGTTAGATCCCTCCGTGGACTCAACAGGCAAAATGACCATTCCCCGATATCACTTCTATCTTGCCTATGCTAGTTGTCTCGTTCTTTAGCTATGCCTCGATGTCTATTTCTGTTTGCCAGCCCCCTATTGTTGCCATGAAGCAGTCTAACCGCCTTCCTAGCAAACCGTTGTTTGGCTAAGTACGCGTTTGATCAGCCCCTCTTATAGCGTTGTTAGTTGCAGGTGAAGTTTTGAAGATTGCTCCACGTTCGTACTTGTTGTTCGGATAACACAATGTATACCTGTTATAAACTAATGCACCTATATATTGGTAATGGGTGGAAGGCTAAGCCTTCTGCTTGGTGCTTTGTTCCACTCATGCCACCTTAGGAACCGATAAACCGGTGTTATGTTCCTTTATTTTTGCGTTCCTAACACGGTTGGGGTTTATGGGCCCCCCTTGATAATTTGCTCTGTTTAATGCTTTTCCAGCAAGGCCCAACATTGGTTTTACATTTGCCTAATAACTAAAACTTGCATAGGCCGTTGCAAATCCGAGTTCTTAATTAACAACCGGGGCCGGTGCTCCTCATGAGTGTTGGTCCAAACTGGGCGTACTACAGGGCCACCTTGGGGGAACCCGAGGGTTGGTATATACCTATAGCTTGTCCCATCCGGTCGTGGCCTGAGACAAGATACGTGCGGCTACTATCAGGGTGTCGGCACGCTGGGAGGTCTTGCTAGATTAGTTTTACCTTTGTCGAAATATCTTGAGCACGGGATTCCGAGAATACTCGGGTCTTCCCACTTTGGAGTTGCGACTCCGCAGATCGTGAGCTTGTGATGGGCTAAGTTGGGACACCCCTGCAGGGTTTGATCTTTCGAAAGCCGTGCCCGCGGTTATGTGGCAGATGGGAATTTGTTAATATCTGGTTGTAGATAACTTGACACCTTTCATAAGAATACACTACCTGTGTGAGTAACCTTGATGGTCTCTTTTCGAAGGGCTTCGGGAAGTGAACGCGATGGGGTTATGCTTGATCGTGAGTAGCTAGGATCACTTCTAGATCAACTTGGCAAACGTTGGCACTTGTTCTCTTCTCACTCTAAACTCGTAAGATAGTGCTTAGTGCTTGCTGCAACCAATTTAATAGCCTTTCCACACCTAAGGTTTTGGTAGTTTTGATACCCGGGAACGGGATTGCTGAGTCCTTTGTGGCTCACAGATTCAACACACACACCAGTTGCAGGTACCACTGAGAACAATGCAGGAGATGGTCTAGAACTTCAGTGGGAGTTCGATGAAGAGCGTGGTCGTTACTATGTTTCGTATCCCAACGATCAGTAGTGGTTCTTACTAGGTGGATCCGGACTTGTGTTTATGGTATCTTTCTCGTTTGGATTTCGTCTGTAGGACCCTGTGTTCTTTGGATGATGTATGCTATTGTATTCATTGTGTGACGTGGCGAGTGTAAGCCAACTATCTTTTCTATTTCATCCCTGAACTTTTCCATGAGATGTGCAAAGATACCATACTTGAGATCATTCTAGTATGCGCTTATGTCTCTAAGTCGTGCCTCGACACGTAGGAGACATAGTCGCATACTGGGCATTACAGTATATTAATGTCCTTGGTTGCTAGTACTACGAGGCAAAACCATCAATTTTGCCTCGATTAGTGTTAGTTTCCTTCTTCAAACTTTAATATTGATAATGGCCTTGTATACAGAAAAGGAGGTAGTAACTACTTGACTTCCTTCCTAATTGCGGTGACGTCGACGATATCTCGAACGTTGTGGCTTTGGCGAAGTGCGTTCGACGGAGCACACCATTGAGGGAGACCATGGTAAGTTGATCGCAAGTGCTGCCTGCAAGCCGAGACAACCACCTTCTTTGCATCCAGGAAGTACGTTGAACCAAAGGAGGTGTAAATGTACTGGTACTACATAATAGCGTCGTTCTTCCAGCTTAGTGCAGTAAGGTGGTTTCTTGAAGAAGACGACGGAGAAGTGGAATCAGCGAAGAGTGAAATGATGGTTGCTTCGTCCGTGCTTTGTAATTTGACGCCTCACTTCTTTGTGATTTTTTATAGAAGGGACAGGGGAGTAAACTCTATGCTCTATATGTAGTGTACATGCGTCCAAGCACGGTAGAAAGAGGAGAGAGGTTGCATTTTTCTATTCCTTCAATCAATCAATTAGGGAGCTTGAGTTCCCTCATTTTGGCTTTGCCAGCACCCTCTACAATGGTTCCCACAATGCCAAAAGCTATTTTCACATTTGGCTACACAGTGTGGATGCCCTTAACCGTACCAACTGGTTTTGTTCCAGTGTGCTATCTATACAAATCTCGATTATATTGATCTAAAAATATATAAAGACTAGTAAAAAGGAGGCAATTTTGACGCGCTGAAGGCAGGGGAGGTTTCTTACTTTTAGAGGACGTTGGCCTGGCAATTTGCTAACATGATGTCCCACGTGTCAGTTATTTACCAAGCCGATCCACGTCCCACATGAGGTTGGCCATAGTGGTAGCAACATGCACTCGGGAGTAGAAAACATGTTGATGTGCCAGAGAATTAAAGAGAGGGGGTTAGAGTAACATACTAGGTAGATAATGTATCATGTTAAATGTTATAGCACTACTTTGTGTCATGCATGGCAATAAATATACTATGCACTATAGAGGAAGTTGGAGTACTCTAACTACTATGAAGTAGTAGTATCATACACTTGTATCATGCGCATGATACTAGTATATGATACTCTCCGCTATGAGTAGCCGAGGTAGAACAATGACAGAAGCAACACATGGTTAACTTGAAGAAGATGAGGGAGAAGCGGATACATCAATGAGTGAAATGATGGTTCCTTTGACTTATTTTTTTAGCATCACTTAGTCCCTCCAACTTAACTGCGGGAAAGGTGTAGCTTTGTGATTTGACGCCTCATTGCTCATTACTACACCGGCGCCATGACCGGGGTGCTTCACCCCTGCTGCTCTGCATTGTGATTTCGGTATGGCACGTGGACACGGTTGCTTGATGTCCCACATGTCGGCGGAAGGGACTAGAACATTTATGAAAGCGAGCGCTCCACTCTCGCGACGGAGGACTACACGACACGGCGGCCCAGTGAACTGTTACTTGTACTATAGTGCTACTGTTGTTTTGTTTCACACGATCCATCGATACAAACAGACAAGGGCGGGAATTTGCCCGTGCGGTAGATGATAGTAGTACTAGCCAATTTAGGCACTCGCACGTTGGCATACTCGGCTCCACAGAGAGAGCGAGAGAAGATATAAATACACTAGCAGAGTGGATCTGTGTATTTCAAGCCAAAAGTGTAATATGGTCAACGGACTTCAGAATACGCTCATTACGGTCACTATATACATTTTGCGGTGACTACACGGTCACTTGCTCACCGTTCAGCGTCGGATTGCACTCTGTTGACCGACCAAATAGTCTGTGTGGCACTATGTTGACACGTTAAACTGACCATGTTCCTTGTGGGTCCTGCCTATCATGTGTGTGTGTGTCCGTGTGAGTGTAGCGTGCGTGCATGACTGCGTGTGTACCATGTACGTGTGAGTGTTGCATGCATGCAGTTCATGTGCAAGTGTGCATGTGTGCGTGTGAGTGTAGCGTGCGTTCGTGGCTACGTGTGTGTGTACAATCACCACACCAGCTCATGTTTGTTAAAAACAGATGGCTCAACATACCAATACAATGCCACGTTGTCCGCTGTGCCCGCGGTCATGACTTCGAACCATCGTACAATATTTTTTTATCATTTATTTTCATTCTTATACACGCCAACAGGTGTGCCCAATGGTAGTGAGATAATGTGATGCAACACTAGAGGTGCCACGTAGAGCGTTTAATTGGTCAACTAATCATGTTTTGAATAAATGCAGAGCTATACGGTGAGCCCGAGATACTTTGTGCCCGTACGTGAAAGGGGCATAGAGGGGTGTGTGCGATGGAGAGAGATATGCTCTTCGTTTCACTTTATTATGACTAACTTTATATATAGTATAAAAATATACAAATTTACATTGTGGGATAAATATCATTGGGTGCACCATGCAACGCAAACTAATTTTCATATTCCATTTAACTTTGTAATGTTGTATATATGTACATATTCTAAAACAAATTTTTGGCCACACTTTGTGTGGTTTTATTCAAAATGAATTCTCTATGCGAAGTAAATGTGAAGAGTGGGTTTTTTAGATCAATGGGATACGTGTAAAGATGTAGCATGTCTGAATGTGTAGGTGACGTATTTGGCAGGGTCTAGTAAGGGTATGTGTTTGTATTTGAGAGATGCATGGATACAGGGGCCGAAGGGGGGCGACGTGGGAGAGATAGCACGAGAAATGAGAGAGGTGTAGAGAGAGAGGCGGATAGGATGTCACGGAGGGAGATGCCCTTGATTGTGTACATGCGAGGGGGAGGGGATATATAGAAGCATGATGAGATTTTTATGTTGTTGTGTCTATGTTGGTATGTGTGTGTGTGAAGATAAATAGACCTAGGGGCAGATGGTGTGCCACCGCATGAGGTCCGGTGGGCCGAGGTGAGTCCCTTGGGTCGGTTCCATCCTGTGCCACATTGGTCGGCCCGTGACGCATTCAGGGATACCCATGGAGGACTCATCGTACAAGACAAAGATACAGAGTCGTGAAGGACTCTGTGTCCACTAAGATAGCTGGCTAGGATTTGTAAGCCTAGGTCCTCAGACTAAGGTAACCCCTTGTCTCTGATATTAGCATTCATCCAACCTAACTTTAAGGGGCATCCTATAGAATCCTCTGCTGGAATCATATTCGTCAATTAGGAAGAGAGCTGGAGACAATGCATGCAAGACATGCCTAAAGATAATGTGCGTGCGGGATACACGTAGGCATGTCTATGTATAGAGAAAGGGTCGATGGGGATTGTGGGTGTGTATGCGTGTGAGAGGAAGAGTGCTTCTGATAATGGTTAGTGAAAATAGTTGTAAATGGTTGCGAGTGGGAGGGAGGGTGATATCGAGAGCATGTGTGCAAGGAAGACGCCTCAGGAGAGAGTGTGTGAGCATGTGCGAGAGACCACCGATGGATATACACCGTGTGCGCATATGTGTGCGAGAGAAAGTAATCGTGTGTTTGAAGAGGGGCCTATGGAGAGTAAAACTACACATAAAAGACGGATGTACACATGGATTAAAAATATAAATTGTATCCAAATTTTATGATGGGATCATGATATTTGCAATTCGCATAAGGAACGGTCATCGATCCATCGGACATCTATATTCTATCGAATTTGAGCATGTCTATGTTATTATTCGACATAATTGATCCATAGAGTCAATATTTTGAACTCCAGACAATGCATCGCTTTAGCAATTCGAATATAAACGTGAGTATAGTTCATGTTGTGTGTGTGAAGCACATTATACATACAAAAGTTAGACAATAAACATTACAAATAGCTAGCTAGGAACTAAGATACATTTGAATTCAACTTAAGGTGGTTTAAAAAAAATTGGAATTCAACATGAAGTCCATTCAATTATTTGAATTCAAGATCATGGCATTTTTAAATCATACCTAAAATATAGGGGCACCAATCTTTGCTCTGCTTTTGTACATAATAGCGTATATAGTTGTGTGCCAAATAGATTCAAATTTACCACCTCCATTCGAAAATAATTGTAGTTATAGGATTTTCAAGTGTCAAAAATTTAAAAAGAAGCGCCTAATTTAATGAGGTTTTCAAACATACAAGGTCAAATTTAACGTAGTATATTTAGGTCAATCCTCAAAGTTCAAGAGTACTCTAAACGTGAATGCTTATGTTTCAAAATTTCGAACGAAGCATCAAAAGAGCCTCTACTCGCCCGAAACCACGTGAGGCCAATGTATGGTTGAAGGAAATTACTTTTCTAACTCCGACCCGTGAAACCTACCGGTCCAACCTCCAAAGGTCTAAACCGGGGTAGGTTTGTAACTTCATGTAGACACCACACAACCGCCTCCGAAAAACGTTCATACAGAGTGGCCGCCTAAACACACATGCGTTCGGCCGAAATTTCTCCCGCCCACTATTTGGGACACCTGGGATTAACGTCCTACCCCTGACCCACAGTAGGTCCGAAATTTAAGAGGGGGACAAAGTTTATACTTTCCCCAAATTTCAAATAAGCGCGTTCCATCTGGTCAAAAAAATAAAAAATAAAAACAAGCGCGTCCCAGACCGAAACATGGTTCCCCCTTAGCTCCCCCCCCCTGTCCGATTCCCCATTCGTACTCTGTGGGCGCCAAAACTACCTCTCCACCAGCCGCGAAACCCTGGCATCCTCCGTCCACCACCCCATCACACCCATCATCCGCCGCCCTCCTCCATCACGCCGGAGCCGATACCCCGACGTCATCGTCCACCGCAGCGCCCTCGATGGGTAGTAGTTGAAGCCGAGGCCAAACTGCCTCCAGGATGCCGGCGTGTGCTGTACCCGAGCTAGTTCAACCACGCCGTCATGCACCTTACCACTGCCGCTCCAACTTCGCCACCGTCCACCGCACCGGAGTTGTTCCCGCCATGCCATCCTTCGCCGCCTCGGATCTGCTTTCCCTCCGCCGACAGACGGCCACCGCAACACAGTCAACAATTTGGCCATGGGTTCATCCAAGGCTCAACCCTCCTCCAAAACATCGGTTCCCCTGGTAAAAAAAACAAGATCGCCGCGACATCTGGAGGACACAACACTTTCAACCGGAAATGATACTCCTCTTCCCTTGTTCGTGCAAATTCTAGGTGTCTGCTTGCATGGTATTCATCCTATAGAAGACACTAGTTGACCACTTCTTCCTGATATTAGATGTTCCTAGTAACTCGCGATGCACAAGGTTTCTCCTCATATACTATTTCACCTTAGCTAGAGGTCTGTCGCCCCCCTAGATTTCAATTCCTGGTTAGTTGACTCCCAATTAAAGGAAGGATTCCCCAGTGTAACAGGCGCTAGTACGCCTATTACGCTAGGGAAGCAGCGCCTCGGTGTTTATTTTAGGGGTGTGTGGGGCCTAGAAGCCGCTGGCACCCGATCTAGAGGTCGGATGGGATTGAAGTGATGGCCGGGGGCACTGCCAAGCACGGCGGTGGTGTGAGGTCGAGGGGAGGGCAGGGCGGTGGAGGGAGGGGTCTCGGCCGGTGGTCGCTGGGGGTTCGAGAAAGATCATCAATAGTGACTTGCGGGAGGTAGTCGAAGGCCATCTTCCCGTTCCTTATAGATCAGACGGTTGATAAAAAAATCGTCTGGCCTTTTTATTTTCGGTCGACTATTATTTTGATAGGACTACATGTGGTGGTGTGCTGGAGAAGTACATGTATTTCCCAGCCATCCATGTGCTCATATATTACAAAATCATACGGAGTAGAATGTAATTTTGTTTGCCATGCAATATTGTAGAGCTATCATATGTTTCCTGTCATCTATATTTCAGCCACCTGCTATCTGCTACTTTTACAGTGCACTAGTTTTGCACACACTTCACTCATACTCTCACTATTGTGTTTTTATGCATGGGTATTTCAGACTCTGCCTTGACAGAAGCACGACATAAAAGAGAGAGGTCGCTCATGTTTTCTTCGCGGGTAGGGAAGACACGTCACATCTTTATAAAGGGTGCGGTGTCAGCATATGGAGACGGTAAACGTAGCTCTGGAGTTGATGACCTTGCTCGCCATGAACCACCATCCCAGGTGGCTGCTTTAACTTCGGGTGTCATATGTGGTTGCATGTTGCATATGGTGTCTATTTTGTATTCGAAAGGCCGAAGTCGGTCTTTATTAAGATAAGGAAAGATATTTTTTACATGAACCACCATCCTGGGAGCACCAGAAGACAAATAGCTAGTCAGGGCACTAGCCGAGCCAGTGAGAAGCCCAACATAGACAGACATCACCTGGAAGCCAACTAAAAAGCTACGATGGTGGCGAAGCAGCCCGCCTCCCACCAGGCTCTCAGGTCCTCGATGATCATGCTCACCACTCCAGCCGGATGTCTAGCTTGTATTGATTCCTATTTGGTTAAATTGCATCTACTTAGCTTACACATTATACCTTTGAATATGACATGCCTTCCTGTTTTTGGTACATACTAGTACATCAATCTATTAACTATGTTCTTACATCAAACTAATGTTCTTGTGTATCCCTCATCAATCACTTATGATGAGACAGTCAGGCTTGTGGACTACTTTAAGAAAACATCCTCTTTTAAAGAATGCAGTGTCAGCCTCCCCACATGATTCTCAAGAAACAACAATGCTAGATGAAGATAGTCAACGTACCTATGTAGTTGATGTCCGCATTTCCCCTCCACCACCATCGCAGGTGCTTGTTGTAGCTTGGCAGCGTGATATGTGGTTGCATGTTGGATATATTGTCTACATTGTAATTCTTCCAATCTGGTTAAATTGCATGTGTTATTCTGCTTAGTTTATACATTATACATGTGAATGTGACATGCCTTCCTGTTTTTGGTACATAGTATATCTTGCTATTAAGCATCTCCTTACATAAAACTACTGTTTTTTGTATCCCGCATCAATCAATTATGATGAGACACCTTTAGTATATGCAGAGTGATATTGGTTGCATCTTTCATATGATTTATAGCATGCGCTGCTTCTAATTTGTTGAAATGCCATTTATGATGGGACGCTTTTAACTTGGAAGAGTCATATTGGTTGCATATTTCATGTGGTGTCTAGCTTGCTTTGCTTCTTATTTGTTGAAATGGCTTCTTCTTAGTTTACACAAATAGTTGTGAATATGCCATGCCGTCCTGTTTTTCGTACATATTCCATCCTGGTATCATGTGATTGCCTTACATCAAAGTAGTGATTGTCAGTATCATGCACGAATGAGTTCTGAAGGGTGAATTGTATTGCTTTTTCTTGTCGGTTTTACTTGACAATTCAAAACCAATAAAGTGGAAGGAAATTAGCAAAGTAGTGGAGAAAGGTGCTCCTTCCAAATAGAGGGCCTCTACATATTCTACTCCACCACCCCCAAGAAGATTTGCAAGACAACACATGCATAGACACTCAACGTAGCTTTGTTGATGATGAGCACGTCTTCCCTAGTGTACCATCACAGGTGATCCCTCTAACTTGGCATTGTTATATGTGGTTGCATGTTATGTATGATGTCTAGCTTATATTGCTTCTAATTTTGATGAATTCCATCTGCTTACTTTAGACATTATACTTGTGAATAAGACACGTGTTCCTATTTCTAGAACATAAAATATATGTCTATCACACCATGTTCTTACAGTAAAGTACTACTGTTGTGTAACATGCAACAATCACTTATCACAAGACACGTTTGACTTGGGAGTGTGATATAGGTTACATCTCGCATTCTTTTCTAGCTTGTACTACTTCTAATATGTTGAAATGGCACTTATGACGAGACAGTTTTAACTTGGTAGAGTGATATTCGTTGCAGCTTTCATATGGTGTCTAGCTTTCATTGCTTCTAATTTATTGAAATTCCTTCTACTTAGTTTACACATCATAGTTGTGAATATGCAATGTTGTCCTTTTTTCTTACACATTCAGTTGTACTATCATGTGGTCGCCTTACATTAAAGTAGTGCTCGCCAGCATCCTACATCAATGAGTTCTGAAAAGCGAATTTGATTCATTTTTCTTGTGGGTTTGACTTGACAAGGCAATACAATTAAGAAATACGAATGAGAAAAGTAAGCCAAGGACTGATGGCGGTCCTCCGACGGAACAGGCATCCAAGGTGCTTTCTCTAGCTTAGCAGTGTGATATTGCCTTGCATGTTGCATACGGTGTCTCACTTGTATTGCTTGTAATATGATTAAATTACTTCTTCTTAGTTTACAAAAATAGTTGTGAATATGCCATGCCGTCTAGTTTCTGTACATATTCCATCCTCGTATCATGTGTTTGCCTTACATCAAAGTAGTGATTGTCAGTATCATGCATGAATGAGTTCTGAAGATTGAATTTTATTACTTTTTCTTGTCGGTTTTACTTGACAATGCAAAATCAATAAAGCGGAAGGAAATTAGCAAGGCATTGGATATTACACATCATAGTTCTGATTATCTCATGCCGTCTTGTTTTTCGTACATATTACATCCTCCTATCATGTGGTTGTCTAACATCAAAGTTCAGTTCGTTTGTATCACGCATCAAGTTGTTCTGAAGAACTAAATTTTCATTCCTTTTTCTTGCCGGCTTGACTTAACATGGCATAGAGAAAGAGGAAGGAACCCAAATAGGCAGGGGATGGTGTTAGTACGAAGGACACACGGAAACGGGTGCGGAACAATTATGTGGATTCTGCTAGTACTGATGGTGCAATAGAAGGGCAAAGTCTAGCAGAAAATTGTACAAAGGCGGTATCTCATCCTACATGAGCTGCACAACAAGGCAAACAGAAAGTAATAGCTGCCACCAAACAAGCAGAGACATCCCTAGTTGTTGCAACACCTTCCACTGTAACACCACCTCCACGAGTTACTCGTTCAGTAACTCTGCTAGCGACAAGTTCCCAAGCTCCCTTGCCACCTGACACTACTTCCGAAGCACTCTTGACACAAGACAAGCAGACAAGATCAGATGAACCTTGTGATCTTCAACATCAAGAAGGTAGTTGCTGGAGTCAAGTTGATGTTGCATGCTTCTTTATATGTAGTCTCATAGTTTGATGTACACTAACACTTCCTATGCTCGTTGTTGGACTAGCACCTAGGCGCAAGAGGAAACAAACATCAGAGATAATGCTCGCTAGGTTAACTAAATCTGGAGGAGGAAGAATGGTGATCCGTTTTGAGGTAGGTTTAGAAAGGCCACGTGATGCTATAGAGTTAGCGAAGTTAGTATCAGAGGCAGCAATTGCCATTAGGTATCATGCACGTATCCTCCCAACATGGATTGAATACAGGAATGAGAAAGATGAAACCCAGTTAAACACCTTCCTCGACCATTTATCTGTAAGTATGTTTATGTAGGGAAACTAGTAATATCGTCTTGCTCTGTCCCATACTTTCTAGGTTGCTGATAATGAGACTCCCATAATTTTCAAAATATGAGGTTCAAGTTGGTTAGCCAAGATGATGCAACTAGACAAGGTTGCACCCATGTTATCAAGTTTGCTCTGCGACACTATCGGTATAACTTGAGGAAAACTCACTTTGAAGGCAAGGCTAACAGTGAACTTGCCCAAACATCTCCAGTGGAAAATATATTGGATGAAGACTGCAGAGGCCTCATTAAACACTGGTCTGATCCAAAGTATCAAGTATGTTATACGTATGTGATCAGATCACATGTTGAACTCCTATTTATGCATATGCCTCACAAATCTATCTTCTTGTAGGTGAACTATTCAAAGAACAAGGCCAACCGTACAAAAGTGAAATTCCAACAAATGTCAAGATCTCGTAGCTATATTGCACACTGTGACGCTCTTGTAATTAGCTGTTGTTTCACTCTTTTCACTGTGCCATATTATCAGATCTATATTGACTTGTTCCAAATGCAGAGAAAGCCTGCAAGGACCAAAAAGTACCTGAACTAAATGATGTGGAAATCCTCAAGGACTGTCACACCATCAAGACGAAGGGCATGACTACACCAATCAAAGCCTCTATTGTAAGTCCTTAATCCTCAAGCCTTTTAACTACTAGTTACTTTGATTCATGCATTGAACTACAAGGTTTGCAGCCAATGTCTATTACTCTTTCCAATTTTACACACAATTGTCTTAGCGTATCATTGCACCTTACAAGGTTTAACAGACAGGAGTGATGTTCCTTTGATCTTGATCTGTAATCTAGTTTCGTGCTGGACTTGCCCACACAACGTTACAATTGCATGTTTGTTTGTTCTCAGTTGTTTTGTGATATGAATGATGTCTTAATATGCTTACCATATTATAAACTCTGTCTCGTTATCCTTCGTTGTCAATACAATGTAAAGAAATACACAATACATTAGCCATGGTACATGGTCATATGTTTGGAACATGTATTTATTATGTACTTTGCAGTAAAATACAACTAATATTTTACACGGGTTCACCAGAATAACTTTTGTATATAGACCAAAGCTATTTTGTTTGGTTTTTATGCCTCCTTAATATCTTCTGTTCTGGTACTACTAATTAATAAACTCAACTTTTCTGCAAGCTATGGAAAAAAATGGTGGAACCGCCACCTTTTGAATGTGGCGAGGCAACTATAACCGCAATGTCACCTCTTGCTGCAGTGGGTCAGTACATGTCCACTAATAGTGCCAAAAGCACGTTCCTGCATAATACTGGGTTGGTTGTTAAGTCAATCTCGTCCAAACTGCCTCGTGATCAAGATATGCAATCTAAAAACAATGTTATATTTGCGCTCCAGATGCAAGTCCATTCCCTAACAGAGATGCTTTGTGAAACAACGAGAGCCATTGTTCGATGTCATCAAGATATCCATGGTTTTGAAACCAGAATATCAGACATGTGCTAGGTTGTTCAGGAGCCTAGGAGAACTGAAGGTGAAGGTTATGGTGCTCCATCATACAGTACAACAGGAAAATGTAATAGTCAGGTCAAATCAACTAAGCGTCTGAACTTCTGGTGGCGCATTTATCTACCAGGCTGTTAACTTTTATGCCAACCTTCCTTTTGTTTTATGGTTGTAATTTGTTTTGTTGCGATACAAAATTTGTTCTTAACGTGCAACCACCGGCTGAAGAAAACAGCAAGCCATTTTTTATAGTGTAGGGTGTTCCCTATATTTGCACTGGTGGCGAACTTTGATGTCTAGTGGATGTAATCTGTGCAATCGCCTTAATATCCTATCATTAGTTTTGGGCTTATTTATTTCCTAGTCTTCTTTTTCCGTGGTCTGCTAGTGGCTGCAACTACCATGGGCCATATAGGGACCGTGGTAACCTTGAGCCTGCTACAGGCCCTAGGATTCATCGGCCTCTGTTGGATCTTGGGTTCCGACAAAACCATTATGGTTCGAACACTAGGGTGCGCACGAAGATCTCTCCTTCCGCCCTATCTTGTCTACTCGCCGATTCCTAGGCCTAGCTCGTCGAGCTCAGAGAACAAGGAACACAAGGGTTTATACTGGTTCGGGCCACCGTTGTGGTGTAATACCCTAATCCAGTGTGGTGTGGTGGATTGCCCTTTAGGCTGAGGAAGAACTAGTACGAGGGAACAACAACCTCCTGAGGAGAGGTCTTCTTGTACTCGGGTGAGCTTGTTGGTGTGTGTCTGGTTGGCTCTCGATTGGATGCCCTAGGTTGGGTCAGTCCCGGATCAGATCCCCTCATATGGCGGTGGCTATTCCTATTTATAAAGGCCCCGGTCCTCTTCCCAAATATTGAGCGGGAAGGGATCCCACAACGGCCAAATTTGAAGGGGGACAGTTAGTACATCGATCCTGACAAAAGGTGGTATTTGACTGCCAAAGGCTCTGGTGGTGACGCCGCCGTGGGCTCCGCGATGACCTCCGCTCTGCCGTCCTACTAGTCTTGGTCTTGTTTCACTGATATGGAAACATTTGCCTGATGCCTCGGGACTCCTCGCCTACGCCTGCCCCTTTAGCACCAAAGAGGAAACTGGCACCCTGTGCCCGCTAGCGCCCGCCTGGCCTTGGTCATCATGGCTCACGTCACGAGGTGCCCCTTTCCTTGATATCTTCGTTCCTCGGGAGCCAGCCTAGCGAGGCCGCCCCAGGGGAGGTCTTGTGTATCCCGCCTCGCGAGGGTCTTGAGTGGTTGGTGACGAGGTTGGGACGTACCAGGCCACTGGATGAGCCACGCCCTGGGCCGCAGGCAGGCAAGTCTGGGTACCCCCGTTCCCAGAACACCAACAGCCTCCTACGGGCCGTTGGATAAATGGACCTCCAACAGGTCGTAGAATCGGTGGCCCTTTGGCCGTAATGGGTCCACATGGGCCGTAAACAGACGTAATTGGAATCGGGCCAGCACCGTAACGGGCCGTGAACAGGCCCGAAGACAGCAAAGGCTTAATTCTATCACAGGCATAATAGGTCATGAATGGGCTAGAATATAGGACATGCTGGAAATGACGCAATGGGTTAACAGGCCACAAACGGGCCGATTCTAACCACAGGCCAAATTCAGCCCATTAGGGGAATAGGAAAGTAACGGGCCGGAAGTAATCAAGGGCCAGAAAGGAGCCCAAGAACGTATGGGCCATCAGTAGGCCAAAAGCTAACACGGGCTAGAAACGGCCCATGTGAATCATGGGCCGTTAATGGGTACAAAGAAATTTACTATTCATTATGGGCTAGAGTCACCTTGGGCCACTAAAGGGTCTAAAGATACGAAAGGCCTCATATGGGATGAAAGACACCGTGGTCTATACATGGGCCGAAAGTGAAACGGGCCGGTGTTATATTTGACGGCCCACATGACGCTGTTGGGCCAATTCTGGGAAGGCCCTAACGGGTCGTGAGTTACCGGGTCGTAAAATGGGCTATATGCGAACACACTGTTAATAAGCTTTTCATGGGACGGCCCACTAACTATTGACCAAGTCAAATGGGCCGGCCTTTGTAAGCTAAATGGGCCAATGTTGGGCCGTTGCACGTGTCGGCATATCATAGGCGCCGATCGGACCCAATGACGAGCTGACACGTGTTTCCTTCGGCCAATGAGAATTTTACACGTGGAAATTCCCCATTGGTCTGGGCTGTTAACGGATTATCGGATCAAAAACCGGACCCGATAGCTTAACGGCGACACGTTATGATGGATGCCACATGTCGGTTACCCTTGACGAAAGCACTTCCATGACATGTCATTTATCCTCATGGAAGTGAAGACTTTCGTGATGATAATTTTGGTATTGTCATGGAACACTTCTACGACAACACAGGTATGACTATCTTGATTCTGTCATAAAACCATCATGCATGTACATACATGACAGAAAATGTGACCTATTGTGACAAACACGTATTATCACGGAAGTGGTTTTTTGTAGTGGGCCTAATGCCTTCTGAAGTGCTTTCAGTTCCGTATATTCTTTTGTCGTCATGTTTAATGCACTTGTGGCGACATTTCATGCCCAATGTATGTAATCCATGGCCATGTTGCGCTTTACTATCACCGGTGGCGAACTTTGATGCCCAGTCGATGTAATATGCCGTAATTTCTTTATTGTATAGTGTAGGTTTATTCTTGGTGGGTATGTTGTAACTTAGGCCAGAAGCTTCAATGGATCTCAATGTTGTCGGTCTTTAGGGCAGCCCGTAACTCGCTATATATGGGCCAAAACGTGGGCCTATAATCATCTTGGGCAATTAGGAGGCTAAATGTATAGTAGTCTTCCGCCTTTAATAGGCCGAGTAAAGTTCTGGGCTAGCTGGGCCAGAGAATACAATAGACTTTTAACAGGCTAAAAACTAGAATGGGCTAGCATTGAGCGAAAAAAATCATGGCCCAATGTAGGCCGAAAGTGCCTTAAGCCCATGTTTGGCCCAAATAGAACGAGCCGTTAACAGGCCAAAATATATCTCGGGCCCTATTTGGCCCAATAAATTTATGGGCTATAAGAAGGCCGGTGTCAACGCGGGCCATAGGCCCAACAGTGTCACGGGCCATTAATAGATGGGCTTTAAGCAGGCTAGATTCAATGGGGCTGTAATTAGTCCCAACTGTTAGACGTACATTAACAGGCCGATAGGCCTGTTTGTCTGAAATTCATCCACGAAGACTGCGGGCCGTTAAGAGGCCTAAAGTTACTTCGGACAAGAAATAGCCCGGTTTCTCCATGGGTCGTTAAATGGCCTAAAGTGAAACTGGGCCGACGACGGCCCAGGTGCACCACGGGCTGCTAACATGCCAAAACTATTACCGGGCCGAGCTGGTAAACGAGCATTTAACAGGCTGAAATACAAACCCAGCTTAGAGTGGGCCCAAAAGAACAGTCTCCTGTTAACGGGCCTGGTCTGATATGGGCCATAATTTGGCCCAAAACACGACAGTCTGTGATTGGGCCTTATCTGATATGGGCCCCAATTTGATCCAAAACATGGCAGGCTGTTAACGGGCTAGCCCACTAGTGTCTGAAAATATATGGTGGGCCTTTAACGGGGCCGGCCTTTTTACCTTCAATGGGCCACTGCTGGGCTATGCCACATGTCAACATGTCATAGGCATTTTCCGTCCATTGTAGGGATGACATTTCTCCCAACGATGAGCTGACACGTGGATCTTTCGGCCAATGAGAATTTTAAACATGGAAAATTGCCATTGGTCGTGGCTGTTAGCGGGTTATCGGATCCAAAACCAGACCCGATAGCTTAACGGCAGCCCGTTATGGTGGATGCCACGTGGCGGTTACCCTTGACTAAGGCACTTCCATGATGCGGCATTTATTGTCATGGAAGTGGACACTTCCATGATGATAATTTGGTATTGTCATGGAACACTTCTACGACAGCATAGGTATGACTATCTTGATTCTGTCATAAAATCATCATGGATGTACATACATGATAGAAAATGTGACCTATTGTGACAAACACGAATTATAACGGAAGTGGGTTTTTTTTGTAGTGAGAGCATGGAAGGGAACTGGCCCCTTGTGAACTTTTTTTCCAAATGCCACTGCGACCATCTTGATCGAAGTAATCATTGAATCAAAAGATGGGAGCACAAATGTTGGAGGGTGACAAGGTTTTTCTACGCACAAGCCTACTACAAAAATGTATATTATGGATGACTAGAAGGGGACGTATCTTCTTCGTGTTGTCGGAGAGGACCGATATGCAAGCTTGTTCTCACTTCTTCTCCTTGGAATTTTATCCACGGCATGGGGCCTTGTAGTTAGCACAGGGGGGACACAGCAGCATACGACCTCTTTCAAAATGATCATGGAAGAATCATGCTAAAACAAACATGCATGCGGGTTTTTAGGCGTCGGTGCTTCGTTTTATTATCTTTGCACAGGGTATGCGCCTGGCTTTGTAAAAAGGGTTACATGCACATCGGCAAGGCTTGTACAGAAGGTGGTTGCTGGGGCTGATTCCGGCAGGCCGGCAATCGCGCCTTATGGGTAAAACTTGCGAAGATGCTCAATATTCCATGAGTTTTGCACCTTAATGCCATCTTCGGTCTCCAGGCGGACTGCGCCAGGTCTGGTGACTTGTACTACCCGGTAAGGGCCTTCCCACTTTGGCGTCAACTTGTTGGAACCCTTGGTGGACTGAACACGCCTAAGGACAAGGTCGCCTTCTTCAAGATCCAGGCATGAACCATGCAGCTATGATAGCGGTGCAGGGCTTGCTAGTAGCATGCAGAACGCACAGCGGCCTGGAGCACTGCTTCGTAGGTAAGTACTCGAGGTTACCCGTCATCGTCATGCAGAAGCTGTTCTTGTGCTACCTCATCATTGGCAAGTACTCGAGGTTACCCGTATAGGAGTTCCGTGGGGAGCATTGCTTCTGCCCCATACACTAGGGAGAAGGGAGTCTGTCTGGTGACTCGATTTGGTGTCGTATGGAGGGACCAAAGAACCACCGGTAGCTCATCAATCCAGCGGCTGTCGCGTTTCTGCAACTTATCAAAAGTTCTAATCTTGAGCCCACGTAGCACTTCAGCTTTCATCCTCTCAGCTTGTCCATTGCTCCGGGGATGAGAAACAAAGGCAAAGGAGGCCTTACTTCCAAGGTTTTGGACGTACTGCATGAAGGTGCGACACGTGAATTGGGTGCCATTATCGGTGATCACTCTGGAGGGTACTCCAAAACGACATAACAATCCTTTCAAGAACTTGACAGCTAACTGTGCGGTCACCTTCCTCACTGGCTCTACTTTCGGCTAGTTTGTAAAAATTTCGATGGCGACGTACAGAAATTCAAAGCCCCCGGCAGCACGGGGGAAGGGGCCCAAGATATCGAGCCCCCAGACCAAAAATGGCCAGGGTAAAGGGATCGTCTGGACAACTTGAGATGGTTGATGGATGTTCTTGGAGTGGAACTGGCAGGCTTCACAGTTGGTGACTACATCAGTTGCATCATGGAGGGCTATGGGCCAGTAGAAACCATGTTGGAAAGCTTTCCCAACTAGGGCTCTTGATCCAATGTGGGAGCCACACAGACCCTTGTGTATCTTTGCCAACAGCTTCAGTCCTTCTTCCCGGCAGATGAACTTCAATTTCACCCCATTTGGCCTTCTTCTATACAGAGTGTCATTGACAAACTGATACATACTAGACCGCCGGGCTACTCTTTCAGCTTCTTCTTGCTCTTCGTGAAGTTCTCCTGTTTGAAGGAAGTGGACTATGTGTTGCGCCCAAGTTGGAGCATGTGGCTCGACAATAAGGACTAAAGGCACCTCTTAGTTCGTGGGAGCGCTCACCTCGACCGTAAGAACATGTGGTTCCGTGGGAGGAGGCTGCTCACTAGCCGAAGTAGAGTTGTTCTCGGCAGCCTCTCTTCCGGTGGCTTTGGGAAGCCCTGTCGGGAGTTACTTGCTAGAATCCAACTTTCTCCTTGTTCTGGCCATCATTGAAGGGGACACCGATGGTTGAGTTAGGTTGAGGACAAAAGTTCCTGGTTCTACAGGGAGATTTTGTGCAGCGTACTTTTATAGGTGATCAACATTCTTGTTCTCCGCACGTGGGACGTGCTCTTCTTGCAACCCATCAAAGTGTTCTTCCAGCTTTCTCACCTCATCTACATATGCCTCCATCAATGGGCTCTGGTAAAACTTATTGACTTGCCTCACCACGAGATGCGAGTCTCCGCGGATGATCAATTTTCTTGGTTCCAAACTCCACCACAATTCTGAGTCCGGTGAGGAGCCCCTCATATTCAGTAGTGTTGTTGGTGGCCTTCTCCCGAGGAAAGTGCATTTGAACCACATACTTGAGGTGTTCTCCGGTGGGCGCAACAAGAAATATGCCAGCTCCGGTGCCTTGTTGAGAAAGCACCATCAAAATACATCATCCACTCCTAAGGCGCCTCCTTGCCGAGGATGACCATCCCTAGTATTTTTTCATCTAGAGTGAGCATCCATTCTGAATGGAACGAGGTAATCACAGCTGTTGGATGTACCCTTGGAATGTCACGGTGCACTCAACTGAACCTTTGCATATGAATCCGCAAGCTCTCCCCTTCCTTCCGTGGAAGAACTTGCAAATCACTCGACCGTCCAGGCTCTTGATGGCCACTCGTGAAGGCGCCAACTTATTCATTGCACAAGTCGGCCCATGACAAAATGGAGTTCTCTGGCAGGTGCATCAGCCACGACCTCATATTCGCTTGAGTGCCAAAGGGAAGTAGTTGGCAAACACCTTCTCATCCCCGCCCCCGGCGGCTTGAACAACAATTGTGTATATGCTCAAGGACTCTGCCGAGTTTAACTTCCCGTCATATTTTTCAGGAAACTTTGGCTTGAAGACTCAGGAAGATGGCCAGCAGACCTGCCGCAGCGCGCTAGTGATGGCAAGGCACCCAACCTCGTAAGGCAGGTAGCCACCAACATTGGGCGTGGGTTCATCGACGTCTGGGCCATTGCGCCTGTAAGATTGATGGTAGGTCTCCGGGCATCATTCTATTGTGATGCGCGCATCTTCCGTTCATCGATCTTCTAGGACCTGATGCTGATCTCGGTGGGTTCACGGGTCAGACGAGGACATCAATGCTTCGTCGGGCTTGCGGACATGTTGATCTTATTGCTGTTTCCTCTGGGTTTGCTGACGCGGAGGGGACTGCACGGTCAACGTGGCTGCCTCGACACGGCCAGTAGTCCGGGTTGTTGTTGTTGTTGTTCGCGGGTACTACGATGGCTCCGCCTATTGAGATCTTCTAGCTTCAGCGAACCTATCAAACTCTGGATAGTGGCCTTCCACTCATCCATTTGATCAGCCGCCGATGGAAATCTCAGTAGGAGTTGGGCCCGCGCCATGGCTTCCATAGCAGTGCTCGGCATAGCTGATAAGGCAGATCACGACGTCGCTCGACTCTTGGTAGCACTAGCAGGGGCATCGCCGCGTTCTTGTCATCGTGAACCGGTCGCCAAGGTAATTTAGTGATGGGTGGATCGCGCTCGAGTATTGACTACCCCGTTTGGTGCTCCATCTTGCTCGCCTTGCCCCGGGCAAAGTGCATGTCCAGTAGCCATGCCTGCGATAGGCACGGCTGGAGGGTCACAACTTGCGCTAGAGCGGGCGTCGTTGCTGCGGTTGCGCCCACTTCCGCGGCGGGGAGGTTGGGATTGAACGTTCCCTCCACCCGTGGCTTGCGGGTTATGCCCGTCAGGGTGTTGTTGATGCTGCTCGCCCCCGATGCTTTCTGCTACAACTTTGGCCGTTTGGGACACAACAATGGCGCCGCCTGCACCGGTCGTATCGCCCGCGGCACCCTCCTCACTGAATGTCGATGTGGCGCCTACGACGTCTGTGGCTGTGTGTGAAGGGGCCCTCGAAGTGGAGGGATGCGAAGTCGCACCGGATTTCTTCTTGGGCGCCATGAATGGAGAATACGATGATGAAGAGGACGATGATGATGGTTGACGCACTATTCACAACCTTGGGTTCGCGCAAGCGACTGTCCCCTACCTGGCGCGCCAAAGATGTCGTGGGAAAACACGATCACCTGTTAGGCCATGAGCCCCTTTGTGGTTCGCAGAGGGGGGAGATCACATTGTGCAAAGAGTGGAGGCCATGAGGCAGCACGACGGCGATGACACGAGTGGATTTTAGCCAGGCTCGGGCCACCGTGAGGCATAAGACCATACTCCTGCTTTTTGGTGGATTGGATGTGAGCAATGCCACAACACGTAGCGCTCAAGCTCAGCAAGGTAGCCTCAGGGAGAGCAACTACGCGCGTACAAGCGTGCAAGGGTCCGAATCCCTCTCTTGGTTGCCTCAGACCTCCTTTTATAGCAAAGGGGTAACCACAGTGGCAAAATAGTCTTTATCAAGTGATTAGATAGCTAATAGTGCTATCATACCAAACTCTCGTAGTTAGGACAAATTGCATTAAATGCACTCCTAGGTGTCGTGCTGAGGGTGAAGCCTGGCAAGTCTGCTGCACCGCTTAATGATCTCCTACTTATTTGCTTGACACACCTTTGAACAGGTGTCAAATGGTTGTAATCTATCTTCCAACGGGCCGCCACATGCTTAGTGGAGGCCACATAATCATCTGGAGGCCCGACACCACACTGATTGGTGATTTGCGTTGCGGTGCGGCGGAGCGGTGGTGCGGTGGCGGGAACTCTTGCTCTTGGCGGCCCCGGCAAGCCTACAAGGGCGATCTTGGACACGTCCTTGGGGCGGTCTTGACTTGGGTGGACCCTCCTGCCGAGCAAGGGAAGCCTTCCCAAGGTGTGCTCGGTTGTCTTGTACATTGACTTGGTGTTCTTGATCCGCTCCTTGATCTCAAAGAGTGGTTTCTCTGGCTTGGCCTTGCTTTACATGTTGGTGCCGGACATGTGATGCCAGCACGCCTGTGTATGAGTCCGGGCAACAAACGTGAATGTTTGTTGCATAGACACACGCCAAAAATCTTTGTGTCTCCATTGTGTTTTCCTTCTCCAAACCCTTCCCTTTACCTTCTTATGCAATGCTTTACATTCCACTGCTATACTCTTAGAATTGCATGTGTAGGTGATTGCTTGGCTTGTGCTAATTGCTAAAATCTGCCAACAACTGAAATTGGGAAAACGAAAGTTTTTATTTGGCCAAGTAGTCTAATCCCCCCTCTATACATACTTTCTATCCTACATACATTCATGTCAAGATCTTAGAGTCTTAATTCAAATAAGAGACTTGTGCTGGAGTTAACATTGTTCCATGGTTACCATCCCTCAGCCAAAGCTATCCCACAGGCTAGTGATTACACCCCTTCTAGTATTACCTATGTTGTTGTTCTGTAGTACTTTGGTGTGACATCTAGTTAATCGCGAGTACAAACAATATATATTGTGTAGATATCATGTATGCTCTCTCTTTAGTCTTTGATGTATCAACATGTTGCTGCTATTTAAGTTGACTCCTACTATTTAACTCATCCCCTACGGGTACTTATTACATAATCTCACTACTAGTTCTCTTCCATGCATGTCAGATATTAATGCCCGCCATGATGTTGAATATCGAAATGAATATGCTAAAATCAACTCCCGGATCAATGCAATGGCCAACAAATACGACATCAATGATATTCAATATGGTGGAACAGTTAAATATAGTTCTTCAGAAGAGTTGCAGAGAGACGATGATTCCTATTCACCCCAGAAGGTCTTTTGCTCTAACTTGACCCATGATCCTCATGCACATAATGTCTTGCAATGTATCTACATTGTTGCAATGCCATGTGCTTATCCCGCTGATCATACATCTGAATATGTAGTGCCTTCCAGTTTTTCAGTACCTATTCCATTCATGATAACATGTTTTCACTTTCAAGTATAGACATTATACTCTGTTGCAGTACCATCTGGTTAGTTTGGACATCATCCTTCTGAATATCTCATGCATTGTTTTTCATCAGTATGTACTCCATTTGTCTACCATAGCATGTTTTTTATATTGAAGTGTTGTTCTACTATTCTATTGCAATGCGATCTTAGTTTTCCCATAAAACATGTGAATATGTCGCCTTGCTATTTTTCTGTACCTATTCCAGTTCTCATAAAGTTTTACATTCAACTCATGTTTCTTTTACTCTGTTGTCCTGTCGTATCCCTAGCTTGTACATCACACTCCCTCCATCTAGACTACTTGTCGTGGAAATAGATAAAAATGGATGTATCTTGACTAAAATACGTCTAGACACATCCATTTATTTCCGGATGGAGGGAGTACATGTGAATATGGAATGCCTTTCTATTCTTCAGTACCTATTCCATCTCTTTGCCATAGCATGTTTTATAATTGAAGCACTATTCTTCTATATAAGGCATGCAAGAGGAAGAGGGCTATGTTAGAATCTGAAGGGCTACAAACAAGGTCTTTGCAAAAAGATCCAAACTCCAGGAGATAGAAACCCAACTCCAGTGTTCATAGAAACTGCTCCAGCATAGAGAAACCCTACTCCTCCAGATAATAACCAGATTCCAATGGCCAAAGAACCAGTCCGCTCCACTCCGGCATGAATATGTCAACTCCTTGCTAGGAAGTGTGTGTGTATCCTTGCATCATGAAATTTTATAGCATTCAGGTCATATTTGAACTTATATTTTCTACATGTGTCAAGACAGCATGTCAACCTCATTGTATCCCTCCAATAAATTTAGTGAAGGTAATATGGCAATAAATCTTGATTAATTTGTTCATTTGCCCCTCTAATTTAAGTTATGATGCAGTGGTCAAGGCACTCTCCACTATCTGTGATACAAGCCTGACAAAATCTCCATCTGAATCTATTCAGTATCCTCTGTCTCGAATCCAAAGGAAAATATGTACGTTTGTGAACCAATTACTGGTTGAAGCAATGATGGAAATCATGGATGAATCAGAGGTGCAGGTTCTTGCGAACAATAACTGATCGGTGATTTTAGTGATAGTATAGCAAAGAAGAACTTGCTCACATGCTTATGGCCGTCATCCGCGCTGAGGTTGCAGATTGTGAGGTTGTAGATTGTTATGCTTTGTTCATTTATTTGCGCTGGTATCAATCCTTGATTGCCAAGTGGATGTAATTTCATGAAATATATGCTTTGATGTGCTAAATTTCTCCTTGTATGCCATATATTTCATCAGCATGGCTTGCACTGCAGCTTTCTGGGTCAAAAGCTCAACTGGCGACAAATAAGCACTACTGCAAGGATGGTCCAAGCGCGATAGTCCAATCAGAGACCCTTCGATGAAACTATGTGTGATGCATTAATCACAAATGGTGATGTAATAAAACCATCAAAATAATATACAAAGTTTGCGATTGCGGAGACATCAAACATGATCAAGATTAGAGTTGCGTGTGCGATGTGTGGCATGCGGTTCACTCCAATGAACTGTTTGTGATGAGGCAGAACAACAGAAACGTGCAAACAGATGAAGGTGTGTGTGATATACGGCATACAATTCACTCAGATGAACTGCTTGTGATTAGGAAACACAACAGAAATAGTCAACCAGATCAAAGGTGTGTGTGATATACGTCATACAGTTCACTCAGATGAACTGTTTGCGTTGAGCCAAGAGAACAGAAATGGTTGAACTTAACAAGATGTGTGTGGTATGTTGCAAACAAATCTGTAATCATAAATGTGTGCGAAGACTGATAATAACACATGCGATTTCTGCTAACAGGTTGTGTGTGTTGTGGGCAAACACTTCATTTTATACAATTGTCAGCGATTGATGAATGCAACACCAATCCCTGGTATGTTCCATGTGCGATGTGATTCCATACAGAACAACAACATATATACTAATAAGGACATGATTGCACAACCAAATTAAACATCCAAATACATACGTGGCTAGTACACACATGACATTTCCACGCACCAAGTAAACTCTTCCATGCATAATTAACTAGGATAAACGATCATCTGAAAATCATATACTTCTGTTGTGATGCTTGCCGCCACTGCTCTACTAGGATAAAAGGAACAATATCCTTTACTGTGAATAGTGTGCTCTGTTGGGCACATAGGTATATGGATCATAGCCTTGGGCGAGCAATGTTCCCACATGCACCGTGCTAGCTCGGTGTTCCTTCCATGCTAAGTTTCCATTAATTGATGGCATTTTATGAACACGCCACCGTTTCTTACCATTTCCTCATCGGTTTCGCACCGCCACCCAGCGATATTGCGCATAAACCTAGGCAGTGTGCGACACACCGAGGAAACAAGCGCGGCCTGTAGCACATCCACCTATTCCAAGCATGCCAACCCACCAAAGCGCCACCACTGCCACCAACCTGCTCGACAAGGAAAACGAGAATGCGTCATGGCCCATGCTGCCGATCATCGCCAAGGTTGAGTAGAACTTTGGCGCATGGCACTTCAACACCGCGGATCAAGATAGGCATGTCAGCGCCAAGAGGCTACAGCTCACCACACAACATGATCGATGGTGCACCCTAGAGCAAGTTAGGCGCGTCCGCGCCGATAGGCTATAGCTCGCCACACAACGAGACCATTGGAGGGCCGTAGAGCGAGAGGCGCGGCGCGCCACACGGCAAGAGAGGATCCATTGGCCCTTGCCTGTTGCTGACAGGGCATCGCAGGTGGGTACACGTCCTGTCAGTACCCCCATTCCATGCTAGGAGTGGCAGAGGCCATCTGCGTCGTACTTGCACCAGAGGCCGGCCCCTCCATACTTGCACCAGACGCCCGCCCCGCTGTTCGCATGGGTCACATCGTTCTCCTTGTCCATGTCCCGCTCGATGCCAATGTGTTGGTCACTAGGCTCGATCGCCTCCTTGGCCTAGGTGTCTACCCGGGTGCAGTAGAGGAATATGGTCTTCGTATCCTTGAGCTGGTGTCCGATAAAATACCAACTTCGAGCTCAAGATCGTGCTCCAGATGTACCACAAGTGTGTCGACCGCTTGGACGAACGCTTGCACGAGTCCACGCAGAGCCAAGAGCTGTCGTAGGCAAGGGCTGTAGGTCATGGACGCGTTTTATTCTGTTGAGTCGTTCCGACGTGGATCGCTATGTATTCACAACAATCATAATGTTGTTTTGTTTATTGCTCTATTTCAATGTGTGTACTATGTTTTCGGTTCTTATATGTTATGTTTCAACATTGTGTATATGCTTTCCATTCTGTATATGTCGATGATAACAGCTAGGTAGAAATTAGTACACGAAAACAGATAGAAAATGAAATTCATAATGTATATTAATTCTTCATTAGTTCATCACGGAATATGTATAATATCATCACTTATACGTGATGATACTTAACTACTATGTACAATGCATAAAATTGGAAACAAACGATACTAAAACTAATAATCCCTCCTGGGGACAGTATTCCGGCAGCCCCTCGTCAGTAGCGCCCTCGTGCACGGCAACTTCCCAGCGCGGAGGCAGTACCCCGCCTCCACCACTTCGTAGTGCTTGACGTATCGATCTACCTCTTATTGGCAGACGAGCGCAAATGATCTTGCCATTTTGCTGGGCGCCCACTCGAGCTCCTCGTAGGTGGCATGCTCGACCTTATCGGCCCACCTCCACTCAGTGATGAGGCGCCTAGAGCCTTTGACCTTCCCTACGAAGTACTCGTCTTCCTACACCTCCTCTACACGATGACGCGCCTTCCCCCAAACCTCAACCGCCTCCTTTTTCAAGGCGGCCTCACGGGCTTCACAGGCCACCTGGTACTTGGCTTCCTCCTCCGCCATCTCCTTCTTGAAGGCCACTTGCCTGGCTTTCTTAGCAGGCGACAGCGACTTCCACACACAAAGATTATACTGCCCTAAAACCACTCCAAAGTTTGGGGGTCTGGCGCAACCTTGTTCGGCAGCCCGTAGGGGTCTTCCTCGTCGTTGCTCTTTGGCTGAACGTCCTTGGGGGCGGCGCCTCGTCGTCTGTAAGTGGGTAGATAGGTGGCTCCATGGTAGAGATTTGTGTGTGACAGAGAGAGAGAGAGAGAGAGAGCGAGGGGAGGATGTAGAGGATAATGCAGGCGAGACGACATGAGCAAGGTAGTATTATTTATTTGTGGACGGGATCTAGATCGATGGGAACAATACACACTCTAGTCACCGAAAGTTACGAGTATTGTGGTTTGAATTGCACACGATTGCCGCAGCAAAAGCAATGTGTGAACTTAATAGCTGACGGTTTCCAATACATAACCGCATCTGATTAATAACCCGCGCCACTCACCTTCCAAATCTCTAGGCGTGAAATAGAGTGCCAATCGTGTGGGGCCCGGTTGTCTTGCTAGATCTTTACATTTTCTTTCCTCATATAAGGCATGAATGCTTATTTTGTGTTACCATGGCACTCCATGCATGTATCCAAGCCGTGACACCAATATGTTTGAAAATTCTTTCCAATTACTAAACATGGAATGAACTCGCACACAACAAGTACACATATATGTTTTTTCAAACCGTTATTGTTAGTTGTTGCATGTACATGTAGTTAAAATTACAATTGCGATTATTAAATGGCTACAAAAACACTTAAATGTTTTAAAAAGGTCAGATGATCCCTGAAATTTTACAAATTTTGACACGACAGATGTATTAGTGCATGTTAACTGTAGAATAATTTTGAAGGACGTAAGAAGAAGCTATCGTCGATTCGTCATAAAACATGCATTGTTCCCTCTTGGAACCACGAGCCTTGTGCTGAGTTTCTTTGTTTGTGAGGGGTGTGTGTCCAAACTTTTGTCAAATAGGCCAATTTTTTATCACAACATCTTGGTGACATGCCATTACGTCAAGCAAGGTTTCATGTATTTCTTACCATTTTAAACTTTTTGGAATTTAAATGCCATGGCCCTCCATGCTTTGTGTCCAAGTCGTGACACCAATATGTTTGAAAAATCCTTCCAATTTACTGCACATGGAATTAACTCGCACACAACTAACCAAATATGATTTTCAAACTGTTATGGTTCGCTGTTGCATGTACATTTTGTTCAAATTTGAATTATGGTCATTAAATGGCTAGAAAATCACTTAAATGTCTTAAAAAGGTCAAATGACGGCTGTAATTTTCCAAATTTTGACATGAATGTCATATTAGTGCATGTTAACTGTAGAAAATGTTGAAGCCCATAAGAAAAAGCTATCACCGGTTCGTCACCAAAGATGCATTGTGTGCTCTCGGAACCACTAGCTTTCTAGTGAGTAGCTCCAGTTTGTGAGGGGTGTATGTCCAAAGTTTCGTCAAACAAGCCAACGTTTTTACCACTACATCTTGATGGCATGCCATTACGACAAGCAAGGTTTCATGTATTTTTGATCATTTTTTAATTTTGTTAGAATTTGAATGCCATGGAACTCCATGCTTTGTGTCCAAGCCGGGACACCAATATTTTTGAAAATTCCTTCTTATTTATTGCACACGGAATTAACTCGCACACAAGTACACGAATATGATTTTTTTTCAAACTGTTATGGTTAGCTGTTGCATGTACATGTAGTTCAAATTTGAATGACAGTCATTAAATGACTAGAAAATCACTTAAATGTCTTAAAAAGGTCAAATGACCACTGTAATTTTCCAACTTTTGACATGACTGTTGTATTAGTGCACGTTAACTATAGGAAATTTTGAACGCCATAAGAGGAAGCTGTGAGCATTCTGGGAACCAGGGTACCAAGACTTGCCTGCCTGCGGCACGTGGCGTGGCTTCACCTACAGCCTGGTATGCCCCATCTTCACTATCAACAAGACAAGACCCTCGCGAGGGGCCAAGCCTCGCGAGGCGGACGACGCCAAGACCTCCGGAGGGAGCGGCCTCCTCGGGCCGCTTCCTGAGGAGCAGAGATTCCTATGTAAGTGCCCACCTCATGAGGTCGAGGTGACGCAAGCCATGACGACCACGGCCAAGCGGGCGCCTGCTGGCGCAGTGGAGCAGGCTTCCTCTTTGGTGCTAAGGAGGCAAGCGTAGACGCGGGGTCCCGAGGAATTAACCAAAGGTTTCCATTCCCGTGCAACGAGACCAAGACCGCCAGGGCAGCAGGACTGATGTCATCGCTGAGCCCACCACAACGTCGTAACTAGAGACTTTGCAGAAGAAGACTACCTTTCATTGGGATAAGATGTACTACTTATCCCCTTTCAAATTGGCCAATGTGGGATCCCTTCCCACCTACATTTTGGGGGAAGAGGACTAAGGCCACTATAAGTATAGGCTAGCCACCACCAAGAAGGGGGATCGAAACCTTATCTACCTACACCCACACCGGAGCAGACCTTGCGAGGTTGTCGTTCCCTTGTACTAGTTCATCATCAGCCTCTCCTGAGGCAAATCCACCACAAAGCAAGAGTAGGGTCTTACACTACAGGGTGGCCCGAACCTGGGTAAACTGCCGTGTCTATCCCTTTCCTTGTTCGCCGAGCTAGGTAGTAGGGGCGACGAACTGGTTGGCTAGGGGAGTTCGGTTCTTTGCGCATGCCCCAGAGTTCAAACCTTTCTTGGGTCTGCTGAGCCCTGAATCTGACATTTGGCACGCCAGGTAGGGGCTTGTCGGAGCCTCTTCTCTACCACTCGCTCCACTCCCGGTTCATCGTCCCCATGGCTGACGTTCGCCATGTCCATGCCGAGCGCCAGGCTGCTAGGGTCGTTCAGACGGCACCCGTGGGGGATGGCGCTCCTCGCCGCTCCCCTCCCCCCGTGGCCAACGTCGCCACCAGCCCACGAGCAGCAGGACTCGTCACTGTCGTCATCTGTGCGGCGTGATGGTCGAATCACCACTTCATCGCTTACCCCCAACCATTGCATCATCTTCTCATGCTCGTCGTGGTTCGGCAAAATCGCAGGCTGCGCTGCTCACGGCGCGTGAGCTTCTACGCTATTGCTAGACCGACGACCTCTACGAAGAGTGGCTGGACCGCATCGCCAAGCTTGTCAGCGCTGCTGGAGACGCCCTAGCGCCAGCTCGCTCGTTGCCTCCCCCGCCCCAGGCGTGCGAGCTAGCCCACGGTGCACCTCCTCCTCCACATCGGCGCGATGTCATCCTCGAGCCCTAGTGTGACCCACCGCGCAGGGCGCCAGCACGGGATGAAAGCTGATAGGTGTTACAGCGGACCCAGGGGAAGCGCACACGCTTCCATCACCGCCACGTCAAGACCGCGTGCCGCCAGAGGCGGCGGCACGTGAGCGTCAAGATCAGGCTCCTCCCTCATAGCTGGCCCTTGTGAGTGTGGCAAGATGTCGTGCTTCCACCCTAGAGCTGTGTTGCGTCGTCTGGCCCGACAAGTTCAAACCAGATCTGCCTCCGCGCTACGACGACACCCCCGACTCCACCGAGTTCCTCCAGCTCTATGAGTTTAGCATCGAGGTGGCGAACAGCAATGACATGGTCATGGCGAACTGTTTCCCCATGTCCCTCAAGGATGGCGCGCATTCTCGGCTCCTGAACCTCCCGGCGGGCTCAATCTCTTCCTGGAGCGAGCTGCGCGAGCGTTTCATCGCCAACTTCCAGGGCACTCGCGATTGCGCTCCTGCAGTCGGTGACCTGTGATGCATCAAGCAGCAGTCGGGCGAGATCTTGCACAAGTACATACAACGCTTCACCAACGTTCGCCTCAAGATCCCAAAGGTGTCGGGCGAGGCCATCCTCTCGGGGTTATCTGATGGTGTCTGTGATTTCAAGATGGTGGAGCTCGCCATCCACAAGGACTTGTGCTCGGCCCTAGAGATGTTCAACATGGCCGCCAGATGTGCGAGGGCAGAGGAAGGACGCCTCTCCCTCCTAGAGCCTCCTGAGGTCGAGCCAGAGGACAAGAAGGCAAAGGCTAAGGACATGAAGCTCAAGGGCCCCGCCGTGCTCGCGGCCGAACTTGAGATGAAGCGCGGTTGCGACCACACCGAACCCTCCAAGGGCAGCCGCCCATTCTACGTCTTCCACAACGTCCACAGCTACAACACCAACGACTGCCAGGAGCTCAGGGCAATCCATGTTGGGCGCCTTGGCCGCCTTCCCGACCACAACGATCGTGGCTATGGCCGCAAAGGAGGCCGCGGTGGTGGCCGCTGGGACAACCGCGACCCCCGCCAGGACTGGCGCGATCAGCCTTTTGAGGACCGCTGGCAGGGCCAACCTCGAGATGGCCCTTGGCATGACCAGCGTCATGAGGATCGTCCTCAGGGCAACTGCGACCTCCCTCCGTTGCCGCCGCCGGAACGACAACCACCGCCAAGACAAAAGGGGTAGGGGGCTTCCAAGAGCCTCGTGCCATCGCTTGCATCTTGGGTAGTGCTCAGGCTCCCGCCTCTCATCGCATCTTCAAGAAGTTCGCACGTGAGGTGAACGCGGCCCTCCCCAAGCTTGAGGCGTCACGTCCCCTTATGTGGTTCAAGTACGCCATCACCTTCGACTCTGCAGACCAGCTCAAGTGCGCGGCCGCCGCCAGCGCGCTCCCAATGCTTTGCTCACCAACCATCAGCAACGTCCTCGTCACCAAGACTCTCATCGATGGAGGCACGGGGCTCAACATCATTTCCGTCGAGACGTTTGACACGCTCCAGGTGCCATTTTACCAGCTGTTGCGCACCAAGCCGTTCTCAGGGGTGACCAATGGCTCCACCGTCCCCATTGGAAAGATTCATCTCCCAGTCACCTTCGGCAAGCGCGACAACTACCGCACTAAGCTCATTGACTTCGACGTCGCCCACATTTTCCTCCCATATAATGCCATCCTCGGGTATCTGGCCCTTGCCAAGTTCATGGCGGACACTCACCACAGCTATAATGTCCTCAAGATGCCGGGGAGTGGAGGCATCATCAAGGTCACCTGCGACGAGAAGGATGCGGTGTGCTCCCTCGAGTGTGCCTATCAGGCCACAACGGTCGAGAACTACGATGGCAAAGATGCCACCTTGCCTCCTGAGGCCACCCCCAAGTAGAAGCAACTCCTTCCGAAGGGACATCATGGAGCTGGGGCACCCGGTGATCGTGCCTCAGGCCCCGCACCAACTGCGGGGGCATCTTTCCTTCTCGCATAGGAAGGCGCGCCTCAGGCCCCTCTTAGGACGGGCTTGGGGCTTTTGTCTGGAGGGCCTCTGACCTGACCGGCGTCACGAGGGAGGTGTTCGGGCACCATGTGGAGCCGTGGTTCGACGCATGCTTCCACGAGCAAGGAGCGAGGCGCCAGGCACTCAGGAGTTCATCACCAAGGCGATCAAGGAGCTTCAGGGGGCGCGAGCCATGTGAAAGGATTGAAGAAGAGGTGTTAAGAGGGGGGTGAATAGACCCTCAACAAGAAAGATAGCAGTTTTTAAATTCTTTAGGTTGAGGTGGAGCTCTAGCACAAGATTAAGCATTCAATGCATTTCAACCAAGCATAGCAAGTGTATAGGCATCGAAGAGAGTAAAACATGCTAGTTGCAAGAAAGTAACAAACCTACACATGCAATTCTAAGAGTGTAACAGCGGAAAGTAAAGCATTGCATATGAAGGTAAAGGGAGAGATTTGGAGAGTGCAAACGCTATGGAGACACGAATATTTTTGGCGTGGTTCTGATAGGTGATGGTATCGCACATCCACATTGATGGAGACTTCAACCCACGAAGGGTAACGGCTGCGCGAGTCCACGGAGGGCTCCACCCACGAAGGGTCCACAGAGACGCAACCTTGTCTATCCCACCATGGCCAACGCCCACGGAGGACTTGCCTCGCTAGGGTAGATCTTCATGAAGTAGGCGATGTCCTTGCCCTTACAAACTCCTTGGTTCAACACCACAATCTTGTCGGAGGCTCCCAAGTAACACCTAACCAATCTAGGAGACACCACTCTCCAAAAGGTAATAAATGGTGTGTTGATGATGAACTCCTTGCTCTTGTGCTTCAAGTGATAGTCTCCCCAACACTCAACTCTCCCACACATATTTGGATATGGTGCAAAGATGATTTGAGTGGAAAGCAACTTGGGGAAGGCTAGAGATCAAGATTCTTGTGGTAGGATTGGTATATCTTGGTCTCAACACATGAGCTGGTGGTTCTCTCTTAGAAAATGTGTAGTGGAAGTGTAGGCACGTTCTAATAGCTCTCTCACAGATGGAGATGGGGGTGGAGGGTGCTACCTCTTGAGCATGCATTGTTTTTCCCTTGAAGAGGAAACGGTGATGCAGCAATGTAGTGTAAGTATTTCCCTCAGTTTTTGATAACCAAGGTATCAATCCAGTAGGAGACTACACGCAAATCCCTAGTACATGCACAAACAATTAAGAACCTTACAACCAACGCGATAAAGGGGTTGTCAATCCCATTACGGCCACTTGCAAAAGTGAGATCTGATAGAGATAATAAGATAAATATTTTTGGTATTTTTGTTGTATAGATTGAAAAGTAAAGATTGCAAAATAAAAGAACAATCAAGATAGCTAGTTCACGGAAGATTAATATGATGGAAAATAGACCCGGGGGCCATAGGTTTCACTAGTGGCTTCTCTCAAGATAGCAAATCTTATGGTGGGTGAACAAATTACTGTCGAGCAATTGATAGAAAAGCACATAGTTATGAGAATATCTAGGCATGATCATGTATATAGGCATCACGTCCGTGACAAGTAGACCGAATAGTTCTGCACCTACTACTATTACTCCACACATCGACCGCTATCTAGCATGCATCTAGATTATTAAGTTTATAAGAACAGAGGAATGCATTAAGCAAGATGACATGATGTAGAGGGATAAACTCATGCAATATGACATAAGCCCCATCTTTATCCTTGATGTCAACAATACAATACGTGCCTTGCTGCCGCTGCTGTCACTAGGAAAGGACACCGCCAGATTGAACACAAAGCTAGGCACTTCTCCCATTGCAAGAAAGATCAATCTAGTAGGCCAAACCAAACTGATAATTCGAAGAGACTTGCAAAGATATTAAATCATACATATAAGAATTCAGAGAAGAATCAAATATTGTTCATAGATAATCTTGATCATAAACCACAATTCATCAGATCTCGACAAACACAACGCAAAAAGTATTACATCAAATAGATCTCCAAGAAGATTGAGGAGAACTTCGTATTGAGATCCAAAGAGAGAGAAGCAGCCATCTAGCTAATAACTATGGACCCGAAGGTCTGTGATAAACTACTCACACATCATTGGAGAGGCTATGGTGTTGATGTAGAAGCCCTCCGTGATCGATTCCCCCTCCGGCGGAGCTCTGGAAAAGGCCCCAAGATGGGATCTCATGGGTACAGAAGGTTGCGGCGGTCGAAATAGGGATTCGTGGTGCTCTCGGATGTTTTCAGGGTATATGAGTATATATAGGAGGAAGAGGTACGTCGGTGGAGCAACGAGGGGCCCACGAGGGTGGGGGTGCGCTCACCCCCCTGAGCGCGCCCTCCTGCCTCGTGGCCACCTCGTGGCTTCCCAGACTTGTACTCCAAGTCTCCTGGATTGCGTTTGTTCCAAAAATGATCCTCGCGAAGGTTTCATTCCGTTTGGACTCCGTTTGATTTCCTTTTCTGCGAAACACTGAAATAGGCAAAAAACAGCAATTTGCACTAGGCCTTTTGTTAGTAGGTTTGTCCCAAAAATAATATAAAGTGCATATTAAAGCCCATTAAACATCCAAAACAGATAATAAAATAGCATGGAACAATCAAAAATTATAGATACGTTGGAGACATACCAAGCATCCCCAATCTTAATTCCTGCTCGTCCTCGAGTAGGTAAATGATAAAAACAGAATTTTTGATGTGGAATGCTACCTAACATAATTTTCAATGTAATTCTCTTTATTGTGGCATAAATGTTCTGATCCGAAAGATTCAAGACAAAATTTTAATATTGACATAAAAATAATAACACTTCAAGCAAACTAACAAAGCAATTATGTCTTCTCAAAATAACATGGCCAAAGAAAGTTCATCCCTACAAAATCATATAGTCTGGCTATGCTCTATCTTCATCACACAAAATATTTAAATCATGCACATCCACGGTTTCATCCAAGCAATTCTTTCATACTTTGGTATTCTCAAGTTTTTTGAACTTTCACGCAATACATGAGCGTGAGCCATGGATATAGCACTATAGGTGGAATAGAGTGGTGGTTGTGGAGAAGACAAAAAGGAGGAAGATAGTCTCACATCAACTAGGCGTGTCAATGGGCTATGGAGATGCCCATCAATAGATATCAATGTGAGTGAGTAGGGATTGCCATGCAACAGATGCACTAGAGCTATATGTGTATGAAAGCTCAACTAAAGAAACCAAGTGGGTGTGCATACAACTTTCTTGCTCACGAAGACCTAGGGCATTTTGAGGAATCCCATCATTGGAATATACAAGACAAGTTATATAATGAAAGTTCCCACTAGTATATGAAGATGACAAAACAAGAGACTCTCTATCATGAAGATCATGGTGCTACTTTAAAGCACAAGTGTGTAAAAAGGATAGTAGCATTGCCCCTTCTCACTTTTTCTCTCTTTTTTTTGTTCCGGAGACTCATCCCGACTTGTGGGGTAATCATAGTCTCCATCATCCTTTCCTCACTGGGACAATGCTCTAATAATGAAGATCCTCACACTTTTATTTACTTACAACTCAAGAATTACAACTCGATGCCAGAACAAAATATGACTCTATGTGAATGCCTCCGGCGGGGTAGAAGGATGTGCAATGAATCAACAGTGACATGTATGAAAAATTATGCATGGTGGCCTTGCCACAAATACGATGTCAACTACATGATCATGCAAGGCAATAGGACAACGATGAAGCATGTCAGAATAAACGGAACGATGGAAAGTTGCGTGGCAATATATCTTGGGATGGCTATGGAAATGCCATAATAGGTAGGTATAGTGGCTGTTTTGAGGAAGGTATATGGTGTGTGTATGGTACGGGCGAAAGTTGTGCGATACTAGAGAGGCTAGAAATGGACTCAACATTAGTCATAAAGAACCCATATAATTATTGCAAAAATCTACAAGTTATAATAACCAAGCACTACACGCATGCTCCTAGGGGAAGGGTTGGTAGGAGTTAACCATCACGCGATCCCGACCTCCACACAAAGGAAGACAATCAATAAATAAATCATGCTCCAACTTCATCACATAACGGTTCACCAGACGTGCATGCTACGGGAATCACAAACTTTAACACAAGTATTCCTAAAATTCACAATTACTCCACTAGCATGACTCTAATATCACCATCCTCATATCTCAAAACAATCATCAAGTATCAAACTTCTCATAGTATTCAATGCACTCTATATGGAAGTTTTTATTATACCCATCTTGGATGCCTATCATATTAGGACTAATTTTATAGCCAAAGCAAATTACCATGTTGTTCTAAAGGACTGTGAAAATAATATAAGTGAAACATGAGAGATCAATAATTTCTATAAAATAAAACCACCACCGTGCTCTAAAAGATATAAGTGAAGCACTAGAGCAGAACTATCTAGCTCAAAAGATATAAGTGAAGCACATCGAGTTTTCTAATAAATTCCGATTCATGTGTGTCTCTCTCAAGAGGTGTGTACAGCAAGGATGATTGTGGTAGACTAAAAGGCAAAGACTCAAATCATGCAAGATGTTCCAAGAAAAACACATATCATGTGGTGAATAAAAATATAGTCTCAAGTAAAGTTACCGATAGACGAAGATGATAGAGGGGATGCCTTCCAGGGGCATCCCCAAGCTTAGACTTTTGGTTGTCCTTGAAATTTACCTTGGGGGTTCCTTGGGCATCCCCAAGCTTAGGCTCTTGCCACTCTTTATTCCATAGTCCATCAAATCCTTACACAAAAACTTGAAAACTTCACAACACAAAACTTAACAGAAAATCTCGTGAGCTCCGTTAGTATAAGAAAACAAACCACCACTTTAAGGTATTGTATTGAACTCATTATTTATTTATGTTGGTGTTAAACCTAATGTATTCCAACTTATCTATGGTTCATATCCCCCCCCCCCGATACTACTCATAGATTTATCAAAATAAGCAAACAACAAGCGAAAAACAGAATCTGTCAAAAACAGAACAGTCTGTAGAAATCTGTAACTTTCGAATACTTCTGTAACTCTAAAAATTCTGAAATAAATTGGTGGACGTGACGATTTTTTCTATTAATCATCTTCAAAAAGAATCAACTTGAAATCACTCTCCAGTAAAAAAAATGGCAGCTAATCTCGTGAGCGCAAAAGTTTCTGTTTTTTACAGCAAGATCGCAAAGACTTCACCCAAGTCTTCCCAAAGGTTCTATTGGGCGCAAACACTAATTAAAACACAAACCACATCTAACCAGAGGCTAGATGAATTATTTATTACTAAAAAAAGTAATAGCAAAGAAAATAAAATTCGGTTGCCTCCCAGCAAGCACTATCGTTTAACGCCCCTAGCTAGGCATGAACAAGAATAGATCTAGGTATTGCCATATTTGGTAGGCAATCCATAAGTGGCTCTCATAATAGATTCATAAGGTAATTTGATTTTCTTTCTAGGAAAGTGTTCCATGCCTTTCCTTAACAGAAATTGGAGTCTAATATTTCCTTCTTTCATGTCAACAATTGCACCAATCGTTCTAAGGAAAGGTCTACCAAGAATAATAGGACATGTAGGATTGCAATCTATATCAAGAACGATGAAATCTACGGGCACATAATTCCTATTTGAAACAATAAGAACACCATTAATCCTTCCCATAGGTTTCTTAATGTTAGAATCCGCAAGATGCAAATTTAAAGAACAATCATAAAGTTCATGGAAGCCTAACACATCACACAATGTTTTTGGAATCGTGGAAACACTAGCACCCAAATCACCCAAATCATAGCATTCATGATCTTTAATATTAATTTTAATAGTAGGATCCCACTCATCATAAAGTTTTATAGGGATAGAAACTTCTATTTCAAGTTTTTCTTCATAAGATTGCATTAAAGCATCAACGATATGTTTGGTAACAGCTTTATTTTGACTATAAGCGTGAGGAGAAATTAACAAGGACTACAACAAGGAAATACAATCTATCAAAGAGCAATTGTAATAATTAAATTCCTTGAAATCCAAAATAGTGGGTTCATTGCTATGTAAAGTTTTGACCTCTTCAATCCCACTTTTACCAATTTTTGTATTAAGATCTAAAAACTTTGAATCATTGGGATGCCTTTTAACTAAAGTTGACTCATCTCTAGTCCCATATTTATCAAGATTCATATTGGAAAACAAAGATTTAATAGGAGACACATCAATCACTTTTAGATCTTCATCTTTATTATCTAGATCTTCCAGTTTAGCGGCCATCTTATAAACTAAGGTGGCTTGCTTATCCGAAATTTGGTCTATTAAGTTCTCAAGATGAGCAAACTGAGATTTCAAACCATAAAATTCTTTAGACATATCATCAAGCTCTTTATTCATGTACTCCATAAAACTTTTTAGTTCTTTAAGCTCGTTTCTGAAGAAATTATTATGCTCAAATTGCAGAGACATAAAGCTTCTAACATTGTTTTCAATCTCTTCCAACCTTCTAAGGTAAGGATCAATGCTATTTGGTAGAGCCATTACGACGAACAATCAATCCAACACACAAGCAAACAAGAAGCAAGCAAAAACTGGCGTACGCAAAAAGGGCGAATAAAACGGCAAATGTGAAGTGGGGGAGAGAAAAACGAGAGGCAAATGGCAAATAAAGTAATGCGAGGGATAAGAGTTTGTGATGGGTGCTTGGTATGTCTTGACTTGTGTGTAGATCTCCCTGACAACGGCGCCGAAAATACTTCTTGCTACCTCTTGAGCAAGCGTTGTTTTTCCACTGAAGAGGAAAGGGTGATGCAGCAAAGTAGCATAAGTATTTTCCTCATTTTTTGAGAACCAAGGTATCAATCTAGTAGAAGACTACACGCAAATCCCTAGTATCTGCACAAACAATTAAGAACCTTGCAACCAACGCGATAAAGGGGTTGTCAATCCCTTCACGGCTACTTCCAAAAGTGAGATCTGATAGAGATAATAAGATAAATATTCTTGGTAGTTTTGTTATATAGATTGAAAAGTAAAGATTACAAAATAAAATAAAAATAAAGATAGCTAGTTGTTGAAATATTAATATGATGGAAAATAGACCCGGGAGCCATAGGCTTCACTAGTGGCTTCTCTCAAGATAGCAAATCTTACGGTGGGTGAACAAATTACTGTCGAGCAATTGATAGAAAAGCGCATAGTTATGAGAATATCTAGGCATGATCATGTATATAGGCATCACCTCTGTGACAAGTAGACCAAAATGATTCTGCATCTACTACTATTACTCCACACATCGACCGCTATCCAGCATGCATCTAGAGTATTAAGTTCATCAGAACAAAGAACACATTAAGCAAGATGACATGATTTAGAGGGATAAACTCATGCAATATGACATAAACCCCATCTTTTCATCTTCGATGGCAACAATACAATATGTGCCTTGCTGCCCCTCCTGTCACTGGGAAAGGACACCGCAAGATTGAACCCAAAGCTAAGCACTTCTCCCATTGCAAGAAAGATCAATCTAGTAGGGCAAACCAAACTGATAATTCGAAGAGACTTGCAAAGATATTAAATCATACATATAAGAATTCAGAGAAGAATCAAATATGTTTTTCATAGATAATCTTGATCATAAACCCACAATTCATTGGATCTCGACAAACACACCGCAAAAAGTATTACATCGAATAGATCTCCAAGAAGACCGAGGAGAACTTTGTATTGAGATCCAAAGAGAGAGAAGAAGCCATCTAGCTATTAACTATGGACCCGACGGTCTATGGCAAACTACTCACACATCACTGGAGAGGCTATGGTATTGATGTAGAAGCCCTCCGTGATCGTGTCCCCCTCCGGTGGAGCTCCGAAAAGGGCCCCAAGATGGGATCTCACGGGTACAGAAGGTTGCGGCGGTGAAATAGGGTTTCATGGTGCTCCCGGACGTTTTCAGGGTATATGAGTATATATAGGAGGAAGAGGTACGTCGGTGGAGCTACGAGGGGCCAACGAGGGTGGGGGCGCGCCTACCCCCTGGGCGCGCCCTCCTGCCTCGTGGCTTCCCAGACTTGTATTTCAAGTCTCGTGGATTGCGTTTGTTCCAAAAATGATCCACACGAAGGTTTCATTATATTTGGACACCATTTGATATTCATTCTCTGTGAAACACTGAAATAGGCAAAAAACAGCAATTTGCACTGGGCCTTTGGTTAGTAGGTTAGTCCCAAAAATAATATTAAAGTGCATATTAACGTCCATTAACATCCAAAATAGGTAATAAAATAGCATGGAACAATAAAAATTATAGATACGTTGGAGACGTATCAGAGGGGTATATATAGCCTCCACACAAAATCCAACTGTTACACACATTTGACCAGACTCAGTCAGACTGAATAGGTGAACTCGGTCAGAGCGAAGCAGTTCAAAATGTGAACGTTAGAAATCTCGGTGGGACCTACATGAGCAACTCGGTGGGACCGATGTGCTAGGGCTAGGTCAAAACCTAATATTGGTGAGACCGATCGCATGAACTCGGTGGGGCCGATTTCAGCAAAGGATCAAACAGAGAGTTGGTCAAGCAAACTCGGTGAAACCGATTGCACTTTTCGGTGAGACCGAAATGTTACAAAAGGATCACAGAGAGTTTACCATGCAAACTCGGTGGGACCGATCGCTCATCTCGGTGAGACTAGAATGTTAGAAAGGATCACAGAGAATTGGCAATGCCATCTTGGTGAGAGTGAGATCCGTATCGGTGAGACCAAATTGTCTAGGGTTTGTGGAAGTGGCTATGTCAAATGAACTCGGTGGTGCCAGATGGATCAAATTGGTGGGGCCAAGTTTGACTTTAGGTTTTGGACATATGTGGAATTTGAGAAAGTGGCTGAGGGTTTTGGGGCAATATCACTAAGCACTTGAGCAACCAGATCATTAAGCAACACCTCATCTTCTTTTAATAGTATTGCCTTTCCTATGGACTCAATGTGATCTTGGATCACTGAAATGGAAATGTAGAGTCTTGAGCTTTTGCCAATCTTTGTCCTTAGCATCTTGAAGGGTTTCCACATCCTCTTGTCCTTGAAAGCTTCAAAGAGTTCCACATCCTCTGATTCTTTCCACTCCAATGTTGAACTTATCTGAAATACACTAGGTAAAGGTATTAGTACAACAGGGGATATGTTGTCATTAATTACCAAAATCACCCAGGGAGCACTTGTGCTTTAACCATGCGTAGCGAGCATTGCCTCACATCATCCAGTGCAATTGTCGCCCTTGACACGGTAGAGAGTTGCGCGTCTGCGTCAACATCCCAGGACTCAACAGGGTTGCTTCTCAGGAGCTCTTTTGGCGGTCCCGCGTCGTCCGGTGTGCCCCCACCCCCTGCATAGCTACATCTGTATGCCGTTCGGCCTACCAAAGGCAGATGCCTTGCAACAGCGATGCATGCTGGGCATCCTGGCAGCTCACAATGCCAGGCGCCAGGCGATCCGGACGAAGGAGGAACCGGAACCTCGCGAGCTCCCCGTACCTCCGGAGCCCCAAGGGACTCAGGAGCCGGCCTGATGAGGACATGGCTAGCACATTTACACCCACAACCCCTGCTACTATACCTATTGGACCAATTACTAGAGCTCGCGCACGCCAGTTAAATTATCACGTACTTTCGTTTCTTGGTAATGTTTCTAATGTTCATGAGGATGTGATGCTGCCTAACTTAGATATATTTGTGTTGGTTACAGTTGAAGCACCTAGCATGGATAAGAAGTATGAACACTGGAGCATGATCAAGCACTATGATGAAGGCGCGCACGAAGGGAGTAAGAACGGAGTTTCTGTAGGAGATTTCCGCACTTTGAAGCCACCATGATGGCATACAAGAAGATGGATGAAATATACAACATGTCTTTCATAAATTTCGTCCATAGCTTATTACTCGTGCTGTGTCACCTTAGTTTTGGGCTAGGCCCATGTATTTTCGAAATACCTCTCATTTGTTTTTTTAGAGCCCATATTGTAGGGGAAACGACTTAGGAGGTGTTTTAGTCCCACCTTGCCAAGGGTGGACAAAATACCCTCTCTTTTCCCGTATAAATACAGCCCTTAAGGCACCGTTTAGACTTGGGTTTTATTTAGTTAAAAGTTAGCCATTGCTGCAACTTTGTGTACTTCGTTTGTGTCCAACGACCAGACCAAGACCGCTTATGAAACCCCACTCTTATCAATACTTCATCCATATTCGCAATATTCAAATTGCTTATCATATTGTTGCATGTTCTTCGATTGCTTGTAGAAATAGACCTTCGTGGTCAGGTTGATCGTGCTCCGGCGTGGTCAATAACCTCTCGGAGTTGGTTTAGCGATTGCTAAGGCGCAACGTCGTGCATGTTTGTAGTCGGATCGTCAAAGTCGTCTCCACCAAATCGATAGTTATCATCTCATCGAAAGAACGGTCCCCTCACCTCAAGTGGTATCAGTTTTCAGGTTGCTCGGTGAGATTTTACCATTTTTCATAGTTTAGATCGCATCTGTCATTCATACCTATAGTCCATGATAAAGCCAAAAACATTTAAATTAGTTCATCCGTGTCCCAGAAAGTCTGATCCTTTCGCTATTATCACTTAGTTTTTGCATTGTTGAATTTTTGTTTGCATCATGTGTCGAGTTGCTGGTTTAGGTCTAGTCTTTTAGAGTTTCGAGTTCTAAGCACGTTTCGTCCATGCCGCTTCTGCAAACACCATCTTTCACCTCGTTGTCATATTCTGCTGCCAACTTAATCACCATCTGTCAGCTTTTGTCTTTGTCGCCATCATCACAGTAGTTCATCTTGGAGCTGAATTCATCTTGTGGAAAAATAATTGAGAGAAAAAAGAGAGATACACATACTGTTGTTCTCCTTGGAGGAAGAGCTTGTGGTCACGTGAAATCAGGAGAGATTGATTCACTCATAACAGAGAGTATAAAAAGATAGTACGGCTGATCTATTGCTAGTTTGGAAAGGTTGTGATCAGCGGAAAAAAAGGAACAAAAGAGATCCGGTTGGAGTTTGGGAAGTGATCCACGTTGGTTGTTTGTCTTTGGAAAGGAATAACAAAGAGAGCGAATAAAGGGAAGTCTGTTTGTCATAAAGAAACTACTGTTATTTTGGAAAGTTAGATTCGGCAAGAATATTCTTCGGATCAGTTTCCATAGGAAGACAATTATGAAATAGGAAAGATCTATTGTTGTTTGGATAGAAGTAAAAAAATCAAAGAAGGCAAGTACTAATTCGTTCTAATAAATCCCGGATTTTTTTTTCCTGGTAAACAAGGAAGGAAACAATAAAGAGGTGCTATTTCGGTTTGAGTTTACAAGGAAAAAGCAATCACGTCTGCTTGGTAATACTTGGAAAGCGCTCTGTGCGGTAAGTCCTTGTTTTTTTTTTTTGCGGAGATAAGGAAGAAAAAAGAACGTGGAGTCCAACTTATTTTGCATGCAGAATTAAATAATGGTTGATTCTAGTGTACGTGGGATTGATTTGGTGGCTGTTTGATTTGACTGAAGAAAGAAAAGAGAGGGCCCCCATTTTTGTACACATCCACATACACGTCCTTGCACAATTATTTTCGGAGAGTTGCCTAAAAAACTATTTTCTGGAGAAAGAAACAGTAAAAAAGAAGTGCATATTTCCGGATCTGTTGACTGTTTACAAGAGTTGTACTGCGCACGCACTATGACACACATATTTGCCCCACGTGGGATCTGGTCGATCATATCAGCTAATTGCTTCCTTGTCAGTTCAGATCCAATTTTCAACACAATAAAAATATAGTTTTGCAGTTTCACTAGGTGTTTGCACACGTGCTTGTTTGTTTGGCTATTCCAACTAGGTGAATTTTCATTTATGTCTTAGGCTCGCGTCTCTAGTGAGTCTAACCTAGAACCAGTACTCGACCACTTTGAGCGATTTTTCAGCTTGCATTAATTAACGTGGTTGTAGTATTTTTTACCACATATATAAAGCCAACCCAGCTCCACATATTTTCTACACCGTGCATACATATGTTCACCTGGCAATCGCTTTATCAACTTTGAGAGTTATTGACACCGCTGGTTGCCGGCCACCACCTGCTGCATGGTAAGAACTTGTAAGACTTTGATATTTGCTATACTGTGAGCGTCTTACCACCACATCCTAGTAGTTCATAGGAACATTATTTTTGGATTTTGTTTCTTGTTTCTACTAATCATGACAGGGTCCAGAGTAAATTGATGGGCTTTATCGATCGCAGGAGACGTGCCACCACCTAAGGACATACCACAACCATCACGAGAGGAGGACAAACATCCAAATGCACAAGATCAGGTTAATATTTCTATACCACCGTTTCATGGCCGTTTTAGACCCTCTTTATATATTGAATGGGAGTTTGACATAAATAATATATTTTCTTCCCATAGTTTTGATGAACGTAAAAAACTTAAGGTTGTGGTTGGTTCTTTCACTGGTTATGCTTTAGTTTGGTGGAGTGAATATTGTCGGTTATACCCTAATCATGTACCTACTAATTGGGATGATTTAAAACTTGTGATGAGAGATAGATTTGTCGATGTTTATTATACTTGTGGCATGATTACAAAACTACAACATTTGAAACAAGGTAGTGACACCATAACAAAATATTATGATGATTTACGAACTACCTTGTTGCACTCCTTTTTAGAGGAAAGTGAAGATGATTTTATGGATAGATTTTGGGGAGGATTAAACCGTGATATTCAGGAGATGCTAATTCATGAAGAGTGTTATCCTATGGACCGTTTGTTTCGTCTTGCTTGTAGTGCTGAACAGGAAATAAAATGACGTGTTGTCCATAAGGAGAATAAGCGTCAGGTGCACATTCCAAGAGATGATACGGTTGTTCCTTCCACTACTAGGCGTACTATGACAGACACATCTATTGTTGTGAGGAATACATCACCTCCACCAAGTGACACATCACCTCCGAGAGTGCCTACATCATCTGAGTTGATCATAAGAGGTAATGACAAAGGTACCGATCTTCCACCTCTACATGAGTATGATGAATGCCTTGTCAATTTAAATGAACCATGCGATGAGCTATCCACTACTTTGATCACACCAGCTATTTTAGAGGAATATGTTCGTGATTTGACTTTTCCATGTGATTAAACAATTTTGATTGAACCAATTGAATTAACTATTGATGCGAAAGAACCATTTGAATCAGGGAATAAATCAGATTTGGATCAAATACGTGTGAAAATACATGTGCCAATGTTTAATCATTTTGATATGACCTCTAATCTTGGTGATGGTTCATCAAGGTTGGGATAGTTTAATGATGAGCATTGCCACTCATTTTTTATGATTAGGAGCTTCACTTATATGTGCAAATTGAGTTGCAATATTTTTATGCCTTTGACTTCCTGTGACAATATATTGGCTTTATATTTCACAACTTTGGAAGGGTGCTCTTGTATAACTATGTTACATGTGCCACAACTGAGATCCGTAAAAATGGATGACATATACATATACAACATGTACACCTTGTCTCTTTTGTTAGTCATATTTCAGATTAAGCAACGCCGAGGATGGCTTTGTTTTCAAGAAGGGGAGGATGATGAGGACATGGCCAGCACATTTACACCCACAACCCCTGCTACTATACCTATTGGACCAACTACTAGAGCTCGCGCACGCCAGTTAAATTATCACGTACTTTCGTTTCTTGGTAATGTTTCTAATGTTCATGAGGATGTGATGCTGCCTAACTGAGATATATTTGTGTTTGTTACAGTTGAAGCACCTAGCATGGACAAGAAGTATGAACTCTGGAGCATGATCAAGCACTATGATGAAGGCGCGCATGAAGGAGCAAGAACAGAGTTTTCGTAGGAGATTTCCGCACTTTGAAGCCACCATGATGGCATACAAGAGGATGGACGAAATATACAACATGTCTTTCATAAATTTCGTCCATAGCTTATTACTGGTGTTGTGTCACCTTAGTTTTGGGCTAGGCCCATGTATTTTCGAAATACCTCTCATTTGTTTTTTTAGAGCCCGTATTGTAGGGGAAACGACTTAGGAGGTGTTTTAATCCCACCTTGCCAAGGGTGGACAAAATACCCTCTCTTTTCCCGTATAAATACAGCCCTTAAGGCACCGTTTAGACTTGGGTTTTATTTAGTTAAAAGTTAGCAATTGTTGCAACTTCGTGTACTTCGTTTGTGTCCAACGACCAGACCAAGACCGCTTATGAAACCCCACTCTTATCAATACTTCATCCATATTCGCAATATTCAGATTGCTTATCATATTCTTGCCTGTTCTTCGATTGCTTGCAGGAGTAGACCTTCGTGGTCAGGTTGATCGTGCTCCGGCGTGGTCAATAACCTCTCGGAGTTGGTTTAGCGATTGCTAAGGCGCAATGTCGTGCACGTTTGTAGTCGGATCGTCAAAGTCATCTCCACCAAATCGATAGTTATCATCTCATCGAAAGATCGGGCCCCTCGCCTCTATCACGGCCGACACGTGAGGAGGACTTTTGCGGCGTGCATTTTCAGCTAATCCGATACTTCTACAACGATGGTGACAGGTGACTCTTTGGTTTGTTCAATTGAGGTTGCCTCTTGGGCTGCATCATCCTCAAGCTATTAGGGCCCGCCCTTGTAGCCTGTATCGTTTTGCGCATGTATCGGAACTAGCCTTGCCTTTGATGAATTTCCTTAAGCATTTAAACCTGCATGTTCGGTGTTTCGTCACCTAGAGAGTCGTCGCTCCCTGACTATGATGAGCCAGTGTAGAGACCCGACCCGAATGGATCAAGTGTTCGTGCATAAGTGTCATCCCTGGATTGGTAGGCTGACACACACATTACTCGAGGATTTATAATAGAGGTAAATCACATGTATAAAGTAACGTAAATACTATTACCTCGATCAACATAGCGGAAGTAACAACAAGGTTGTGGAGTGCCATCAACACCAACGGCAAAGTTGAGTGTAGACATCGCAACCCTAACATATCACTTACTCATTGATGTCTACACACGCTTCTATTCTTGTAGACTATGTTGGGCCTCCAAGCGCAGAGGTTTGTAGGACAGCAGCAATTTCCCTCAAGTGGATGACCTAAGGTTTATCGAACTCAGGGAAGTAGAGGTTGAAGATGGTCTCTCTCAAGCAACCCTGCAACTAAGATACAAGAAGGCTCTTGTGTCCCCAACACACCTAATACAACTAGGAGTTGTATAGGTGCACTAGTTCGGCGAAGAGATGGTAAAATAAGGATAATAGGAGTGGCAAAGCAAAGTAATATAAATCTGTAATAAAAAGTGCAGCAAGCAAACAAGTGGTAAACGTGAGCACAAATGGTATTGCAATGGTGGAAACAAGGCCTAGGCTTCATACTTTCACTAGTGGCAACTCCCAACAACATTAACATAGTCTAATCACATGATATTTCCCATAAAACATGCAATGGAGACGCACCCGGAGGTCATTCCTTTGTGGTCAAGAGAGGACGAGAATTATGGAGGGCTACAAAAGCACACCTCAAAGTTCGTAGTCTCAATCTATGGATTTCCCAATGTCACCGCGGCCATCCAAAGAGAGTACCACAATCACCACAACATATCTCAAGGATAGTCAAAGACAAGCACCAAGAGACTCTCAATCTCCAATCAACACACAAAAGAGGAAATCACCCATGAAAATATTCTTCTAATCCATGTCCAATAGACCGCTGTCACCTTGGTCTCGGGGATTATACTAGATAAAGACAAGTGAGTACATCAATCCAATACATAGAGGAAGGGGAAATATCATGGGATCACCCTAGATTAACATAGCCTATGATCACAACGAAGATCACATCATGGGAGAGAGAATTTACCACATAAATACTGGTAGAAACCTCAGCCCCGAGGAGGAACTACTCCCGCATCATGGAGGGAGGAAGCAACGTCGATGGAGATGAATCCGGGGGCACTTCCCCGTCCCGGCAGGATGCCGGCACAGGAATTCTGGTCCCCCGAAACTTGGTGGCGATGGCGGCAGAGATCGGAATTGCTTCTGGAGAAAAGGGTTCCAGAATCAGGGTTTCCGTGACGGGAGAATAAATAGGAGGCCAAGTAGGGCACCAGAGGAGGTGGGAGCCCCCCAGGCGGCCCCCTGGCGCGGCCAGGGGTGGGGCCGCGCCATCAGGGCGCCTGGGGCCCCTCTGCCCCCCCTCTGGCCCTACTTCTGGCGCATGGAAGCTTTTGGAGCGCTGATTTTTTATATATTTTTCTCGGAATTTTTCTGGCAATTTAAGTAATGGGAAAACCTGAAATACAAAAACAGCAGAAAACAGAAACTGGCACTGGGGTGCACTGAGTTAATAGGTTAGTCCAAATATGATCAAAAGTGTATGAAAGTGTATCAAAAGCATAGCAATATCACCCAAAACATGCATGGAGCAAGCAGAAATTATAGATACGTTTGGGACGTATCAACATCCCCAAGCTTAATTCCTGCTCGTCCTCGAGTAGGTAAATGATAACAAGCACAATTTCTGTGGTGACATGCTACCAAAGAGTCTTTCACAATCACATGACAAATGCTTATTGAGATAATGAATCTTTAGTAATTAAGTTGCCTCATGAGAATATCACAAAGAACTGAAAGCTTACAATGTGATACTGAAACACCCAATAGATTTGTAGTGATCATGGTGTGCAAACATGACAAAGTGATACCTCCCTTGCCCCCTTTAGTGAAGCAAAACATAAATGCAGGAGCACCTCCGAAGTTCAAGTGACGACTAGATACAATGATTTTAGAATAAGCGATATCACAATCATGCAGAAGACAATGGTACTTTGGGACAACGCACATTACACTCAGAATGACAATCATGCTCTCAATAGTTGGTGCTTTGAAGAAAGAAGGTGGAGACTCTCGAACCGTGGATTTTGATGGCAAGGTTGAAAACCCGTGGCTAGAAGCAAAGACTAAACAAGTACCAGAGCTCGTGGTTTTAAAAACAGAGATAAAAAGCTTTTGGGAGGTGCATAATTCGTCAACGAATGCTAGTAGATAACCCAATTACTTCTTATGCTGGACAAGTTTCGAGGAACGGCTCCCACGCGGGGACGATCACATCCCCTTAATCTCCTTTGTTTATCACTGCCAGAGTTTTCTGATTTCTCATGAACAAAGCGTGAAGGAGGGTTTGTTTGTTGCTATTATCTTTTGTGAGCTGGGCGCACTCATGCCAGTCCCTCCTCGTATTAGGGGTTTGCAGATTAGACATGCAATCCCGGGGTAAAATTTGTCCAACACAAGAAGATCATGAATTACCTACTACTTCCTCATGAGCTAAAACAGAGGCACAAAACAGGAGTAAATTTGGATAATTTCGAGATGGTACAAGAAAGTCTTCGTTAGGATGGCCGGTAAATACCGCATAGGAAGGTATGGTGGACTCATATGGAATAACTGGTTTGAAAGGATTTGGATGCACAAGCAGAATTCCGCTTAGTGCGAGCGAAGGCTAGCAAGAGACTTGGAGCGACCAACTAAGAGAGCAATGACGGCCATAATCATGCAGAGCGACAAAGCAACATTGAATCGGGCATGGAAGTTATATCACTACTCAGAAATTAAAGATCATCAAAGCTTGATAGAATTTCTTTACAGTCTTAAATATGCGTGAGCATATGCCAAGTCAATCAAAATAAATTCTTGGAGGAAGATATCACTAAACCATACCACATCATAGGCAAACAAATCATGCTGGTACTTCAATAACACATTAAGAACCCCCAGCTATTTGAGACTAACCATAAGAAAACATGAACTACTAAGCACCATTATGCACATAGCATTTTTATCATAGACATATCAACCAGTGCCACAGAAGCCAACTCTCTTAACAAGATAAGCATGATAACTCAAGAGAGTTCCAGAAGCAACAACCTAAACAAAAGCTCTTAAAAAGATAAGCATGAAAACTAAGAGCTAAGCATGACAGCATCTATGAAAAGATAAAGAACACACACAAGAAGATACGCATGCAAGCCTATGCTGTGTTCTACAGTGGAGTGGAGCGCGTTTCTCTCCCAAACAATGAAGGCTAGGATCCAACTTGTTAAGAACAGCAAGTAAATCTAAATAAACTAAAAAGAAAAAGCAAGACGCACCAAGCATAGCACATAACGCATGAAGTGATAAAAATATAGTGGAACGAAGGACGAACTGATAATTGTTGATGGAGAAGGGGATGCACGGGGGCATCCCCAAGATTAGATGCTTGAGTCTCCTTGGATATTTCTTGGGGGTGCATGGGGGCATCCCCAAGCTTGAGCGTTTGACACTCCTGAATCTTCTTTTATCATCTTCCCTCGCACACTTGAAAACTCCCTTCATACATAACTCATCATAATCTGATTAGAGAGGTTAGTACCCACAATAAAATAATTTTTCTCTACTGGAAACAAAGATATTCTTGAAGGTCTACTGTTTCTCAAGATCGCCAAAAAGTTTTTGCAAAGAAAAAGCCAGCTTAAGGTCTGCAAAACGAAGAAAAGGCAAAACAGGGCAGAATTAGTGAAAAACATACCAGCAGGTAGTAAATAATTTTTTTGGGGTACTTCTGCAACTCAAATCAAAAAACTCAGAACGGACGCTCGAAAGCCAATTGTATAGATCATGCTGTCAAAAAAATTCAGATCAAAAAGATGATCTGGTGATTTTATTCGAATTTTTCTTTCCAAGGACAGAATCTGTTTTCTGGACAGCATGTCACAACTTTTGAACTTTCTTGCAATCAGAGGCTAAAATTGGCACAAAGCTGAAAAATAAAGATACAATGATGTCGCTACAGTAGTAACAAACATCAAGACCACTAAAAACTGAAAGAACAAACCGAAAGCAAAGATAACAAGGGTTGTCTCCCTAGAGCTCTTTCTTTATAGCCATAAAGATAGGCTTAAGACTTTAATGATGCTCTCGTAGGAATAAGAGTTGAAGAACAAAAGAGAGCATCAAGAAGCAAATACCAAACACATTTAAGCCTAACATGCTTCCTATGCATAGGAATATTGCAATAGAATAATTCATTGAAGCACAAAGCAATAAGCATAGGAAGGCAAAACAAGTGCAGCTTCAAAACCTTCAACATAAAGAGAGGGAACTTGATATTATTGAAATATCTATAAGCATATGTTCCCTTCTCAAAATAATTTTCAGTGGGATCACGAATAAACTCAACAATATAAGCATCACATAAAGCATTGTTACCATGATCCACGTGCAAAAAGGTACTCTTACTCTCCACATAAGCATAATCTTTCTCATTGGTAATAGTGGGAGTAGGACTATCATAAACAACTTGAACACTATAGATTAATTGTGTATTAGGAAGATGGTGTTCAGCAAGGGAGTAATTCCCTCCATGATTATGACAAGTTTCATAAGGATAATTTCTCCTTATGTCATAGGTACCTTTATAATCACTATAGATTGGAGTTATAACATCATCATAGTAGAGAAGAGCATTATCATTGCTAGCAACTATATTTGTAAACATGTTGTCTTTATTCTTACTAGCAAAAGAATTATCACATCACTAGTGGGTAAAGGATTTGCAATCCTATCATCCCCAAGCTTAGAGCTTTCCATATCATCACTTTCAGAGTTGGTACCAAAAAGATTTTCAAGATCATAAGTAGCATTATCATCATTTTCCCAATCACAATAAGTAACATGCATATCATAATCAAAATCATCTTCAATAGTACCTAGGGACATATCGTCAAGATGATAATTAAGGCAATAAACTTCACCTTCTTCTTTAAACTTACAACCGTTAGGATAAAAGTTGATGGGAGGAATATGCTCAGGCCAGGTTGATACCCATTCTTCTTCCTTCTTGCTCCTCTTCCTCCTCCTCTTCTTTTTCTTCTTCTTCACCTTAGGAGGGAGTGGTTGGAGATGAAGCTTCTCCACATATCCTGGTTTATCATTAGAAACAATAGGGGAAACTTGGGAGAAACTCTCCTTTTTATTAGCAAAAATATAAGAGACATTTTTATACTTTGGTAAAGTTCCCTCCTTTCTAATCTTACTTATGTAATCATTTTTATGGCAATTAACAACACAATAGAGATGGCAATTTTGCAAAGTGTTTTTTATTCCTATGGCATTAACATCTAGCCAAGAAGTCTTTTCTGATAACTCTTCACACATCAAAAATAACATAAGCTCATCATAAAGATCAGGGGTGATCATGTTATCTCACAACTGGTTAACAGTTATGTTTTGAAAGTGCATGCATTGAAAATTAAAGTGACCCTCTATACAGCAAAGTTCACAAGTAAAAGGATAAAGGTCACACAATTCTCTAGCAATTTCATTTAAATCTTTGACCCAAGTAATTGTTCTTTCATGCTTATGTTGCTTACAATACTTCTCTTCTTCAATCATAGGCCTTTCACAAGGTCTATCCACTCCACAAAAATTAACATGCTTATATAAAACTTCATTTTTAGGAATTGGATCATGCATGTTGCAATCATCATGAACAATTTCATTTTCTTTGCATATCTCATTAAAAGGTTCATGATGCTTGATCCAATCCTCCTTAGGCATATTAAGATGTGAAGCAAAAGATTTGAGGAAATCAACAAGGAGTTGAGAATCAAGCCCAAACTTAGCACTAAACTTATTAAAACTTGTAGTTTCAACAAAGGACTTAATGCAATCATACTCATAAATTATACCTGACTCTTTACCTTTGTCGATCTCCCAATCTTCAGTGTTGCGTTGAATTCTTTCAAGGAGTTCCCATTTAGCATCAATCTTTTCGTTTATGAAAGAACCCATAGAGGAAGCATCGAGCAAATCTTTATCCTGTCGAGAGAGCCTCGCATAGAAATTAGTAATAATCATATCTTTGGGCAGCCCATGGTTAGGACATTTTAGCATTAACGTTTTCAGTCTCCCTCAAGCTTGAGCTATGCTCTCTCCGTCATGAGGATAGGAATTATAAACATAATTCCTATTCTCATGGAATTCATGAAGAGGATAAAACTTGGAGTAAAAGAGAGACTGGATCTCCTCCCAATCCAGCAGGTGAGAGTCATCTAGTAGCCTATACCATTCCAATGCTTTTCCTTTCAGTGACAAGGCAAATAATTTCCTCATGACTCCATCTCTTGTCAAACCTGAAATCTTAAACAACTCACAAAGTTCTGTAAGTTTCAACAAATGAATACTAGGATTGACTGTCCCATCATAACAATCATTCCTAATTATTTCAATTATCCCAAGTGGTATTTGGAACGGGATACATTCAGTAGGTGGAGGAGACTTCTCTACCACGGGTGTGGTAAAGCGGCCTTCCCCAAGCAGCGAACTAAGAGTGCGGTTTTCCATAAACATAACTAGTGAAACTAAAAACAAGAAATGAAAAGATTTAATTGCAAGATCTAAAGATATACCTTCAAGCACTTACATCCCCGGCAACGGCGCCAGAAATAGCTTGATGTCTACACACACTTCTATTCTTGTAGACTATGTTGGGCCTCCAAGCACAGAGGTTTGTAGGACAGCAGCAATTTCCCTCAAGTGGATGACCTAAGGTTTATCGAACTCAGGGAAGTAGAGGTTGAAGATGGTCTCTCTCAAGCAACCCTGCAACTAAGATACAAGAAGTCTCTTATGTCCCCAACACACCTAATACAACTAGGAGTTGTATAGGTGCACTAGTTCGGCGAAGAGATGGTAAAATATGGATAATAGGAGTGGCAAAGCAAAGTAATATAAATCTGTAATAAAAAGTGCAGCAAGCAAACAAGTGGTAAACGTGAGCACAAATGGTATTGCAATGGTGGAACAAGGCCTAGGCTTCATACTTTCACTAGTGGCAACTCCCAACAACATTAATATAGTCTAATCACATGATATTTCCCATAAAACATGCAATGGAGACGCACCCGGAGGTCATTCCTTTGTGGTCAAGAGAGGACGAGAATTATGGAGGGCTACAAAAGCACACCTCAAAGTTCGTAGTTCTCAATCTATGGATTTCCCAATGTCACCGCGGCCATCCAAAGAGAGTACCACAATCACCACAACATATCTCAAGGATAGACAAAGACAAGCACCAAGAGACTCTCAATCTCCAATCAACACACAAAAGAGGAAATCACCCATGAAAATATTCTTCTAATCCATGTCCAATAGACCGCTGTCACCTTGGTATCGGGGATTATACTAGATAAAGACAAGTGAGTACATCAATCCAATACATAGAGGAAGGGGAAATATCATGGGATCACCCTAGATTAACATAGCCTATGATCACAACGAAGATCACATCATGGGAGAGAGAATTTACCACATAAATACTGATAGAAACCTCAGCCCCGAGGAGGAACTACTCCCGCATCATGGAGGGAGGAAGCAACGTCGATGGAGATGAATCCGGGGGCACTTCCCTGTCCCGGCAGGATGCCGGCACAGGAATTCTGGTCCGAAACTTGGTGGCGATGGCGGCAGAGATCGGAATTGCTTCTGGAGAAAAGGGTTCCAGAATCAGGGTTTCCGCGACGGGAGAATAAATAGGAGGCCAAGTAGGGCACCAGAGGAGGTGGGAGCCCCCCAGGCGGCCCCCCGGCGCGGCCAGGGGTGGGGCCGCGCCATCAGGGCGCCTGGGGCCCCTCTGGCCCTCCTCTGGCCCTACTTCTGGCGCATGGAAGCTTCTGGAGCGCTGATTTTTTTATATATTTTTCCCGGAATTTTTCTGGCAATTTAAGTAATGGGAAAACCTGAAATACAAAAACAGCAGAAAACAGAAACTGGCACTGGGGTGCACTGAGTTAATAGGTTAGTCCAAATATGATCAAAACTGTATGAAAGTGTATCAAAAGCATAGCAATATCACCCAAAACATGCATGGAGCAAGCAGAAATTATAGATACGTTTGGGACGTATCACTCATCGAATAATTCCTGCAACATGAGACGTTGCAGCCTTGTAGGTCAGTACGTTGAATATACTGGAAAACTCACACCATAGAACAATGATGAACAATATCTATCACTAAATGCATATTTAGCTGGTGGAGGCTGTAAGGTTAATTTTGCAGAAAGCTAGTTTTCCCTACAACAAAGTAATAAATTTTATTTACTACTCAATTGAATTAATCAATATTGAGAGTGGTTCCTCCATCTCAATCCCAAATCCACAATGTCATTAGTAACCCAACAAGTTAATTAAATAGAGTGATGAGATCAACAAAATAATCCACTTCTAGATACTCAAAGTTGTCCATAATCGGGGACACGACTACTCATGAATAGATTGCACCCTCTGCAGAGGTTTGCGCACTTTTCCCCACAAGACATTATCTCCTCCGTTGAATTTCTCGCACTGCTTAAAGTTTCAGAACCGGATGATCGAGACACAGTCTTTCCGAAGAGGTCCCCTTAACCGATAAATAGGCCGGTACACATACAATCCCCCTACATCTGCTAGCCCATCATGGAAAGGTTTCCCATAACTTAATCAACTATGACAGAGCCCATAATGGCTTGTGGCTACACATGCAAGTTCTAGGCATGAAATATCATATTATCCCTTTGAGCCTGGGTGGCATTCCATAGGGTGATCGCATGGGTCCTCCGGGATCCCTAGGGTAAACACGGGTTTCTCCACGTGCCTGGGCAAGCCACTGGTTTCTCCAGGGTGCCCCAAACATTCCATCCAGATGTGTATTGAAGTGGCCACCTTAAAGTTTCCCTTAGTTATTATTACTCTCATAGCTTTCATGAATCTCACATACCAATCCACGTCTACGAGCATGGCTGAGCAATAAGTAACAAAGCGTATATTCCCAAGGTTGATCACAAGTCATAGGTTCCTACCTCATGAACTACAAAGCAATCCCACATGTATCCAAGTCCTACTCATGCAAATCATCGAGGGTATAACTAATGCAAGTAAAACTGGGTATTGAAAAATATGATCAAAGTGTGAACTTGCCTTGTACTCTTGTTGGAGATTCTTCGCACTCATAACTCGTGATAGATCTACTGGTTACACTCCGTTCAATCTATCCTAAGCAAGCAATAGTAACCACACATAAGCAATCACTCAGAAGATCGAAAAGAACGAAGAAACACTTCGGAAAACTTCAAAATCAAGAATAAATCTTGCAATAGAAAACAATTTCTAATAGTACCAAAATTAGTTTAATTTGCCTTTATCAAAAAGTTTAGGTCAAGAGCTTCGATTTGCAAAAAGAATTAACTAAATCGAAGTTATAAAACTCAAGTTATGATAAAAACAAGTTTAAAATCAAATTTGTTTGAATTCAAATTTTTAAAATTTCAAAAATATGTTTAAGTAGGTTATCTGGACAAAGGGGATCATAACGAAGAATTTGTTGTCGGTTTCGTTGGATTTGGACTAACGGTTTGAAAGTTGTGGTCGTTTGAAGGTCAGGGACTAAACTATAAATAAAATAACTACAAACGGGTGCCTGGCTGCTAAAACATAACTAATATATGAACGTTCGATATATAAGACTGAACAGTGAACGTGTTCGCTAAAACTAACTAACCAACTAACGGACCCTAAATAGATCTAATAAAAAAATAGATCTAGGGTTTTTTTAAACCGGGCGGGGCACGGTGGTTAATACCGGTTTGAGGCGGTGTTTAAAATAAAAACCAACGGCGACTCCGGCGACGACGGACGTGGGGCTGCGGAGCGTGCAACGACGGGCGGAGCAACGGCGGCGGCTCCGGGCACGGCTGTGGCGGGAGGAGGCGAGCGAGGCGGCGCGGCGGCGGCTCTCCCGCGAGGGCGGAGGTCCGACAGCGGCAGGCGGTGACGAAAGCGGGCGGCGGTGGCTAGCTAGCGGACGTGGGCGCGAGGCGGGTCAGGTGCATGGCACGGGTGCGAGGCGGGTCGGGTGCTGGCTATTTAACGGCCTAGGGGCCTTGGTTGCTTGCGGGAGGGGCGACGGTCTCGCAGAGTCCAGGTCGTACTCGGCGCTGCGCGAGGCGGTTGCGGGCGAGTTGGGCCGGCTCCGGCGGCCCAGTCGGTCCGTGCGACCCTTTATTATTATTATTATTATTATTATTATTATTATTATTATTATTATTATTATTATTATTATTATTATTATTATTATTATTATTACCGAATATAAAAATATATAAAAACCAAATAAAATAACAATATAATATAGGCATATTATATATCAAAAATTTTAGAAAAAGATTTCCTACAACATGAACATTTTCTACAGTCAAATAAAATTCACAAAAATTTAAATAAATCAAATAGTGCTTCTGGTTTATTTAAAATCAAAATAAAATATTTAAAAATACCAAAATCACTTCAGACTCATTATTATTATTATTAT
>LR738711.1:479532157-479545785 GCA_902687465.1 Secale cereale
TATTATTTTAACAAAAAATAAAAATAAATAAAAACCAAATAAAATAACAATATAATATAGGCATATTATATATCAAAAGTTTAGAAAAAGATTTCCTACAACATGAACATTTTTCTACAGTCAAATAAAATTCACAAAACTTTAAATAAATCAAATAGTGCTTCTGGTTTATTTAAAATCAAAATAAAATATTTAAAAATACCAAAATCACTTCAAACTCATTTTCCCCAATTTTCTATTGTAGGGAATCATTTTACCTATTTCCATATATTTTATATTTGGAGAAAAAATAACTTGGATATGAGTCAAATAACTGAAATTTGAAAATAAATTTCAAAAAAACTTCAAAGGACTTCCAATTTGTTTCTCTTAAACTTTTAACTCATATTTCTTATAATTGAAGAAGTCATTTTATCTTCTCTCATGAAAATCATTGTGTTGCATAAAGTTTCTGAATTTAAAATATTTTTTCCAAAATGGAATTCAAATCTTTTCAAAACCCTTTTCATTTATTAAATGGATGAAGTCGTGTCATCTTCACTCTTAGAGTTTTGTTATGAAATGGATTTGAATTCATGGAGATCGTAAATGCAAAGTGAAAGTTTTGGGAAAGTCATTTTATTCCCTCTCACTTAACTTTCAAAAGTTTCAAATTTCACTCAATTTCACACAGCACATCACACAAGCAATCAAAACTATCTATTTAATAAAACATTCCAAAATTTTGAATTTTGGGATGTTATAGCCAGGGCGCGCAATCCGGTTCCTTTGTTGCGGTACAGGATGCCTTCGCGGGAACCGTGCGCCGAGGGCTCCTCTCGTGGTTGTCGCAAGAAGAAGCCTAAGCACGACGCAAGTGCTCGGGCCTGTCTCTGTAGCGTCGATAAACCCAAGAGACCGAGCTCTGTCTAGCGGGCTGGACCCGTTCACGTCATCTCCTAAGGTCCTTGGTGCTTGGCCTTCTCATGGAATGGCCTCCGGAGAATCATTTCGGTGCAGGTTACAGCAGTTACATAAAGCTCTAGAAGGCCAGGCGCAACCCGCCTTGAGGTAGGGCCTCGTGAGTCCCGTGTAGTCTCACGGGTGCCCATATACACCTCCTAATGTTGGGATGTACATGCCCGGAGTAATCCCCCAGAGGGACCTCCCACCCACGCATCCAGTGGAAGCCTCATGCTCCATGCTGGCGGATGACACGGTCAAGGAGCGGCTATGCCCACGCTCAGTGGAAGCCCTATGCTCTGCACTGGGGATAAACAACTGAGGTCCCCTCCGGGCTGCACCAACCTCAGGATGGCCTCTCGGCCGACCGATCAACCTCTCCATGTGATGAGCGTGCGGGGGCTGGACACGGGGGCTACGCTCAGGCTCGACCCTGTGCACGCCACCTCACCAGGTCCTTGCACCTGGTCCTTGCGTACCCCTCTCAGGTAAAGGTTGACGGGAAAAGGTATGGAGGTCATGAGGGTAACTCATATGTCAAGGGGGACCCTGGGCATCACGACCCATGGGGCCTTACCAGCCTCATAGCCCCTCACCCCTTGGTCTCGTCCTAGTCATCCGGATGCCCCAACGACGGTTAAGGTATGCGCGGGATCTAGCCCTGCCGACGCAGAGCACCAGTGCCCTCGTGACAATCTAACTCGTAGAACATTGAGCATGTTCATACATCAAGGTGGACCCCTGAGCATCGCGACTCAGGGGCCTTACTAGTCACATAGTCCCTCACCCCTTGGTCCCGTCCTGGAGATCCAAACGCCCAAACGGTGGCTGAGGTATGCTCGGGGCTGGGCCCTGCCAACGCAGAACGCTAAGGCACGCATAAAGGAAACCGCAGAGTTCCAGCTAGTTATTACAAAGCGTAATGTTCCACAAATTTAAGAAGAAGTTCTTACGCCTCCACGAGGCACGGTGGATGTAGTAGGGTCGAACTAATCAGCAAAGGAACTACCGCAGGCTTGTCAAGACAAGCCACCTCGCACGCGGACCTCGTGACTAGCGCTCTGTCCCTTGTGATCTCGCTGGGGCAAGGAAACTTGTCGCATTCAAGGCTCCGCAAAACCCTACTAGGTTTGAACTCTGGGGTGCGTGCGAAGATCTCAACCTCGCCTATCTATCTATCTCACCAACAAGCACGATGAGCTGGAATGTGAAAGAAACACGAGGCAGCTTATCCTGGTTCAGGCCACCTAGCGGTGAGTGGCCCTACTCCAGCAGTGTGGTGGATTAGCCTCGAGATGGGCTGTGGATGAACTCGTACAATGGGTTAACGACCTCCGGAGGAGAGGTGTTCTTGCTAGGTGTTGGAAGACATGGTCTAAATGATCCGTCCCCTTGTTGGGTGGTGGCTATCCTACTTATATAGTGGCATTGGTCCTCTTCCCGAAATTGTTTGGCGGGAAGGGATCCCACAACGACCAATTTTGAAGGGAGACAACTAGTACATCTTATCCTGACTAAAGGTGGTCTTCGCCTACAAAGCCTCTGATCCTGATTCCATGGTGGGCTCGGTGATGACCTCCGTCCTGCCGTCCTGGCGGTCTTGGTCTTGTTGCACTGGAATGGAAACCTTTGGCAGATTCCTCGGGACTCTGTGTCTGTGCCCGCTTCCTTAGCACCAAAGAGGAAACTGATGTACTACGCCCGCTGGCACCCACCTGGACTTGGTTGTCATGGCTTGTGTCATGCAAACCTCGCGAGGTGGGGGTTGCATTGAGTTCTCCACTCCTCAGGAGCCAGCCAGCCGAGGCTGCCCCTTCCGAAGGTCTTGGTGTCGTCCGCCCGCGAGGCTTGGTCCCTCGCGAGGGTATTGAGTGTCGATGCTAAAGATGAGTCATACTAGGCCTGAAAAGGTGCCATGCCATGGGCCGCAAGTAGGCAAGTCTGGGTACCCTGCTTCCCAGAACACCGACGGTAGCCCCGGGGCCCAAGGCGCGCTCGGACTTGGCTTCGAGGCGAAGCGCCGCAGGCCCCAATCGCGTGCGAGCCCGGTTGACGCATGGTGCCTAGATTGGACGTGGGCGTCTCCTCTCGCCCATGTCGCTTGGCAACTGCTTGACTTGGCGGCCGCCTACTACTAGCACAACCTTACCAGACTCACACGCCGCGCCCAGACTCATCCTTCCTTGCACCTCTCCATCTTGTGACCCTTCCGCCTTCTTCCTTGATTCGGTGCCTCACCAATCTTCCTTTAGCCTCCATGGCCCCTAGGTCAAGAAGAAGAATTGGAGAAGTAGTGCTCCCGCCGAGTCTCGGCTTGATTGGGAGCCTACGCTTGACCGGTCGACGGTGATTAACTCAAAGGGTCTGGCCAAGGTCTGGCTGGCTCTAGCCGCCGGCTCCAATGATTGGAAAAGGACGGTGGTATGTCCTGCTTCCTGGCGCATGGAGGACATGGAGGCCACTGAGATCCCTTTCCACCTCCACGCTCTTCTGGCTGGATTGGTCCCCCTTTCTCCGATTTCTTCAACGCCGTGCTTACGCATTACCAGATCCAGGCGCTGCATTTGGATCTCACGTCCCTCGTCCTCCTTGGCGCCTTCGCCTTCATGTGCGAGGCTATGGTAGGCATCGCCGCGTCTGTCGCCTTGTTCCGCCGCTTCTTCTCACTCCGCCTGATTGATAGCCGCTAGTGCGCGGGGTGCGTGGCCTTCCAAGCTGAAGTGGTGACATCTGGCTTAGGTATCGACTTCGCGCTCCATCCGGATGTGAAAGGATTTTGGAAGCAGAGGGTGTTTGTGGATGCAACCACTCTTAGTCCCTTGCTTCTACTTCCGCGAAGACCAGTGGAGCCCAGCTCCGGCTGGTGCCATGAGCAGCTGGTTGACCGGTGTCTCGTCTTTGTTTGGACATGGCTGGCCGGGCTGAGAACAGCCGGTGTGACCTCTCCAATGGTGGTGAGGGAGTTTGTCGGGCAGCGCATTGTCCCGCACTAGCGTCATTCTCGCCCGATGTGGACCATCTCTGGCCCCGAAGAACGGATAAGGCTCCAGGTGCCTTCGCTCCCTCTCGAAATGTTGTGCACAGTGCTTGAGGTCCTGACCGATGACACGACTCCTGCCAAGCTCCTGAAGAACGGTTGCCTCATGTACAACTGCTTGAACAAGGATAGCTTCATGAAGAAGATGCCCCTCTTCGACGAGTGCGGGCTGCTCCCGGAGGGCCTTGGAGGGCCCCGTGAGAACCCTGTCTTGGTGACTCCAGTAGTTGACGATCCCGCAACGCACGCCCGAAATGTGGGTGTAGAGGGGCGGGCGCCACCAGGCACTCCTGAGGCGATTGGCGAGGAGAAGGTTTCGCTCCGCGCTCTGGAGGCAGCTGCTCCCGGAGTCCCTGCATGCGCTCCCGAGGTCACCTGTTGCCAGCAGGCGCGCCCCATAGGCGCCGGCAAAGTCTTGCGCGCGAGCCCGGTGCGCGCCTCCTAAGCGACTACATGTCCCCGGGCTGCGAAGGATCGCGCCTCAGTTTTCAGCCTGCTTCGCCCGGACCTAGAGGCACTTTGCAAGAAGAGAATGCTGCAGGTCCACGACAGTGGTTGTTTCCGGCGCCTGAAATAGAGGAAATATGAAGCAGTGAAAAGGTAAGTGCCTTATATTTGTGGTTCTCTATGTGCAAAGCCTCTTCTTGACCTTGCCTCTCCAGGGCTCCGCCGGTCATGGCGACGACGGCTCCTGAGGTCCACCGCTCGGGGGCTCCTGACCCGTCGTCTGCTTCGGGCTCCCTGCTCCAGGTACTCGTGCGACCCTCGGCAACAGCTTGTGAGGTTAGTGTGCCTCCGGAGGACCGATGGCCTCATATGTTCTCACCTTGGAGCTGCTTCCGAGGCGCCGAGGGCGTGCCGAGGGCTTTCCTGTTCACCCTTGCGAGTGGTTGGGCTTCCTCCGCTCCAGGTCCGTCTCCGAGTGCTGGGGTTGCGCCACCCAGTCCGTCCGCGAGGGCCAATATGGTGGTTGGGGCGGCGCCAGACACCAGACCCTCACGAGGAACGGACAGGACTCCTTGCGCCCCATCGGTAGCCCCGTGCGCCAAGGAGGGGTTTGAGCACGCGCTGGAGCTCATGCGCGGATGCAGCGTCGTTTGTCACAACCTTCTCCATGAGGCTGCTGGTGCACTTGGTCGGCTTGGGAAAGAGCTCGCCGATGTTGATGCGTGACTTGAGTCGGAGAGCCTTCGCTTGGCGCAGGAGTGGCACCAGCTAAAGGTGGCCATAAATCTCGGGCATCTTCAACATGAGCGCCCCAACGCGAAGGCCGCACTAGAGCTCGCGTCTTCACGGGAGGACTGTGCTCGGGCCTTGGAGGAGGCCAGGGCCACCGACCTTTGTCGCGAGGCTGCCAAGGAGGGCGAGAGGGAACTTCAGGCCTCGAATACCGCCCTTGAACAGTGGATCGAGGCGCGCAAGGCCGCCTCGGTGCTGATGAAGGGAGCGCCTTCCAAAGAGGAGGAGATCTGGAAGCGCGAAGAGGCGCTGATGCTGGAAGCTTCGGAGCGTAGCCTAGACCTTGAGCGGCTGGAGGCGAGGGAGAGTCACGTGACCATGGTTGAGGATGTCATTACCGTCTGTGAGGCCAAGGCCCAGGAGGAGGTTGACCGACGGGTGAGGAAGGCTTGCGCGGTTCTTGCCGAAGAGCACCGCTTTAAGCCGGAACTCCTGGGCGCCGAGGCCGACGGCAGGGCCACCATCCTCCGGGCAAAGTTGGACGAGGCAGAACAGCGCAAGAGGGCCACAAAGGATGCCCATGCCTTAGCCCAAGACGACCTGGCATCCGCCCGCGCCAAACTACGTTCGCTTCAGTGGCAAATTTATGACGCCGCATCCCTTGTGAAGAAGAACGAGGACAAGGTGTGCCGCCGCTTGGCGCTCCAGCACGAGCATGGCCCGATGCTCCAGTCTCTCCGGGTAAGGGCCAATCGGGCTCTGGGCGCCATCTGCGAGGAGAGCTCTCCTCATCCACATGAGGACGACTACGCCAGCCACCTCTGCTTCTTCACCGAGATCGTGACCCGCCTGGAGAGTCAGGCTGCGAGGGCCCGTGAGCTCATTGAAGAGAGAAGTCATGGCCTGCTGGGGCGTGTGTTCTTGCACATCTTCAACCATCTCCAGAATCTTGACCCCCATTTCGATTTTGACGCGGCGATAGCCCCCGTCCCTCGGGCAATTCAGGGCAACCCGGCGAAATGGGTGGACGATCATGTGGATGCCCTAGTTGCGGAGTTAGCTCCTGAGGATGACACGGTCCTTATTGCTACCGAAGAAGGAGATGCGGGTGATGATGACGAAGACGAAGCCTGCGACAGTGAATCCTCGGCGTCCTTTGGCTAAGCTCATGTTTCCTTTTTACTTCGACCTGTATGCAGGAACCTAGGGGGGACGTGAAAGTATTTTGAAGAAAAAAGGGGGTGCCCCTTGCAATGTGTGAAATGATGACATGATTTGTGAGGTAGGATCTGAATTAAGCCGATGCGAGCCTGCGAACTCCCAAGAGGGGTAGTTGTTTGTGACTTATCTCTGGTTCTGTAGATCTTGAGCGGGTCCTGATGTCATGGTAACACCTTCTCCCCGAGGCAATCCCGAGGGCTCGTGAGCCTTTGTGTCTCCCGAGAGGCTACGAGGAGCTAACTGTCGGACCACAGCAGGGTGTCCGCGTGGCAACTGGGTCCTTGACGCCGGGGGGCTTTGGCCTCCCCGAGCTGGCCCGAGGAGCCCGGTGCGCACGTGCGAAGCCCAACCCCCGTTCGCGAGGTTCTCGCGGAGAGGGATAGCAGACGTGAGCCTCACTTGCCAAATGAGAAACCTGAAAGAAAAAAATGCTGCGAGATAAGAGAAAAAGGCAACTTCCCCCCATTTTGACAACATAAGAGAACTCCAAATCATAGTCCAGAAAGTGGCGAATCAATTTATAGAAAACTGGGCGAAAGCAAACAGCCGCGTCCGGCACCTAGCTAGTATTCTTATCTTCCCACCAGCGCGGAGCTAAGTGCTTTCACTGCATGTGAGCATAGTCATTGGGGGACAGTGGCGACGGCCAGCGCAGAGCATGGTGCTTCCACTTGGATGTCGGGTGGAGCCCCCGAGGACCGAGGGCGGCTCTCTGGACACTCCGGGGTGTGTACAGCCCCACTCACTATTATGTGAGAGTATCACGAGAGGAGACCTTCGCAGGCGTGAGCCTTACTTCATATCGCTAGACAAGGGTCCAGCCTTCCGCCACCCCCGACCACCTTTGGGCGTTCGGAAACCAGGATGAGGCCAAGGGGCAAGGAGGACGCTGGAGGCACCCTCGGCGACCACGGGCCCTCTGTTGGGGGGGAGGCTCGCCAGCACCTCCCCCGGCAGAGGACCTACCTTCGTCAAGCACCTTGCTCCGCGCGGTACGGGGAAAGCCCTAGCTCCGGGCTTTTCTCATGCACATCCCAGCGCGCCACATTGGCTTGAGGCAGGGACGGCGCCCTAAGGGCTCCGGACGCCGTTGTGGCTTGGTTCACCTATGGTTCACGGTTAGCGTAAGCATGCTCCGGAGACATCGGTTGTACCGTGCGGCTGTTGCTGATGAAGGTGTAGATGAAGCTCCACGAGGCCTCGTGAGGACGTCCATCTCGCTTGGTCCTAACGCCAAGGTCGGTTGGGGAAACAGTTGAGGATTCCGAGGCCAATATGGCGGGTCTGCCGCTGGTAATGCGGCTGCGTTGGTTGTTCTTGCCCTTGCGTCATTATCCTGCCACGCGACATCTCTGTCTGGTTGGCGCGGTGCTTGGCCGTGGTGATCACCCAGTGCTGGCCCGCTGCTGCCCCGTGGAACGCCGCTCGAGCTCACCACATCCACGAGCATCAGCCCTCTCACTTGGCTTACAGTGCTGCGGCTCGGGTGGGTGTTGCGAGGATCCCAGGGCTCCCTACGAGGAGCCAGGTGAGCCCCGCGGAAGCTGGCGTGTGCTCCCGGTGGCGCCTGAGGTGCCGGCTGGCTACAGAAGGGCAGGGTGCCCCTGCATGCTACCTCGAGAAGCTCTGCTACTCTCTCCAGCAAGGCGTCGTGACCGCCTTCGATCAACCTGCATCGTAGAAGTTCCGGGGCTACCACAACCACGACCCGCATATTTGCCTGCTCCCGGCGCGTGTGCGGGGCTGTTGCCGTCGCGTAGTTCGGAGACCGTGCGTTGGAGCGGTTGCGGCGTTGAGCGGAGGAGGACGACAATGACCCGCGCCGCCCGCAGCTGGTGGCATTGCGTGGCGCATGGACCGCAGGAGGTGCGGGGTTAAGGCCTTCTCCGGCAAGGGGCGTCGCCTAAGCAGGCTGAGCGGCCCCTAGATCGGTGTGGGCCGGCGAGATGCCAGCCATGAGGCGATGATGAACTGAACGGACAAAGAGAAGCTTCGAAGCACCCCTACCTAGCGCGCCAAATTTCGGATTTAGGGCTTTGCAAAATCCTACTATGTTCCAACTCTGGGGTGCGTGCGAAGATCTCAACCTCGCCTATCTATCTACTTAACGTCTCACCAACTAGCACGATGAACTGGAATGTAAAAGAGACACGAGGCAGTTTATCCTGGTTCAGGCCACCTAGCGGTGAGTGGCCCTACTCCATCAGTGTGGTGGATTAATTAGCCTCAAGATGGGCTGTGGATGAACTAGTACAATGGGTGAACGACCTCTAGAGGAGAGGTGTTCTTGCTAGGTGGTGGAAGAGAGGGTCTGAATGATTCGTCCCCTTGTTGGGTGGTGGCTATCCTACTTATAAACTGGCCTTGGTCCTCTTCCCTGAAATGTTTAGCGGGAAGGGATCCCACAACGGCCAATTTTGAAGGGAGACAACTAGTACATCTTATCCTGACAAAAGGTAGTCTTCGCCTTCAAAGCCTCTGATCCTGACGCCACGGTGGGCTCGGTGATGACCTTCGTTCTGACGGTCTTGGACTTGTTGCACTGGAATGGAAACCTTTGGCAGATTTCTCGGGACTCTGCGTCTGTGCCTGCTTGCTTAGCACCAAAGAGGAAACTACTGTAGTGCGTCCGCTAGTGCCCGCCTGGCGTTGGTCATCATGCAAACCTCATGAGGTGCGTGGTAGAGTTCTCTGCTCCTCAGGAGCCAGCCAGCCGAGGTTGCCCCTTCCGGAGGTCTCAGTGTCGTCCGCCCCACAAGGCTTGGTCTCTCGCAAGGGTCTTGAGTGTCGATGCTGAAGATGGGCCGTACCAGGCCTGAAAAGGTGCCACGTCATGGGTCGCAGGCACGCAAGTCTGGGTACCCTGGTTCCCAGAACGCCGACAAAACCTGCCTTTCAGTCCTTCGGAAGCTGCTTGCATGCCAAAGGGGACCTCCTGAGCATCACGCCTTAGGGGCTCTTACCGAACCTCGGACCGCTCACCTCCTGGCCTTGACGATGGCATCGCGACCTGGCATACCAGCGACGGCCAAAGATTGCATGTATGCATTCATGTAAGGATTGAATATAAGAGCATGTGAGTGCATAAGCATGACAGAGCAAGCAATGAGTTACATGTATCCTGGCTATATGCATCAGAGCAAATGAATTACATGAATACATGTGTACCTTCATGTTCATGAATCCTTCTTGCAAATAGTATGTACATCAGCAAGGGATCATCATGTACATGATTGTGATGCATATACTTACCTTGTGGTCTTGAATTGGCTTCAGAAGTAGTGCACTTGAGAAAGCAAGGTTAGATAACACAAGAACACTCTAGAGCAAAGCAGTTTCAGGAAAACACAAAAGTACCAACACTGGGATGGCATGTAATGGATGAGTATTGAGTACTTCATCTGGATATAGACATGTCCCCAAAGATTAAAGATATGCAATAAATTCTAGCGATTTTCTTCCCAGGTAATGAGCTCTTTCTCCCCTTGAATCTGATATTGGATAATGGGAGAAGATAGGGAAACAGAAAATCAGAGCAAAGATAAACATATCAGAGCAATAAATCAATAAATGAATCAGAGCATAGGCACAAGTTATTAGAGCAAGAAAAGATCAGAGCATAAGACAATACTCAGATAACCATACCCATAACTAAACATAACATGTATTTCCCCTCTTAAAGACATGTGAGTTCTCTCCTCTTGATAAGTGTCCATCCTTGTGAAAGAGACTTTGATGTTCTCTTACAGGCTTTGATTGAGCTTTGATGATCTCTCTCTCTCTCCGCCCCTTTGACATCAATTTCCAAGATGGGTTTCTTCATGAATTTGAATCAAGTAAGTTTGGTCCTTGAGAGATACTATAAAGCAGCATATAGCTCGAGGTGCTGGTTGAGGATAAGAATCATTGAGTGGAGCTGGAGAAGAAATCGGATATGCAATGGCAAAACTTTTTCTAATTAGTGAAATCGGTCACTCCGATTTGTTTTCATCGGTGACACCGAGTTGGCGATGTCATGGATGATGCATATCGGTCAGACCAGGTTAGTCCCCTTTGGTTGAACCGATGAACTACACACAAGGGATCCTTATGCTTCGTTCTAGCCGTTGGGCTGGAATCGGTGTGTATGAGTTCAATGCAGAGAGAAAGATTTTGGCAACTCAGCTCACTTGGCAGATAAAATTCTCAAAGATTTGCAATGAATTAATTAAAAGATTTGCAAGCAATTTAAAGAAAATAGAGATACAAAAGGAAAGAGAGTCTAGACTAAGTTTTTTTGAAAGGGGGAACAAGATAGCAAAAGACAAAGTAAAATCAAGAAACACTAGAGAACTTCATCTAGAGATGGGTCGGCGACAAAGTCACCTATGTTAGAGTATATTGACTCAGGAGTCAAGTGAGGTCACTTGATCATATGTCATACTCACCATTTAAGCTCAAAATGGGGTTAACATTTTTCGTTTAAGCATTTTGATGTGTTCACATCTTGTTGAGTTGCTTTGGCTCATGACTTTGAGTAAAGCTTCTCTAAGATGGAAAAACATACCTTGGATGATGTTGATCTTGATCATGTAGTTGAACTTGTGTTGGATGCTCAAAGTTGATGTAGTCCTTCAAGAGTTGTGAGCACCACATGTAGTTTTAGTTCATCTTCCTATTTGGGTCAGTTTTGCAAGGAAAAGCACTTGTGCACCTGAAACGACAATCATGAAACTTGATACCAAATGAAATTTGACATATAGAGGTTGTCAATGGATATATTGAGTGAGTCCATGCATCGTTGATATCAGCATCCATGAAGTAGAAGCTTGGTGATATAGAGATTGCTCAAGATGTGAGGTAATCTTATAGATTTGGGCTCATCCAAGTACCTACAAGGGGTTAGATAGCATGCAAAGGCACAAATATAGATCCAAGACATATGATCAACATCATAAGAGAAATATCAAGGATTAGTCATAAAGAGGCTCATGCCTTCCAAGTATCAAAAGGAGTTTCTACTCCAAGTTTGAGGCATCAATGATATTCAATTCACCTCTGAAACGACAAAATACTTTATCATAAAGCGTTTTGGTAAATATATCTGCCAATTGCTTGTCGGTACGAACATGCTTAAGATTGATATCTCCTTTAGCAACATGATCTCAAATGAAATGATGACAAACTTCAATGTGTTTAGTTCGATAATGTTGCAAGGGATTGTGAACAATCTTAATAGCACTTTCATTATCACAAAGCAATGGAACATGTTTCGCATATATCCCATAATCCTTAATGGTTTGGGTCATCAAAATTAAATGAGCACAATATGATCCAGCGGCAATGTATTCCGCTTCGGCGTTGGATAAGGATACCGAGTTTTGTTTCCTGGAGGACCAAGACACAAGAGATCTACCCAGAAATTCAAAAGTACCCAAAGTGGACTTTCTATCAACCTTGTCACCGGCACAGTCCGAATCGGAGTAGCCAACTAGATCAAAAGAATACCTCTTAGGATACCAAATGCCAAAGTTTAGTGTATGAATTAAGTATCTCACTATCCTTTTCACAGCCTTAAGATGACATTCTTTGGGAGCCACTTGATATCATGCACACATTCACACACTTAGCATAATATTAGGATGGGAGGCACATAAATATAACAATGAACCAATTATAGAGCGGTAAACCTTTTGGTCAACCGGTTTGCCATCCTTAGTCAAGTCAAGATGTCCACTAGTAGGCATGGGTGTTTCGTACCTTTCCTTTCTTGCATGTTGAACTTATTGAATAGATCTTTGGTATACTTTGTTTAAGAAACAAAGGTACCTTCCTTAGTTTGCTTGATTTGCAGGCCAAGGAAAAATTTGAGTTCACTCATCATAGACATCTCAAACTTCTCCAACATTAGCCTTCCAAACTTTTCACTAAAATAGGGATTAGTAGAACCAAATATGATATCATCAACATAAATTTGGCACACAAATAATTCACCATTGACCCTTTCAGTAAAAAGTGTGGAATAAATTTTCCCAACTTCAAAGCCTTTTTCAATAAGAAATTTGGTCAAGCATTTATACCATGCTCTAGGAGCTTGTTTAAGACCATAAAGAGCTTTGTGAAGTTTGTAAACATGATTAGCTTTCTTGGGAATAACAAAGCTAGGAGGTTGTTTAACATAATATTCCTCCTCAATTCCACCATTAAGAAAATCACTTTTAATGTCCATTTGATACAAAGTAATGTCATGGTGATTAGCATAAGCAAGTAAGATGCGTACGGACTCAAGTCTAGCAATGGGGGCGTATGTCTCACCGTAATCCATACCTTCGACTTGAGTGTAGCCTTGGGCAACGAGGCGCGACTTGTTGCGTACAACTTGTCCATCTTCATCTTGCTTATTCAGAAACACCCATTTGGTTCCAATGAAATTGTGATTGTCGTCGGGGTTCTCAACCAATGTCCAAACTTGGTTTCTCTTGAAGTTATGTAGTTCCTCATGCATAGCATTCACCCAATCCAGATCATCAAGAGCATCTTCAACCTTCATAGGTTCAGGGTTAGATATGAGAGAGTAATGCTCACAAAAGATAGCTGAATGAGATTAGAGCGAGTGATTCTCCCAGTTTGAATGGCATTGTAGATTTGTTCAACGGGAGGATCTCTTGCAATTCTTCATCTAACTCGTGAGAGCCTTTATTTGGGTCGGGGTCGAACATCCTCTTCATTGTCTTCTTCTTCTGCTTGTCCTTCTTCATTGTCTTGTGGAGGTGGAGAAGGAGGTCGTTGAGGTTCATATTGTTGTACTTCCTTGTTTCCTTCGTCTTGACGTCTTCCACTTACGGATGCCTCCAAGTCAACTTGTGGTTCACCTTGGCATGAGGTTGAGGCTTCCACTTGAATGGATGAAGTACTCTCCTTCACCTCCGTTGGGCGAATCTTGCCAATAAGCAAGTCTTGGATAGCTTCCGAAGGATCCTTCTCTCCTACATCAATTGGCAATTGCTCTACTTGCGAGCCGTTAGATTCATCAAACTTCATATCTACCGTCTCTTCAACCTTTCGGGTGAAATTATTGTAGACAAGGTAAGTGTGAGAGTTTGAGGCATAACCGAGTAGAAAACCTTCATGAGATTTAGGGGCAAATTTCGAACGACGATGCTTGTCAAGAATGTAGCACTTTGAGCCAAATACTCGAAAGTATCCAACTTGGGGTTTGTTACTGGTGAGGATCACGTATGCCGTCTTGCCGAGAAGCTTGTGAAGATAT
>LR738711.1:479551576-479609475 GCA_902687465.1 Secale cereale
CCCCGCTCCACGGTCACAAATGAATGCAACTAAAAATCCAAAAATAAACAAATTTGATTATATTTTCAAATAACAAATTTGATGATATTTTCAAATAATAAATTTGATGATATTTTTTCGATTCATAAATATTTTCGAATAACAAATGTGATGATATTTTTAAAAAAATTATTACTGTTTTTATAAAAAAATATTACTGTTTAATATTCATAATCATTTTATAAAAAATTATTAGATGCAACAAATAATAATAATAATAAATTTACTTATGGCGCACCTCTGGCTGGTGCGCCATTGCTATTCAAAAAAAAGTTACTTATGGCGCACCGTTGGGTGGTGCGCCATTGCTATCTAAAAAAAAGATTACTAATGGCGCACCGCTAGGTGGTGTGCCATTGCTAAACCTCTCCCCACACTAAAATCCCCAATCTCTAACATTTCTCTCTAATCCCTCCCCTGCCTCATCTCACCCGCGCCCGACCACCACCGCCCCCGTGCTCGCGTCCCCGGCCGTTCTCGCTGCCCCCGCTGCACCGGACCACCACCGCCCCCAACGCCCCCTCCCAGAGACGAGCGCCGCCTCCCTCGTCGTCCCCTCTCTGCCCGTGCCCGCGCCCTCGACGTCCTCTCGCCCAAGCGCCCCCTCCCCCCGCGGCCCCGCCTGCGTCAACCACGTGCTCGCCGTCTAACACCGCGCGGGCTGCCCAGGAGGACCGTCGCCGTCTTCCTCTTTGACTACGAGGACCCGGACGAGCTAGGACGCCCTCGAGCCATCCTTTCGACGCTCGCCGATTTCCTCCGCCTCGGCCAACATCGCCACCGCTCGACGCCGAATTCGCGCCGCCTCGACTAGCTCCGGCTACCCCGAGTCGCCCTCGATCTCCCAAGTGAGCACCCGAGCCGCTTCCCCCTCTTCCCCCTCTTGATTTCCTTCAGATGTGTTCTAGGGTTGGGGGGTGGAGAATTTTGGACAAGGAAAGGGGCTTGGAGAATTAAGTAGCTAGGGTTGGGGGTTTGCAAGAGAAGAATCTTTAGGCTTACTCACTGTTCAATTTGTTGCTGTGAGTTTGAATTTGCTGTTCTCAGTACAGTAGTTTACACTGGTTGTCAAGCTGTAGAGGAACTATAGTGCCAATACTGAAAATGTTCAGTGTTCCAATACTGTAGAGAAACTATAGTGCCTATTATTCAGTTATGACTCCTTCACTGAAACTGTAGTGTTTGATAAAACTAAGATGTAAACTAAAGGAGTTTGTTATTTGCAGAAGCTGTAGCATACTCCAACAAGTGATAAATGCACTCAAAAGTTCACTAAGAAAATGCAGATGCTTCTCACTTGTTACTGAAAGTTTTCTGGAGTGATAAATGCATGCAAAATAAGTTCAGTTAACTGTTACTGTTGCTGTATGAATTCCAACCAGGTCAATTTGCTGTCAATTTCTCTGTAATACTCAACCAGGTTTATGCAAAATGAAGATCAACCATGTTTATGTAATAGATCAAATTGCAACAGATTATTTGCAGTAGATCAAACAACAGTAGATTACTCAATATTCTTGCCATTTGTTGATAGGTTATAAATATTGACCATAAATAAGAATGAATATTGACCATTTGTTGCTATTAGCACATGTTGAAGTGTACCTGATGATGCTTCTGTAGAAAATTCAGTCTTCCTCCTCAGGCATGTGTTGTGTGACCTGACAAAATATAAATGTGGTGTGTGCCATGTGTTGGTAATTCAGTAAAGTCAAACAAGCACTGGATTTAGGCATGTTGCTTGCTGAAATTGTAGCAGCAACAACAACTATGGATGAATGATGAACATGTTATAGTGGTCAGATTAGTTCAGCAACAACAACTATTTTCAATTTGTCTTATGGGTCATTTATAGTGGTCAGATTAGTTCTGCATTTAAACAAGTCCCAATGGACCTACTGCCAGCTTATTTGTTCTAGGACAATTTATCTAATTTTGTTTACTATGGGGTCAATTAGCATGTAAACATTCTTTCAGTCCCTAAGGGCATCACAGACAATTTATGCCAAATTTGCAGTTTCACAGTCACTAAGTGTGTGTAGAAAAACGATAACTTACACTAGTTTTGTAGCCTCCAGCAAGTTTACGAGCAAACATAATTTTCCTTCTCTTTTAGAAATATGCAGGCAGCTCCCTAATCAGTGTTGTTGTTGGTTGCTGTAAAAAAACTAGTTACCAGTGCACAAATGAGTCTGAGACATGCCAAGCTAAGCTACTCACCATTTGAACTTCAAAGTATAGTTTTACAAGCTTCTGCAACTTTTTCTTAACTATTGCTGCTGCTGTTATGCCTGTATTCACTACTGTTGCTGCTGTACTTGTGATGATGTTGTACTTGTGATGATGCTACTTGTGATCTTCTGAAATGACCCATTGGCGACTTCATTACGTGGGGATAATGATTTTGCAGGTACCCCGAGAGGCCCTTGAGTTTGCTGGAATGTCGATTAACTTCCGTTCTGGCAAATTCGGGTACTCCATATCTCCTATTTTTAGCAAAGGTCATGCTGAAATTTTTCGTGAATTTTAGCATGACTTTGCTAAAAATAGGACATATGGGGTACTTGTGACTAATGCATGGGCCGGGGTATCTTAGTACTTAATTAAGTAGGATCAACTGCCCTTTATTCTTGCTGCATTAAACGATAGGCGGCAATAGAGCCAAGTGATTAGGCCCAACTTAGAATTCTCCTTCCCAGCTTAGCTTTTAGGATGCCTCAGTGTCGACAAACCATAAATTATAAAACCTTGGCTTTTAGGGTGCCTCGGTGTCGATAAAAACCTAAATGATGAAAGCTTAGGCTTTTAGGGTGCCTCGGCGTCGAAAAATCCTCAATGATAAAAGCTTAGCTTTTAGGATGCCTCGGTGTCGACAAACCCTAAATGATGAGACCATGATCTTGTTCCTTAACAATAACCAACTTTTTGACCAAACTTTTTTCCTAATTAGAGAGAAACATGGCCCACAACGATGAGGCCGGGGGTTCGGGCGGCAAGGCATTCTGGGAGCTGTCCCAGGAGATGGAGGAACAACCTCACTTGTATGAGGACGCCGCCTTCCCCATTGATCCTGACACCACTGATGGTGCCATCGAGGATGACCCCACTGATGGTGCCGTCGGGGATGACACCACTGATGGTGCCGCCGAGGATGCCACCACTAATGATGGCGGCGCACGCACAGATGGCAGCCAACCAAAGAGGCAACGGAAGGACCGGCGCCCGACCGTGCTCCGCACCGTTAAGGAGAAATTTACTGAAGTGGACTTCGACGGGAATCCAACAGCGCCCGAACGAATAGTCAAGGGGTACTCGCTTCAGCTCGGGTGCATTCTCCGGAGCACCGTCTCGATCAACACCGAGAACCCGAGGCATCCTGACCGAGGGAATTTGCGCAACCACCTCTTTATGAAGCTGCACGAACGATACAAGTTCCCCGCTAAATTTGAGAACACAAGCCTCAAAGGGAATAAAGTGAACAATGCCGCCCTCACGAAGATGAGCACGGCCCTGTCTACTTGGAAAAGCACGGTGAAGAGAATGATTGACAAAGGTTTTAGTTATGAGAAGATCAAGGAGAAAAATCCTTCGATCACCGAAGATGACTACAACGACTTCAAGATCAAGTGCTCGAGCACCACAACCTCCGAATCAAGTCAGTGGGGGAAAGAAATGCGGGAGCTGAACTTAGGGGAACACACACTCGGTCCCGGCGGTTACAGAGTGGCGGAGCCTATATGGGACAAGGAGGAGGCAGACCGTGCCGAGCAAGGCCTACCGCCCCTCTTCGATAAATACGGTGACAAGCAGACCAGGAACTTTGTCAGGGCCCGGTACAAGAAGGACCCGAAAACAAAGGAGCTTACCACGGATCCGAAGACCAGGGCGCTTGAGCTTGTTCTGGTAAGGAATATACCCCCGCGTAATTAGCTCCATATGGTTGCATTCTAATTAATGAAGCCAAATTTCTAAATGGTTCACATTCCTTCCGCAGGCGACTAAAAGCAGTAGCGCGGGGTCGACTAAGAGCAACCCTTGGGACACCACTCTAAATAGGGCGTTGAATGTAATGAAGAAAAAGGATAAGCTCAGTAAGTCGTTGTCAGCTGGTCGTGTGGCCGGTAAAGGCTTGTCCACAAAATGGTTGTCATACTATAACGCTGGTGGGCGAAAGGAGAAAAAGACCTCGGAAAGCCAGTTGCGCGAGGTTCAAGAACTCAAGGCACAAGTGGCGCGGATTCCGGAGATTGTCCAAGAGCAAGTGCAACAACAACTGGGAGCGACGATCACCGCCATTGTGCCTACCTTGATTGAGGGGTTGCAGGCATGGATTGCGGGTGGCCAACAGGGGCCGCCCCCGATTCCCAGCTTCAGGGCCAGCAACTCGCAGAACGCGATGGCGGGGCCATTGGTGTCTCCGGCGGAGGCGGCATTGGTGTCTCCGACGCCGGCACGGGAGCTTAATGCTCCCGGGTGTACGCCGGCCGGCACCTCTGCAGCAAGCGGCCCCTTCGTCAATTGCACGCCCGCCGTTGACGGTGCCTCGACATTAGCCGAGCTCGACGCCGTCATCACGGTAACTAATTAAGCCTCTCTCGGCCGAGGACTTCATCTCCTTGCCTTTGACTGGGCATCCCTGATGCCCTACATGTTTTCGCAGGGCGTCGCCGACGTTCCGTGCACTCTCCTGCACTTCCTGAACAACGAGTTGGTCGATGTCGCCAAGGCCAAAATTGTTCAACCGGGCAACCCCGTGTTCCACGGTACTAGGATGCCACCCACCTTGTATAGGGTTCAATTGGTTCGGGTGCTGCCAGGCTGCGACGAGTTGTTACCTCCGATTTGACCCATCGGGGCCGATGAAGATGATGTGATGACCCTCAGCGCCTGCCTAAGCTGGCCCCTGCTTTGGCCGAAGAGCCAGATTCGTTTAGGGGCGGGGGACACCACCCCAAAGACAACACCGCCAGTCGTGCCGGCGCCAAGCCATGGCAAGACCGCCGCAACGGTGCCGAACATCCCTATGCCACTGGATCCAAACATGCATATGGCACAGGATCCGAACAACGACGACGACAACGACGACGATACATTTGCCAACGTCGATGAGTACTTTGCCGATCATGGGTACGATGGCGACTTCATGGGGCCTCCTTCTCAAGAACCCAACCCTACAAAAGACGTGCGCGATCTAGCTGGTACCGCGGAGAAACCAAGTTGCAACAGGCGTCGTCTGCCGTTCAGTTCTCAGGAGACGCCTCCAGCTGCCGACTTCGCCGAGCCTCAGATAGGCGAGGTGCGAAATATTATCAGCCCCAACACACTCAAGAAGGTGGTCTCTGAGCAGAACTCGGTCCCATTACAGGAGAAGAAGAAGGCACGGAAAAGAAAGACTAACAAGGGTGCGAGCCAGGCGGCACCGAGTACGATCTGTGCTCAGGACGGGCCACCTTCACCTGAGGATATAATGAGGAGGGTGCATGTGGCGGCTAGGCCGATGCTACCGAGTAATATGCTCAATGCTGCAACCGGTGCTATGCGGAGTCTGCATGACAGTGTTCTTTCTTTGGAGAAGCGGCGTCTTAGAGAGAAGGATGTGGCATACCCGGTTTTCGCGGCCAAGGTGCCAGAGGGCAAGGGCTTTGTGGATAACTCCATCGGGGGTACGATCGTCCTGCGGTTTGATGACATCTACACTATGTTGAACCTTCATCCGCTGCACTACACCTTCGTTCGGCTATTTTCGCTGAGTATGGAGATGCGGATCATTAGAGACAAGACCCCGGTCATCGTGATAGTCGACCCCTTCTACATGCATGCCAAGATCATGGGCGGCGCTGGGGACCGGCAAGTCGCGAGTTCTTACCTCGAAGGCGTCATTCTGGCAAACTGAGATAAGGATAACTTCCTCGTGCCTTACTTTCCCGAGTAAGTCGTCCCCTCAACCGCCCCGTAACATATGAATTCTTAGATTTCGATCATTTTTCTTTTAACATCCCGTGTTTTGTGCAGTGACACACATTGCACACTCATCCTCCTAAGCCCGAAATATTCCACGGCCACGTATTTCGACTCAGACCGTCAGTCGAAGGTAGACTACACAAATGTCAAGATAGTTCTTGATGATGTTCTCCCCGGCTACGCCAAATCTGGAGGCACCTTCACCAGGCCTATTCGTAAGTACGGCAAGCACGTGTTCTCCCACAATACGATGTTCTGCTGCATCAAGTAGCCGCCTGGCGGTCACAAGGGTGCCTACTACGCCATCCATCACATGCGGGCGATCGTACGGGACCATCATCACCTTCTGCTACCGAGTAAACTCAAAGATTGGGCCGCGAGCGTGTCGGCAATCCCGGACGTGGACATCAGACAAGAATTCTTTCGCATCCAGTCGGAGTTTGCGGAAATCATCGATCAAGATGTCCTTCGCACCTCGGGGCAGTTCTACCTCAGAAATCAACCGCCCAACAGTGACATAGACACAATGCTAAAAATGCAGGCTGACAACGCCCGCGATTTCATGACTCCCACGATAGACGGTGGCTTCATCCACGCTCCGGTCCCTTGAGTCGAGTTGAAAGTAGTGATGCTGTGTCTAGTTCTGAAACATCGATTGGCTCATGTTGTAATTAAACTTTAATGAACTTGTAGTATGTCTCTTTGGTTTCGACATTCATTCAACTTAGATGTAATCGATGCTATTAATGTCTTGCTTTTCTCTTCCGATCGTTCTGTTGAATACTTATATATTGCTTATGTATTGTCTGTGAATTGGTACTAACGTTTCGTTTGGCTAGTGCATAGCGATGCCGTCGTATGTCGTGTACAAGGGTAAGGTTCCCGGAGTCTACGACGACTGGAGGAGTGTCGGAGACAGGTTCACCATTTCAGCGGTAACAGTTACAAAGGGTACACCACTAGGGCCGAGGCGGAATCTAGATACGCCCGCTATCTAGCAGGAGAGGGGAGGGAGCGTTGGAGGAACCGGATGAAGACGAGTTTCATCGTGATGATGCTCATTGTGATGACCACAGCTCTCTTCTATGTGATGGTAGTTTAGATGATCGATATAGACTTGGAATGTGAAGACAAACTCGCTACTCGCGGTCTCGAGACTTGTAATATAATGTTCTATCTTTGTTCGATCTTTTGAATTCGGAGACTAATATGATGAATTGTATTCGGAGACTAATATGATGAATTGTATTCAGAGACTAATCTTCTATTGTATTCGATGAATATGTTGTTGTTGTGTGCTGGTGTCTATATTCTGTCCAATAATACATTTTGCAACCTGTGCCAAAAACAGAAAAGTAAAAAAATAATAAAAAAAACTAATATTCATACTAATGGCGTATGACATCACAGTGCGCCATTAGTATGCCAAAGGATACTAATGGCGCATCATCCAATAGTGCGCCATTAGTATGCCAAAGTTACTAATGGCGCATCAGGCAAGAGTGCGCCATTAGTACGCCAAAGCACCTGGGTATATATGGCCCCCTAGGAGGCATACTAATGGCGCATCGTGGTCTATACTAATGGCACACCTGTGGTGCGCCATTAGTAAAATATACTAATGGCGTGGCACTAATGGCGCACCACTAATGCGCCATTAATGGCCAAAATTGGTGCGCCATTAGGAGGCCTTTTCCTAGTAGTGTTTCTTGCAAGCTCACTAAACATGTCCTTGTCTCTGGTCATATGATCTATGCAGGCACTATCAAGAACCCATTCCTTTCCTTTGGTTGCGTAACCGCTAAGATTAGAATACCAAAGTGTCTCATTGACTCATCAAGATCAAAGTCACTATATTCACTTTCGCCATAATATACATGCTCAACATCATCATCATCCGTGTGATCATCACCTAGGACAAGTGATTCATTAGAATTTTGATAATGACAATGTTCAAGTTTGCGAGTTAGAATAGCTTCCGCGATAATGTGGCTAATGATTCCAACGTCACCCTTAGCACGCATAAGATCACATAGCTCAAATAAGCATTCATCAAACTTGGGATCACTAGGCTTCATCTTTTGAAAAGCAATGGATTTTTGAAGGATATTATCTAGACTTTTCAAGGAATAGTTAGGAAAGCTTTCTTCAAGAAATTTCCATATAGTGTAGGCACATTCTAAGTTAGGCAACTCTCTAAGCAAATAGTTCGGTAAAACTCTAACAATAAGATTGACAGTTCTAGTGTTCCGAACCATGTCAAGATACTCATCGGGGATAAAATGCATAGGATCAATAGGAGGCACATAAGGGCTAAGAATATACTTTTTCAAATGATATTCATTAGAAATCTCAAGCATGTCATTTTTCCATTCCCTATAAAACTCCGCTTCAAGTATAGGCACTCTGCGTCTCATACTCCCAATCGTAGACATATCCATCTTCCTCCAACGGTGATTAAACCAAAGTAATGGAGACCAAAACTCTTATACCAATTGAAAGGATCGAACAAGAGGTATCTAGAGGGGGGTGATTAGATCCTCGTAAAGAAAAATAGCATTTTTAAATTCTTTAGGTTGAGGTGGAGCTCTAGAACAACATTAAGCATTCACAATGCATTTCAAGCAAGCAAAGCACGTGTATAGGCATGGGAGAGAGTAAAACATGCTAGTTGCAAGAAAGTTACAAACCTACAAATACAATTCTAAGAGTGTAGTAGCAGAAAGTAAAGCATTGCATATGAAGTTAAAGGGAGAGGTTTGGATAGTGCAAACGCAATGGAGACACGGAGATTTTTGGCGTGGTTCCAATAGGTGGTGCTATTGTACATCCTCGTTGATGGAGACTTCAACCCACGAAGGGTAACGGCTGCACGATTCCACGGAGGGATCCACCCACAAAGGGTCCACGAAGAAGCAACCTTGTCTATCCCACCATGGCCAATGCCCACCAAGGACATGCCTCACTCGGGTAGATCTTCACGAAGTAGGCGATCTCCTTGTCCTTACAAACTCCTTGTTCAACTCCACAATCTTATCGGAGGCTCCCAAGTTACACCTAACCAATTTAGGAGACACGACTCTCTAGAAAGTAATAAATGGTGTGTTGATGATGAACACCTTGCTCTTGTGCTTCAAGTGATAGTCTCCCCAACACTCAACTCTCTCTCACAAATTTGAATATGGTGGAAACATGATTTGAGTGGAAAGCAACTTGGGGAAGGCTAGAGATCAAGATTCTTTTGGTAGGATTGGTATCTCTTGGTCTCAACACATGAGTATGTGGTTCTCTCTCAAAAAATGTGTAGTGAAAGTGTAGGCACGTTCTGATGGCTCTCTCACGGATGGAGATGGGGTGGAGGGGTATATATAGCATCCACACGAAATCCAACCGTGACACACATTTGACCAGACTTGGTCTGATCGAATAGGTGAACTCGGTCAGACCGAAGTAGTTCAATATGTGAACGTTAGGAATCTCGGTGGGACCGACATGATCAACTCGGTCGGACCGATGTGCTAGGGCTAGGGCAAAACCTCATCTCGGTGAGACTGGTCGCATGAACTCGGTGGGACCGATTTCAGCAAAGGATCAAACAAAGAGTTGGTCAAGCAAACTCAGTGAGACCGATTGCACTTTTCGGTGAGACCGAAACATTAGAAAAGGATCACAGAGAGTTTACCATGCAAACTTGGTTGGACCGATCGCTCTTCTCGGCGAGACCAGAATGTTACGAAAGGATCACAGAGTGTTTGCAATGCCATCTCGGTGAGACCGAGATCCATATCGGTGAGACCGAATTGTCCAGGGCTTGTCGCAGTGGCGCCGAATGGATCAAATCGGTGAGGCCGAGTTTGACTTTAGGTTTTGGATATATGTGGAATTTGAGAAAGTGGCTGAGGGTTTTGGAGAAATATCACTAAGCACTTGAGCAACCGGATCATTAAGCAACACCTCATCCCCTTTTAATAGTATTACCTTTCCTAAAGACTCAATGTGATATTGGATCACTAAAATGGAAATGCAGAGTCTTGAGCTTTTGCCAATCTTTGTCCTTAGAATCTTGAAGGGTTTCCACATTCTCATGTCCTTGACAGCTTGAAAGAGTTCCACATCCTCTTGTCCTTGCCACTCCAATGTTGAACTTATCTGAAATACACTAGGTAAAGGTTAGTCCAACAGGGGATATGTTGTCATTAATTACCAAAATCACCTAGGGAGCACTTGTGCTTTCACCATGCGTGGCGAACGTCGCCCCGCATCATCCAGTGCAGCTGCCGCGGGTAGCGAGCTGTGCGTCTGCGTCAACATCCCATGACTCAACAGTGCTGCTTCTTAGGAGCTCCTTTGGTCGTCCCGCATAGGACGGTGTGGGAGCCACCACACAGCTACATATGTATGCCGTTCGTCCTACCGAACACGGATGCCTTGCACCAGCGCTGCATGCTGGGCATCCTGGTAGCTCACGAGGCCAGGCGCTAGGCGATCCTGGCAAAGGAGGAACCGGAACCTCGTGAGCCCCCTGGACCTCTGGAGTCCCAATGGACTCAGGAGCCAACCGGGCCGCGAGGAGCGACTTCTGCGGCGCACATCTTCAGCTACTCTGACACTTCTACAACGACGGTGAAAGGTGACTCTTTGATTTGCTCAGTTGAGTGCGCCCCTCAGGTTGCATCATCCTCAAGCTGTTAGGGCCCGCCCCTGCAGCCAGTATCGTTTTGCGCATGTATCAGAACTGGCCTTGCCTTTGATGAATTTCCTTAAGCATTTAAACCTACATGTTCGGTGTTTCGTCACCTAGAGAGTCGTCGTGCCCTAACTGAGCTGAGCCAGGGCGCACAATCCGGTTCCTTTGATGCGGTACGGGATGCCTCTGCGGGAACCGTGCATTGGGGGCTCCTCCCATGGTTATTGCATGAAGAAGCCTAAGCACGACGCATGTGCTCAGGTCCGTCCCTGTAGCGTCAATAAACCCAAGAGACCGAGCTTTGTCTAGCTGGCTGGCCCCGTTCACCTCATCTCCTGAGGTCCTTGGTGCTCGGCCTTGTCATGCAATGGCCTCCGAAGGTTCATTTCGGCACAGGTTATGGCAGTTACATAAAGCTCTAGAAGACCAGGCGCAACCCGCCTTGAGGTTGGGCCTCGTGAGTCCCGTGCTGGCTCACGGGTGCCCATATACAACTCCTCATGTTGGGATGTAAATGCCCGGAGCAACCCCGTAGAGGGACCTCCCACCCACGCATCTAGTGGAATCCCATGCTCCGCGCTGTTGGACGACACGGTCGAGATGCAGCTATGCCCATGCTTAGTGGAAGCCCTATGCTCCACGCTGGGGATAAACAACTGAGGGCGCCTTTGGGATGCACTAACCTCAGGATGGCCTCTCGGCCAACCGATCAATCTCTCGATGTGATGAGCGCAAGGGGGATGGACATGGGGGCTACGCTCAGGCTCGACCTAGCGCACGCCACCTCACCAGGTCCTTGCACCTGGTCCTTGTGCACCCCTCCCAGGCAACGGTTGACGAGAAAAGGTATGGAGGTCATGAGGGTAACTCATACATCAAGGGGGACCACTGGGCATCATGGCCCAAGGGCCTAACCAGCCTCGTAGCCCCTCGCCCCTTGGTCTCGTCCTGGTGATCCATATGCCCCAACGGCGGCTGAGGTTTGTGCGGGATCAGGCCCTACCGACACAGAGTACGAGTGCCCTCATGACAATCTAACTGGCAGAATATTGAGCATGTTCGCACGTCAAGGGGGACCCCAGAGCATCGCAACTCAGGGGCTTACTAGTCACATAGCCCCTCACCGCTTGGTCTCGTCCTGGTGATCCGACGCCCCAACGACGGCTGAGGTATGTGCGGGGCTGGGCCCTGCCGATGCAGAATGCTAAGGCACGCATAAGGGAAATTGCGGAGTTCCAGCTAGTTATTACAAAGCGTAATGTTCCACAAATTTAAGCAAAAGTTCTTATGCCTCCACGAGGCATGATGGATGTTGCAGGGTCAAACTAATCAACAAAGGAACTACCGCAAGCTCCTCATGATGAGCCACCTCGCACGCGGACCTCATGACTAGTGCTATGTTCCTTGTGATCTCACTGGGGCAAGGAAACCTGCCTCTCAGTCCTTCGGAAGCTGCTTGCACGCCAAAGGGGGCCTCTTGAGCATCGCACCTCTGGGGCTCTTACCGGACCTCGGACAGCTCACCTCATGGCCTTGACCATGGCATTGCGACCTGGCATACCAACGACGGCCGAAGCTTGCCAGTGGACTGGGTCTTGCCGGTGTAGAGCACTAAGCTACCGCTATAATGAAAGCGGGAACCATGCTACGGCGAGAGATGCAAGCACGACATCAAATAGGACATGATAACATCAAAGTGCGAGCGCTGCAGTTTTTACATACCCCCACGGGGCCCTTCATGATTTTCGCGCAGGAACGAAGCAAAAGGAAAAACCTCCTAAGGAACCATGGCCTTGGCGGCATCACCAGCTCCGCCGGGATGGCACCTACCCCTCACCTAGGCCCGGGCGCGGCTACACGGCGGCTCATAGCTGTCGTCGTCACTCGAGCCTAGTTCGGATGAAGCGATGTTGCTGTCGGAGGAGTCGCAGGCAATGCCAAGGGCAAGTTCACCGCCGGTGGCCTCGCCGCCTCGCTGACCCGCGAGGGAGTCGCTGCCTCGGACGCCTCCCCTACGACGGCATTCCAAGCGTCGACCGTCCTCCCCAAAGACCTTGAAGAGGAGCATCGAGTCGCCATCATACTCGAAGTGGATGGCGTGCTACCCCTCCGGGTTGCAGGCGCGGGCGATCACGCCCCATCCTCGGGTCATCAAGACGTTGCCGGAGTCTGTGACCTTGATGTCCACATCTGACGCTTGGCTGCGGCAACCGCCGTGTTGCAGCCACGCCTCGCTCCCCGTGGTTGTCCGCATCCTGGGAACCGGGGTACCTAGACTTGCCTGCCTGCGGTCCACAGTGTGGCTTCACCAACGACCTAGTACGGCCCGTCTTCGACATATACAAGACAAGACCCTTGTCAGGGGCCAAGCCTCGTGAGGCAGACGACGCCAAGACCACCAAAAGGAGAAGCCTCCCTAGGCTAGCTCCTGAGGAGCAGAGATTCATATGCAAGCGCCGGCCTCGTGAGGGTCGAGTGATGCCAGCCATGATGACCGAAGCAAGGCGGGCGCCAGCGAGCGCAGAATGGCAGGTTTCCTCTTTGGTCCTAAGGAGACAGGCTCAGACGTAGAGTCCCGAGGAATCTGCCAAAGGTTTCGATTCTCGTGCTACAAGACCAAGACCACCAGGACAGCGGGACGGAGGTCATCGCCGAGCCCACCATGGCGTCACGGCCAGTAGCTTTGCAGCCGAAGACTACCGTTCGTTAGGATAAGATGTACTTCTTGTCCCCTTTCAAATTGGCCGTTGTGGTATCCCTTCCCGCCTTCCTTTTGGCGGAAGAGGACCAAGGCCTCTACAAGTGTAGGATAGCCACCACCCAGCGAGGGGATCGGATCAACCGAAACCTCTTCCACACCCACCTTCACAAGAACATACCTCGCGAGGTTGTTCTGCCCCTTGTACTAGTTCATCCTCAGCCCCTGAGGCTAATCCACCACAAAGCAGGAGTAGGGTCTTACACCGCGAGGTGGCCCGAACCTGGGTAAATTGTTGAGTCTCGTTCCTTGCGAGTCTGATCGAGCTAGGCCTTGAGAGTGGCAAGTAGATAGGCTGGGGAGGTTGAGTTCTTCGCACACGCCCATGTGTTCGAACCTTTGTTTGGGTCAGCGGAGCCTTGAATCCAACATTTGGCGCGACGGATAGGGGCGTGTCGAAGCCTCTCCTCCGTCGTTCGATTCACCGCTGTTTCGCCGTTCTCATGGCCAATGCTCGTCGAGTTCGTGATGACCGATGGGCTGCCCTCGCTGCACGCGTCACCCAGACCGCGCCTGCGGGCGATGGCGTCCCCCACCATTCCCTGTCACATGCGGCCGACGCCACCACCGACCCTGCAGCCCATGAGCGAGAGGAATCATCGCTGCTTCCATCCGTGCGGCATGAGGGATGCGCTATCACTCCTTCACTGGTTCCAGCCTCTGCCTCGCCATCCCATGGTCATCGCGGCCTAGTGAACTCACGGGCTGAGCTGCATATGGCGCACGAGCTCCTGCGCTACCACCCGGCCAACGACCACTACGTGGACTAAATCGACCGCATCACTGAGCTTGTCAGCGCCACTCGGGAAACCCCCTGCACCGTCTCGCTCGCTGCCTCCCCCGCTACCTCAGGCGGGTGATGTAGCCCACGGTGCACCTCCTCCTCCTCTCTGGCACGACATCGTCCCAGAGCCAAGGCGTGAGGGGCCCAGCGTGACCCTCCGTGCAGGGCGCCTGCACATGATGAAGAAAGCTGCTAGGTAGTGCAGCGACCTCGGGAGGAAGCGTGTGCGCTCCTCGTACCTCCACGCCAAGACCGTGTGCCACACGAGGCGGTGGTCCATGAGCCCCAAGACCAGGATGCCCTCCACGGCAGGCCCCTGTGGGCGGTTTGGGTTGTCGTGCATTCACTCTAGAACTGCGCCGCGTCATCTGGCTTGGCAAGTTCAGGCCCGACCTGCCTCCGCGCTACGACGGCACTCCTGACCATCGCTGAATTCCTCCAGCTCTACGAGCTGAGCATCGAGGCGGCAAATGGCGACGAAAAGGTCAGGGCAAACTGGTTTCCCATGGCTCTCAAAGACGGCGCGCGCTCATGGCTTTTGAACCTCCCCGCGGGATCAATCTCTTCCTGAGAGGACATGCGCGAGCGCTTCATCGCCAACTTACAGGGTACCCGGGACCACGCTCCTGCTGTGGGTGATCTTCGGCGCATCAAGCAGCAGCCAGGGGACACCTTACACAAGTACATCCAGCGTTTCACCAATGTTCGCTTCAAGATCCCAAGGTTTTGGACAAGGCCATCATCTCAGCGTTCACTAATGGCGTCCGGGATGTCAAGATGAAGGAAGAGCTCTCCATACATGAGGACATGTGCTTGGCTCTGAAGATGTTCAATCTCGCAACCAAATGCGCACAGGGAGAAGAAGGCCGCCTCTCACTCCTCGAGCTTCCAGAGGCTGACCCTGAGGACAAGAAGGCCAAGGACAAGGACACGGAGCGCAAGGGTCCAGCCGTACTCGCGGCCGAGCCCGAGATGAAGCACCGTTGCGACCACCCCAAGTCCTCCAAGGACTGCCGTCCGTTCTGCTTCTTCCACGACGTCCACAGCCACAACACTAGGGACTGCCAAGAGCTCAGGGCCATCCGAGATGGGCGACTCGGACATCGCCCTGAGCGCAACGACTGCAGCTACGGTTGAGGAGGAGGCCGTGGCAAAGGACGCTGGGACGACCGCGACCCCCGCCAGGACTGGCTGACCAGCCTCGCAAGGACTGCTGGCAGGGCGTGCCTCGCGAGGACCGTTGGAGGGATCAGGCCCGTGAGGATTGCCCGCAGGGAAATGCTGGCCTCCCTCCTCTCCGTCAAGACGAGGGGGCTGGGGGCTTCCAGGAGCCTCATGCCATCACCTGCATCCTGGGCGGCGCTCAGGCCCCTGCCTCTCATCGCGTTTTCAAGCAGTTTGCCCGTGAGGTGATCACGGCCCTCCCGAAGCTTGAGGCAATGCGCCCACTCAGGTGGTCCAAATACACCATCACCTTCGACTCCTCGGACCAGCTCAAGTGCGCCGCCACAGCCGGCACGCTCCTTATGTTCTGATTGCCTACCATCAACAACATCCTCGTCACCAAGACACTCATCGATGGCGGGGCAGGGCTCAACGTCCTCTCCGTCGAGACGTTCGATATGCTTCAGGTGCCCTATGACCAGTTTCTTCCCACCAAGCCTTTCTCAGGAGTGACCGACGGCTCCACCACACTTGTAGGGCAGATTCGTCTCCCTGTCACCTTCGGCGACCGCAAGAACTACCACGCCGAGCTCATCGACTTCGATTTCGCCCACATCCATCTCCCGTACACCACCATCCTCGGATATCCGGCCCTGGCCAAGTTCATGGCAGTGACCCACCACGGCTACAACATCCTCAAGATGTCAGGAAGCGGTGGCATCATCACAGTCATCTGCAATGAGAAGGATGTGCTCTCTAGAGCATGCCTACCAGGCTGCCGCGGTCGAGATCCCAGACGACGAAGGTGTTGTCTACCTCCCTGAGGTCATCGCCGAGAAGAAGAAGCAGCTACCCTGTCAAGGAACTTAGGGGGGTGATGCGGGCACCCATGACCGGGGTGCCCCCCTCTCTCGCATAGGAAGATGCGCCCGGCGCCCCTCTCAGGTTGAGCTCGGGGGCTCTCCTCTAGAGGGCCTCTGACTTGGCCAACATCACGATGGAGGCGTTCGGGCACCATGTGGAGGCGTGCATCAATGCGCGCTTCCGCGAGAAAGGCGCAGGGCGCGAGGCACCAGGCGCTCAGGAGTTCATCATCAAGGCAATCGAGGAGCTTCAGGGGACGCGTGCCATGCGTGGCAGGCGCTGCATCGCGTCACTAAGTGCAACTGCCGCCTCGGACGTGGGTGGCGAGCTGCGCGTCTGCGTCGACATCCCAGGTCTCAACAGAGCTGCCACTCAGGAGCTTTTCTAGTCGTCCCGCCTTGGTCGATTCGGAGGCCCCCCTCACAACAATGTTTGCATGCCCTTCGGTCTGCCGAACACGGCTCCAACGCACCATCGCCTCATGCGGGCCACTCTGGAGGCTCGCGAGGCCAGAGCCAAGAGATCCAGGTGGAGGAGGCCCCAAACCCCCACAAGCCCCCGGGACCTGCGGAGCCTCACGACGCTCGGGGACCGGAAGGCTCGTGAGGATTGGCCTCGTCACGATCATCTTCAGCTGCTTTGACACTACTACCACGACGGTGCTAGGTGACCTTTTGGTTTGTTCAAGTTGATGGCGCTCCTCGGGCTGCATTTTCCTCAAGTTGTTAGCGCTAGCCCCTGCAGCCTGTATCGTTTTGTTCGTGAATCAGAACTGGCTTTGCTTTCGAATGGATTTTCCCTCGTGTTGCCTGTTTGGTGTTTCGTCACATTTCAGTGTCGCCGCGCAATCTGGTTCCTTCTTTGCGGTATGGGACGCCTCCATGGGAACCGTGCGCCGGGGGCTCTTCCTATGGTCTGTTGCATAAAGACGCCTAAGCACGGCGCCTGTGCTCAGGTCCATCCCTGCAGCGTCGATAAACCCAAACGACCGGGCTCTGTCTGGAGGGTCAGCTCAGTCCATGTCACCTCATGAGGTCCTTGGTGCTTGATCTTCTTATACAATGGCCTCTGGAGGTTCATTTCGGTGCAAGTTACAGGTGTTACCTAACGTGCCCGAAGATAAGGCGCAACCCGCCTTGAGGTAGGGCCTCGTGAGTCCCGCGCTGGCTCACAGGTGCCCATCTACACCTCCTCTAGCAGGGTTGTATACGCCCGGAGTGCTCCCCCAGAGGGACCTCCCACCCACGCAACCAGTGGAAGCCCCATGCTCCGCGCTGGCGGACGACATGGTCGAGGAGCGGCTATGCCCATGCCAAGTGGTAGCCCTATGCTCTGCGCTGGGGATAAACAACTGAGGGTGCCTCCGGGGTGCACCAACCTCGAGATGGACACTCGGCCGACCGATTCAACCTCTTCCTGTGATGAGCGCACGGGGGCTGGACACGGGGGCTGCGCCCAGGCTTGACCTGGCGCATGCCGCCTCACCAGGTCCTTGTACCTGGTCCTTGCATGCCCCTCCTAGGCAAAGGTTGATGGGGAAAAGGTATGGAGCTCACGAGGGCAACTCGTACGTCAAGGGGGACCCCTGAGCATCGCGACTCAGGGGCCTCACTGAACTCGTAGCCCCTCACTCCTTGGTCATGTCCTGGAGATCCGGACACCCCAACAGCGGATGAGGTACGTGCGGGGTTGGGCCTTGCCGACCCAGAGCATCAGCGCACTCGTGATGATCTGACTCACTGACCATTGATCACGTTCGCATGTCAAGGGGGACCCCTGAGCATTGCAACTCATGGGCCTCACTGGTCATGTAGCCCCTCACCTCTTGAGCTCGTCCTCGTGATTCGGACACGCCAATGGTGGCTGAGGTATGCGCGGGGCCGGGCCCTACCGACGCAGAACGCCAGGGCAACCAGAAAGGAAATCGAGCAGGAAAGGAAGCAAATTATTACAAAGCATAATGTCTCATAAATTTGATGCAAAACTTCTCACGCCTCCATGAGGCGGTAAATGTCGCAGGATCAATCTAGGAAGGAGCGACACCTCAAACATCGGTGTCTCCAGCCGTAGGAGGCTCGTCCTCTACAACGTCGCCACCCTCGCCATTAGCTCTAGCCTCCATGATCACGGGGTCGACACAGAGTAACTTCTTCAGCAAGGCCTCCACCGGCCCCTTCACGACCTCTGCAGCAGCATCGCGGGACTCAGGAGCCATCGGCTTGATCAGAGCACCAAGATCGACACTGGGATCCCGGAGATGAAGGTGGCTGAAGTTACGAGTCGCGGATGTCGACATTCTAGGAACCAGGATACCCAGACTTGCCTGCCTGTGGCTCACGGCGTGGCTCCATCACCAGCCTGGTATAGCCCATCTTCATCATCGACACGCAATACCTTCACGAGGGGTCAAGCCTCATGAGGCGAATGACGCCAAGGCCTCGCGAGTAGCGGAGATCTCTATGCAAGCCCCCACCTCATGAGGTTCAGATGACGCAAGCCATGCCGATCGAGGTCAGGCAGGCGCTAGAGGGCGCAGTATAGCAGGTTTCCTCTTTGGTGCTAAAGAGGAAAGTGCAGGCACGGAGTCCTGAGGAATCAGCCAAAGGTTTCCATTTCCATGCAACAAGACCAAGATCGCCAGGATGATGGGATGAAGGTCACCACCGACCCCACCATGGCATCACGACCAGAATCTTTGCACATGAAGACCACCTTTCGACAGGATAACATGTACTAGTTGTCTCCCTACGAATTTGGCCGTTGTGGGATCCCTTCCCGCCTTAATTTTGGGGGAAGAGGACCAAGGCCACTATAAATATAGCCTGCCACCACCATAAGGGAGGGATGGATCATTCAGACCACCCTCACCACCACACAAGGAAGAACGCACCTCCTGAGGTTGTTCCTCCACTGTACAAGTTCATCCTCGGCCCTCCTTGAGGCTAATCCACCACAAAGCGAGAGTAGGGTATTACACCGCAAGGTGGCCCGAACATAGGTAGACTACCTTGTCCATTTCCTTCTTGTTCATTGAGCTAGGCCATGAGATCAACGAATAGGCAGACAAGGGAAGTGTCGGGACCCCGATCCTAAGTCACACAGGTCTAGCCTGTAACACACCATATCACTTTGCAGCCTCACGCACGGTATTCCCACGGGTGCCACCTTACCTGGCCCTGGACCGTTTGCGCATTTTGGCACACGTATATGATAGTGTCGCTAGCATCCATATGACAGAGAACCCGGGCCGACATGACCAGTTATAAACCAAAAGTGGCACTAAATTACAAAGATAGGCATACATGACCCAGCAACGAACGTGTCGGTCATCAACGTATGAACCCAAGTTGTAGCAAGCTACAAGGACTTAAATGAACAACGCGTGACATTTCCCCTAAGGGACAGACACAGGAACGAAGAAGGACACATGCCGGCCAGCCTAAGTGTTCCGGAGCAGTAGCAAGCTACCAAGGCTCAGTGGAAGCACTAGGAGACATTTCCCTGTAAGGTAGGCTACCAAAGGTAAACAACTAGGTGTCGGATCCCACACATAGCAATACACATTACACGTACGCATAACATGCAAGTATGTGATGTACAACAAGGCATCACAACATAACTCAACAACTCATATAGATAAAGGCCAGAAGAGCCATCATAGCATTTATTACAAACAGAGGTCACATGACCCAACACACAGAGCATACAGGCAACGGAAGCATAACATGTCTGAGTACAGACAACTACAAATGAAGAAGGCTGAAAGCCTGACTATCTACAAGATCCTACAAGGGTACAAGATCGTAGCTGAGGTAACAAGCTAAACGTCGAAGTCCACGCGGAACCACTAGCGAGACTCCTGGCTATCAGCTGATAGACGGGGTCATAATACAACCAAAAGGGGCAACTCAGAGGAACATATAACTCTCCGAGTTGTGGATGCATAGACTAGCATGTCCAACTCTCAACATACTTCTTCCGGATAGTCCATGCGAAAAGGTAGAACTGACAGAGTCACAATATGAATAGAGTACTACTCAAGAGCACTCTGGTTGTGATCTTTTGGTTCGGGAGAACTTCTGCCAAGGATGGTTCATGGTATTTGGAAGAAGGATATACCACGGACCTCGAGGACTATCACAAGGTTACTAATATCCTAAAGGGACGAGCAATTACTAACAACAGGAGGTAAGTGGAGTGGGTCATGGGTTCAAGAACCCAGGAATAGAATACCTACCAACTAAATAGCATCACGGGATGCTTTCGTGAATGATTGCCTCAATCATCACACTGGAATATAAAACATTGCTGGATTACTGGGTGATCTTCTAAGACAACTAGGGTCATAATAATAAGTCCAAAATATATATCGAGGTAACAGAGTACCTCAACACACTGACTAGTGTGATTAATTTGGCCTAAAAGGACATCGGAAACAGGAAGGAAAGGTTTGCAATTGCATAAGACTATTTAGAAACCTGGGATGACTCGGACAGCATAACGGCTGTAAATGCTCGAAATTACATTTGAGACTCGTGCACAAGATAGCATAACCACTCAAGATCATAATGTCAAGGTTCTGAAATCAACAATTGAACAAACAGAAGTAGTAGAAATTGAACTGAGGGTTGAATCCACAATAACGTGATCCTGATAAATAGAATGAGAATCCTAGTTCTTAATCCCCGTAGAAAGAAGAAGGTGACTCAGATCAGAAAGTCATAGGGCAAAGGAGTAAAAAGAGCCTTACGTTCCCTTCCACAAACAATTCCCTTACATAACTAAAGAGTTTCTAGACACGACTTCGACCAATTTGGCTTGCTAATCCTACAGGCAGTCAGGCTCTAATACCAAAGCTGTCGGGACCCCGATCCTAAGTCACACAGGTCTAGCCTGTAACACACCATATCACTTTGCGGCCTCACCCACGGTATTCCCACGGGTGCCACCTTACCTGGCCCGGAACCGTTTGCGCATTTTAGCACACGTATATGATAGTGTCACTAGCATCCATATGACAGAGAACCCGGGCCGACATGACCAGTTATAAACCAAAAGTGGCACTAAATTACAGAGACAGGCATACATGACCCAGCAACGAACGTGTCGGTCATCAACGTATGAACCCAAGTCGTAGCAAGCTACAAGGACTTAAAGGAACAACGCGTGACATTTCCCCTAAGGGACAGACACAGGAACGAAGAAGGACACATGCCGGCCAGCCTAAGTGTTCCGGAGAAGTAGCAAGCTACCAAGGCTCAGTAGAAGCACTAGGAGACATTTCCCTGTAAGGTAGGCTACCAAAGGTAAACAACTAGGTGTCGGATCCCACACATAGCAATACACATTACACGTACGCATAACATGCAAGTATGTGCTGTACAACAAGGCATCACAACAGAACTCAACAACTCATATAGATAAAGGCCCAGAAGAGCCATCATAGCATTTATTACAAACAGAGGTCACATGACCCAACACACAGAGCATACAGGCAACGAAAGCATAACATGTCTGAGTACAGACAACTACAAATGAAGAAGGCTGAAAGCCTGACTATCTACAAGATCCTACAAGGGTACAAGATCGTAGCTGAGGTAACAAGCTAAACGTCGAAGTCCACGCGGAAGCACTAGCGAGACTGAAGTCTCTCTGCAAAAACATAAATTAAGCAAACGTGAGTACAAAGGTACTCAGCAAGACTTACATCAGAACTAGCTACATATGCATTAGTATCAACAAGGGGTGGTGGAGTTTGACTGCAGCAAGCCAGCTTTGACTCGGTGGCTATCCTGAACTACGACTGCAAGTAACTCTTTTGAGGTGGCGCACACGAGTCCACATATTCACCAATCAATACACCACTATGGATCCGCTCCCGTCTCCCTACAAGAAGGCCATCCATAGCACTCACGCTTATCTTGCGCGTTTTAGAGTATCCACTTTCACTTGTCTATGAACTGTTATAGGCAACCCAGAAGTCCATTACCGCGGACACGGCTATTCGAATAGATCATATATAACCCTGCAGGGGTGTACTTCTTCACACATGTTTCCACCACTTAGTGTCTGCACACGACATGTGCTCGGCAGACTTCAAGCGAAAGCCGACGTGGGTGTAGACCACGACCTAACCAACCACTCAAGTCTCTCATCCAGGTTTATCGCCTATTTGAGTTCCATCCGTGTGGAGATCCGGCCGGGGTGTCGCTCACGGCCCCAAACGATGTGTACAGGGTTCCCGCGTCACCAAACGGGCGACCGGTACACCGTGCCACGTACCTGCCGTGTCACAGCCCACCCCGAGGGTCAGCACTGCGCACGACCTCCAGTAAACTACAAACACCAGAAACTAGTTGCAACTCCTGGACAGAGAACAAGGGCAGTCAATAAGTCAAGCGGGGTCATATTTCAGGGCCCAACGTGTGGTAGTAGCTGTTTCATGGATCAACCAACACAGAACTCAGTTCCTGAGGACGGTTTCAATGAGACAACCCACCATGTACTCCTACATGGCCTCTCATCGCTACCTTTACCAAATCGTGTTCACACACTTAGCTCTCAACAGCAGGACATGTTCATCACCCTTCCAATTCATCCCCGATGAATCAGACCTGACACAACCCTAAGCAATAGCAGGCATAACCAGAAAGCATGAATGAGTAGGCACATCATGGCTCAAACAACTCCTACTCATACTAGTGGGTTTCAACTATTTACTGTGGCAATGACAGGTCATGCAGTGGAAAGGAGTTCAACTACCGTAGCAGGTAACAGTTGAAGCGTTGTTGTCCTGATGCAGTAAAAGAGAGCAAGAGCGAGAGAGTGGGATTGTATGGGAATGCTCAATGGGGTTTTGCTTGCCTGGCACTTCTGAAGATATCAATGAGTCTTCATCGGTGTCATCGATCTCATCGTCGGAACGTCGTCTACTGAGAGGGGACAAAACCGACAAACAGAGAAAGAACACAATCAATGCAATGCGACAATATGATGCATGATCATGACATGGCAATATGCTTTTGATTGAGCTAATGCAACTAGCAACACAATTAAATGAAGTTGGTTTGAACCCAAGGTTCAAATTCAAACTCCATATGTGATTATTTAAATGCCATTTAATTGATTTGACCTGATCAGCAGGTTTAACTTCTTCAAACATGCATGAAAATGCCATAAACAGATTCCTTGAATTTTTCTGATCATTTTTCATATATAAATTATTTTCATCTGAGCTACGGTTGATTTTATATGATTTTTACAAGTTTTGGCTATTTTCTGAAATAAATAAATCATTTAGATTTATATAAAATTCCAGAAAAGGCTTTATTGCATCAGCATGACGTCTGTGTGATGTCAGCAAGTCAACAGAGGCTGTTCGGGTCAAACCTGACCAGTGGGGCCCACTGGTCAGTGACCCACTAGCTAACAGAGTTAGTTAGTTTTTAAACTAACACTAACTAAACTGCTGGTGGGGCCTAGGCCCACATGTCAGTCTCTCAGGGCCAAATTAAGTTTAGTTTTAACTAAACTAATTTAACAGGGGTTGGCCCCACGTGTCAGTGACCCATAGAGCTAAGCACAGAGATTAGTACCTAATTAAAACCTAAACTAAAACTAAACAACGGCCGGCCCCACATGTCATGGTCACAGGGGGGGTCCAGCCGTGGTCAAAGTGGTCAAGCCCACCGGCGGCTTGACGCCGGCGAGGCCAAACGTGGCGGCAGTGCTCGGAAATCGCCCTCCGGCGACCAAACGGCCGGCGGAAGGCATCAACGTGACGCGGGCACTCTTCCGCGTCGAGTGGTGGCGGTAGTTGGCCCTGGGGTGGCCGGAAAAGTGGCCGACGACGAGGTCCAGCGGCGGCAGCGGTCGGGCTTGCGCGGGTGCGGCATTGCAGGCTGCGGCTGGGCATGCTGACGGCACCAGGAGGGAGCCCGTGCTCTCCCGCATCCATCCCCGCAAGTGGGAGGAGCTGGGGTGGCCGGAGCTCGTCAGAAACGAGCTCGCGGCGGCGCCGGAATTCGGGCTCCGTCGAGTTAGACGCTGCGGGGCACGGGGAGGTGAGCTGATGGCTGCTACGTGTTCGTGAGGTCAATAGGAGCTCGGTGGTGCACTCAGGTGGTTGCTCCAGTGGCTATAGCCACGGCGGCGACATTGCCGGCGGCGAGGGGTTCTCGGGCACGGTGGGGGTTGGAGCTACAACACGCGCGTGAGTAGAGGAATAGGGGGAGGAGCAAGAGGGGCTCATGGCGGTTGCAAAGGTCGTCGAAGCGGGCTCGGGGAGGCACCAGCCAACGCGAATTCGACGGTGAGGTCGTCGGCGGCCGACGAGGGGAACGGCTGCGCAGACGGCGTTCGGAGACGTGTGGTGTCGCGTGGCTCGACGGAGGGGTATAGGGCGACGAGGCGGAGCTCTGGGGCTTATCGGAGGGGCGAGAGGTGGACGGTGGCCGCGGTGGTTCAGGACGGCGGCGACGACAGTGTTCGGGCGCTCGCGGGGGAGAGAGACAGAGGAGGGGAAGGAACACAGGGAGAGGCCGAGGGGTGTTCCAGGGTGTGCGTGGCGTCCATAGCGACGTTTGGGAGGGGCAAGCAGGCAAGGGGAGAGGAGGTGGCCATGGCGTGTGGCTGCGGGCGCCGGGCACGCGCTCGTCCTTCTGTCACGAGGAAGACGACAGGGGAGGGCCAGGTGGGCTGGGCCGAAACTGTTGGGCCACCAGGTAAGTGGGCCTCAGGTGAGCTTCTCTCTCTCTCTCTCTCTCTCTTTTCTTTCTGTTTCTGTTATCTATTTCTTTTGTAACTTTGTGGCTTTTCTAAAAATGCCTAGTCACTTTCAAAAATCACCGAACTGCTCATGCCCACTGTTTAGTATATAACCAACATGGAACATTTCAGTTTAGGATTATTTGAGCATTTAAAGTAATATATAAAATTTAAATGCCCAAATGCAAGTAGGATATGATTTAATTCAAAAATCCAAAATGGTCCTAGAAATATGTGCAACATTTTGGCAGAGGTTTTTAATCAATCCAAAAATGATGAACTTTTCCAAGGGGCATTTTGGGTTCATTGAAAAAGATTTTAATTTGACCCTAGTTTAATTCATTTAGTGCTAGGGTTTGAGCATCCCCATTTCAGGTTTCCTTTGAAAATAAACATGATGCAACAGACAGGTGCTATCCTAAAGCAAGGTGAAGCTGGGGATGTGACAACTCACCCCCACCAAACAAGAATCTCGTCCCGAGATTCAGGACGTGAGATAAGAATTCAGAGGGGAGACTAACTAACACAATCTTCTCGATTCAACTGTCCTCCTCGAAGTTGCTGATTCATTGCATCATGTTGATTCTGACATCCTTGATTACCAGATCTTTGTCCAACACAGTGATAACAAAAGAAATTCTACAGTAATCTATCTTGCCGAAGATCGAGCAACTCAGATCAACTAATGGAGTGAGACGTTGAAACATCTCTTGAGCTGAGACACGAAGTACACCTCCATGGTCAAGGAGTGAAATAAATGATGAAAGTTCACTTGGCAGGCAAAATCCCACATCTAAAAAGGTGGTGATCGATGTCACTAGACGGGGCACCTTTAAAGAAGATGACTCGTAGAGTTATTCCCTTAAGTGGCAAAAAGAATTACTTTTGGATATAGTGATCATTGAAATTCCCTTTACCAGCCTAAGGCAAACACAATCGACCGTTTGACGGAGTTCGAGATAATGACATTCTCGGTCAAAATGGATGATGTGGACTGCCTTGTAAAAGACAACACCACAGATGGTTTTGCTTATCATCGGAAATGGATGGAACCTATGGTAGGACCACTTTTGAAGATAATCCTGAACAGCAGTGGCTGAGAAAGGTAACCCATGGAAAATTGGCACATGGCGGTGCAAGCTGGGAACAAAATGCAAATGCTGGGAATGATTCTGATTCTGGTAACTGGGATGAAACCCAACAGTAGAGAGTAAATTGCTCTTTGAGAGGTTACAACATAACCAAGAACACTGGGAGCAATCTCGGTTAGTGTCGAGGATAACACCTAGTGCTTGTGCGTGCTCTCAAGAACTTGAGCATTCCCATATTCATCAAGGTTTTACCAATATCCGTGTCAAGGATCCTGGCAACATCACATACTACCATGATGTATAATGATGGATGATGCAGATGCAAAGGAAGATAACACCTTCTCGGATTTCACCTTGGTGAGGCCAAGGGGACGAAATCTGGATGATCAACCGAGAGACATTTAGCACTCCGCTTCTAACGTTCTCCTTGATGTGCTAGCGTTACCCATTTATTAAAATGGTTTTATACCTAGAACGTCAAGTAAAAGGTCGGACTTCAGGAGCACAAAAATCCATAAGGAACAGCTAGGGAGTAATTCCTACGAAGTCCTTATGGGGAGGTGGCCAACTTCTTCAATCAAGATTCTACAACAACAGGTCTTCCGGCTGGGTGTGTTGGCCACGACATCCACTTTACCGGTTATCGAGAGACCAATATTATAGTTCTTGGGAAAATGCTCCAACCATCATATCTGCCTGAGATTCAGTTCTGGTTGGTGTCAGGATATTCCAGACTCATCGAGTCTAGAAAGAAAAGAAATTTTACAACACAAATCGGCGAGATGGTGTTGCGAGATTCTCGGGAAGTGAACTACGGTAGCAAGCTCCAAAACATGAGCTGGTTCTGCTACAAACCTGTGAACACGTTGTCCAAGACAAGCATGACCACATAGCAGTCTTATGATAAAACACTACCGAGTTCTGGTTGGGAACCATCGTCTAGGATATCGAAGTCCTTGTATAAGTCCGGATCTTAAGAAGGAACTTCTTCTCCTTGAACAAATCAATCAGTGGCTTGGTGTGCTAGGGATACATACCGAATGAAGATGATCAGTCTATCAGACCATAGAATACTTTGCACGTATGCATGACTGACTTGGGATGACTCCAGAGGAGGTAAAAAAACATGCTTTCTCGAATTCACGGCGGCAACTTGCACCAAATGCACATGAATTAGAGGAAGTCACTTCTTTCTTCCGCACATATGCTTCTCGAATGGTTCACGAAGATAATGCTTATAAAAGTTTCCAATACTAGCTGGATGTTCAACATAGATCATGGAGAAGATAACAATGTTGCTGATGGGCTCAACAACAATTCCTCCAGGTTTCCATATAGATGGAATTCCATGACAATGTGAACAAAGTGATAGCATTGGTCAGACCCAAAAGATATAATGGTGTATGCTCAAGGAAACGATCATGAGTAAGACAACATTACTAATATCGTTGGTTCTGATTTGACTTGATGATAACCCATACTCAAATCAAAGTTTGGACAAGACAATAGATCCACAAATGATCACGGGGATCAATTGGAGAAGATATCATCTATCTTCAATACACACACAAGATATCCCTTTGGAGTGAGCTATGTGGGTTAAGCTTTTATCTTCCAACTCTCCAAGTTATTGTTTTAGCTTAACCAACCAGTTCAGGGTATCCAACACAGATTCTTGGAGAAGTGGTGGTTTATAAGGAACCAACTTGATCACAAACTCAACATAGCGGTCAGGTGACAACCTGGTAATACTCCCGAGAAGATATTCAGAAAATCACGAACCACCGATATGTTACTAAGCTTGGGAACAATCTTGCTTTCAGGGCAAGACGATATGATGAAATGAGCAAGGACTTAACACAATCCTAACTCATCAATCAAGGAGTGCACCAGGGAAGTGGACTAGGTAGCACGATCAATCTTAGAATGGTGATTCGGTATCCATCATACTAAGAATGACATTATCGTCCATTTAACTACCAAGCAATAGAGTTTCTAGGGGTATTGATTTCACACATCAAAATTCACTTGTCGGTATTCCGGCTACGATAACACGGAGACCGAGGAATGATCGATAATGGCGAGAAGTATCACCTTATCAAAAGTTCATAGGAGGTGGTGCAATACTCATGACATTCTTGACATAAAGATGGTAATACTCCAGGATAGAACAGTTTAGAAGCTGGATTAGCGTTCTTCATCTGCGAAGTACAACTTCTTTGACCCAATCCTGGATATGGATAAGGTACTGGAGTTTGCTTCTCCTAGTCATTCCAGAATAGAATGGCTTGATGGACCACAAGAGTAAAAGGCATCGGTGAACACAAGTGCACGACCACTCCTGGCTATCAGCTGATAGACGGGGTCATAATACAACCAAAAGGGGCAACTCAGAGGAACATATAACTCTCCGAGTTGTGGATGCATAGACTAGCATGTCCAACTCTCAACATACTTCTTCCGGATAGTCCATGCAGAAAGGTAGAACTGGCAGAGTCACAATATGAATAGAGTACTACTCAAGAGCACTCTGGTTGTGATCTTTTGGTTCGGGAGAACTCCTGCCAAGGATGGTTCATGGTATTTGGAAGAAGGATATACCACGGACCTCGAGGACTATTACAAGGTTACTAATATCCTAAAGGGACGAGCAATTACTAACAACAGGAGGTAAGTGGAGTGGGTCTTGGGTTCAAGAACCCAGGAATAGAATACCTACCAACTAAATAGCATCACGGGATGCTTTCGTGAATGATTGCCTCAATCATCACACTGGAATATAAAACATTGCTGGATTACTGGGTGATCTTCTAAGACACCTAGGGTCATAATAATAAGTCCAACATATATATCAAGGTAACAGAGTACCTCAACACACTGACTAGTGTGATTAATTTGGCCTAAAAGGACATCGGAAACAGGAAGGAAAGGTTTGCAATTGCATCAGACTATTTAGAAACCTGGGATGACTCGGACAGCATAACGGCTGTAAATGCTCGAAAATACTTTTGAGACTCGTGCACAAGATAGCATAACCACTCAACATCATAATGTCAAGGTTCTGAGATCAACAATTGAACAAACAGAAGTAGTAGAAACTGAACTGAGGGTTGAATCCACAATAACGTGATCCTGATAAATAGAATGAGAATCCTAGTTCTTAATCCCCGTAGAAAGAAAAAGGTGACTCAGATCAGAAAGTCATAGGGCAAAAGAGTAAAAAGATCCTTACATTCCCTTCCACAAACAATTCCCTTACATAACTAAAGAGTTTCTAGACACGACTTCGACCAGTTTGGCTTGCTAATCCTACAGGCAGTCAGGCTCTGATACCAAAGCTGTCGGGACCCCGATCCTAAGTCACACAGGTCTAGCCTGTAACACACCATATCACTTTGCGGCCTCACGCACGGTATTCCCACGGGTGCCACCTTACCTGGCCAGGGACCGTTTGCGCATTTTGGCACACGTATATGATAGTGTCGCTAGCATCCATATGACAGAGAACCCGGGCCGACATGACCAGTTATAAACCAAAAGTGGCACTAAATTACAGAGACAGGCATACATGACCCAGCAACGAAGGTGTCGGTCATCAACGTATGAACCCAAGTCGTAGCAAGCTACAAGGACTTAAAGGAACAACGCGTGACATTTCCCCTAAGGGACAGACACAAGAACGAAGAAGGACACATGCCAGCCAGCCTAAGTGTTCCGGAGCAGTAGCAAGCTACCAAGGCTCAGTGGAAGCACTAGGAGACATTTCCCTGTAAGGTAGGCTACCAAAGGTAAACAACTAGGTGTCGGATCCCACACATAGCAATACACATTACACGTACGCATAACATGCAAGTATGTGATGTACAACAAGGCATCACAACATAACTCAACAACTCATATAGATAAAGGCCCAGAAGAGCCATCATAGCATTTATTACAAACAGAGGTCACATGACCCAACACACAGAGCATACATGCAACGAAAGCATAACATGTCTGAGTACAGACAACTACAAATGAAGAAGGCTGAAAGCCTGACTATCTACAAGATCCTACAAGGGTACAAGATCGTAGCTGAGGTAACAAGCTAAACGTCGAAGTCCACGCGGAACCACTAGCGAGACTGAAGTCTCTCTGCAAAAACATAAATTAAGCAAACGTGAGTACAAAGGTACTCAGCAAGACTTACATCAGAACTAGCTACATATGCATTAGTATCAACAAGGGGTGGTGGAGTTTGACTGCAGCAAGCCAGCTTTGACTCGGTGGCTATCCTGAACTACGACTGCAAGTAACTCTTTTGAGGTGGCGCACACGAGTCCACATATTCACCAATCAATACACCACTATGGATCCGCTCCCGTCTCCCTACGAGAAGGCCATCCATAGCACTCACGCTTATCTTGCGCGTTTTAGAGTATCCACTTTCACTTGTCTATGAACCGTTATAGGCAACCCAGAAGTCCATTACCGCGGACACGGCTATTCGAATAGATCATATATAACCCTGCAGGGGTGTACTTCTTCACACATGTTTCCACCACTTAGCGTATGCACACGACATGTGCTCGGCAGACTTCAAGCGAAAGCCGACGTGGGTGTAGACCACGACCTAACCAACCACTCAAGTCTCTCATCCAAGTTTATCGCCTATTTGGGTTCCATCCGTGGGGAGATCCGGCCGGGGTGTCGCTCACGGCCCCAAACGATGTGTACAGGGTTCCCGCGTCACCAAACGGGCGACCGGTACACCGTGCCACGTACCTGCCGTGTCACAGCCCACCCCGAGGGTCAGCACTGCGCACGACCTCCAGTAAACTACAAACACCAGAAACTAGTTGCAACTCCTGGACAGAGAACAAGGGCAGTCAATAAGTCGAGCGGGGTCATATTTCAGGGCCCAACATGTGGTAGTAGCTGTTTCATGGATCAACCAACACAGAACTCAGTTCCTGAGGACGGTTTCAATGAGACAACCCACCATGTACTCCTACATGGCCTCTAATCGCTACCTTTACCAAATCGTGTTCACACACTTAGCTCTCAACAGCAGGACATGTTCATCACCCTTCCAATTCATCCCCGATGAATCAGACCTGACACAACTCTAAGCAATAGCATGCATAACCAGAAAGCATGAATGAGTAGGCACATCATGGCTCAAACAACTCCTACTCATACTAGTGGGTTTCAACTATTTACTGTGGCAATGACAGGTCATGCAGTGGAAAGGAGTTCAACTACCGTAGCAGGTAACAGTTGAAGCGTTGTTGTCCTGATGCAGTAAAAGAGAGCAAGAGCGAGAGAGTGGGATTGTATGGGAATGCTCAATGGGGTTTTGCTTGCCTGGCACTTCTGAAGATATCAATGAGTCTTCATCGGTGTCATCGATCTCATCGTCGGAACGTCGTCTACTGAGAGGGGACAAAACCGACAAACAGAGAAAGAACACAATCAATGCAATGCGACAATATGATGCATGATCATGACATGGCAATATGCTTTTGATTGAGCTAATGCAACTAGCAACACAATTAAATGAAGTTGGTTTGAACCCAAGGTTCAAATTTAAACTCCATATGTGATTATTTAAATGCCATTTAATTGATTTGACCTGATCAGCAGGTTTAACTTCTTCAAACATGCATGAAAATTCCATAAACAGATTCCTTGAATTTTTCTGATCATTTTTCATATATAAATTATTTTCATCTGAGCTACGGTTGATTTTATATGATTTTTACAAGTTTTGGCTATTTTCTGAAATAAATAAATCATTTAGATTTATATAAAATTCCAGAAAAGGCTTTATTGCATCAGCATGACGTCTGTGTGATGTCAGCAAGTCAACAGGGGCTGTTCGGGTCAAACCTGACCTGTGGGGCCCACTGGTCAGTGACCCACTAGCTAACAGAGTTAGTTAGTTTTTAAACTAACACTAACTAAACTGCTGGTGGGACCTGGGCCCACATGTCAGTCTCTCAGGGCCAAATTAAGTTTAGTTTTAACTAAACTAATTTAACAGGGGTTGGCCCCACGTGTCAGTGACCCATAGAGCTAAGCACAGAGATTAGTACCTAATTAAAACCTAAACTAAAACTAAACAACGGCCGGCCCCACATGTCATGGTCACAGGGGGGGTCCAGCCGTGGTCAAAGTGGTCATGCCCACCGGCGGCTTGACGCCGGCGAGGCCAAACGCGGTGGCAGTGCTCGGAAATCGCCCTCCGGCGACCAAACGGCCGGCGGAAGGCATCAACGTGACGCGGGCACTCTTCCGCGTCGAGTGGTGGCGGTAGTTGGCCCTGGGGTGGCCGGAAAAGTGGCCGGCGACGAGGTCCAGCGGCGGCAGCGGTCGGGCTTGCGCGGGTGCGGCATTGCAGGCTGCGGCTGGGCATGCTGACGGCACCAGGAGGGAGCCCGTGCTCTCCCGCATCCATCCCCGCAAGTGGGAGGAGCTGGGGTGGCCGGAGCTCGTCGGAAACGAGCTCGCGGCGGCGCCGGAATTCGGGCTCCGTCGAGTTAGACGCTGCGGGGCACGGGGAGGTGAGCTGATGGCTGCTACGTGTTCGTGAGGTCAATAGGAGCTCGGTGGTCCACTCAGGTGGTTGCTCCAGTGGCTATAGCCACGGCGGCGACATTGCCGGCGGCGAGGGGTTCTCGGGCATGGTGGGGGTTGGAGCTACAGCACGCGCGTGAGTAGAGGAATAGGGGGAGGAGCAAGAGGGGCTCACGACGGTTGCAAAGGTCGTCGAAGCGGGCTCGGGGAGGCACCAGCCAACGCGAATTCGACGGTGAGGTCGTCGGCGGCCGACGAGGGGAACGGCTGCGCAGACGGCGTTCGGAGACGTGTGGTGTCGCGTGGCTCGACGGAGGGGTATAGGGCGACGAGGCGGAGCTCTGGGGCTTATCGGAGGGGCGAGAGGTGGACGGTGGCCGCGGTGGTTCAGGACGGCGGCGACGACAGTGTTCGGGCGCTCGCGGGGGAGAGAGACAGAGGAGGGGAAGGAACACAGGGAGAGGCCGAGGGGGGTTCCAGGGTGTGCGTGGCGTCCATAGCGACGTTTGGGAGGGGCAAGCAGGCAAGGGGAGAGGAGGTGGCCATGGCGTGTGGCTGCGGGCGCCGGGCACGCGCTCGTCCTTCTGTCACGAGGAAGACGACAGGGGAGGGCCAGGTGGGCTGGGCCGAAACTGTTGGGCCACCAGGTAAGTGGGCCTCAGGTGAGCTTCTCTCTCTCTCTCTCTTTTCTTTCTGTTTCTGTTATCTATTTCTTTTGTAACTTTGTGGCTTTTCTAAAAATGCCTAGTCACTTTCAAAAATCACCGAACTGCTCATGCCCACTGTTTAGCATATAACCAACATGGAACATTTCAGTTTAGGATTATTTGAGCATTTAAAGTAATATATAAAATTTAAATGCCCAAATGCAAGTAGGATATGATTTAATTCAAAAATCCAAAATGGTCCTAGAAATATGTGCAACATTTTGGCAGAGGTTTTTAATCAATCCAAAAATGATGAACTTTTCCAAGGGGCATTTTGGGTTCATTGAAAAAGATTTTAATTTGACCCTAGTTTAATTCATTTAGTGCTAGGGTTTGAGCATCCCCATTTCAGGTTTCCTTTGAAAATAAACATGATGCAACAGACAGGTGCTATCCTAAAGCAAGGTGAAGCTGGGGATGTGACAACTCACCCCCAACAAACAAGAATCTCGTCCCGAGATTCAGGACGTGAGATAAGAATTCAGAGGGGACACTAACTAACACAATCTTCTCGATTCAACTGTCCTCCTCGAAGTTGCTGATTCATTGCATCATGTTGATTCTGACATCCTTGATTACCAGATCTTTGTCCAACACAGTGATAACAAAAGAAATTCTACAGTAATCTATCTTGCCGAAGATCGAGCAACTCAGATCAACTAATGGAGTGAGACGTTGAAACATCTCTTGAGCTAAGACACGAAGTACACCTCCAGGGGGAAGGAGTGAAATAAATGATGAAAGTTCACTTGGCAGGCAAAATCCCACATCTAAAAAGGTGGTGATCGATGTCACTAGACGGGGCACCTTTAAAGAAGATGACTCGTAGAGTTATTCCCTTAAGTGGCAAAAAGAATTACTTTTGGATATAGTGATCATTGAAATTCCCTTTACCAGCCTAAGGCAAACACAATCGACCGTTTGACGGAGTTCGAGATAACGACATTCTCGGTCAAAATGGATGATGTGGACTGCCTTGTAAAAGACAACACCACAGATGGTTTTGCTTATCATCGAAAATGGATGGAACCTATGGTAGGACCACTTTTGAAGATAATCCTGAACAGCAGTGGCTGAGAAAGGTAACCCATGGAAAATTGGCACATGGCGGTGCAAGCTGGGAACAAAATGCAAATGCTGGGAATGATTCTGGTAACTGGGATGAAACCCAACAGTAGAGAGTAAATTGCTCTTTGAGAGGTTACAACATAACCAAGAACACTGGGAGCAATCTCGGTTAGTGTCGAGGATAACACCTAGTGCTTGTGCGTGCTCTCAAGAACTTGAGCATTCCCATATTCATCAAGGTTTTACCAATATCCGTGTCAAGGATCCTGGCAACATCACATACTACCATGATGTATAATGATGGATGATGCAGATGCAAAGGAAGATAACACCTTCTCGGATTTCACCTTGGTGAGGCCAAGGGGACGAAATCTAGATGATCAACCGAGAGACATTTAGCACTCCGCTTCTAACGTTCTCCTTGATGTGCTAGCGTTATCCATTTATTAAAATGGTTTTATACCTAGAAGGTCAAGTAAAAGGTCGGACTTCAGGAGCCCAAAAATCCATAAGGAACAGCTAGGGAGTAATTCCTACGAAGTCCTTATGGGGAGGTGGCCAACTTCTTCAATCAAGATTCTACAACAACAGGTCTTCCGGCTGGGTGTGTTGGCCACGACATCCACTTTACCGGTTATCGAGAGACCAATATTATAGTTCTTGGGAAAATGCTCCAACCATCATATCTGCCTGAGATTCAGTTCTGGTTGGTGTCAGGATATTCCAGACTCATCGAGTCTAGAAAGAAAAGAAATTTTACAACACAAATCGACGAGATGGTGTTGCGAGATTCTCGGGAAGTGAACTACGGTAGCAAGCTCCAAAACATGAGCTGGTTCTGCTACAAACCTGTGAACACGTTGTCCAAGACAAGCATGACCACATAGCAGTCTTATGATAAAACACTACCGAGTTCTGGTTGGGAACCATCGTCTAGGATATCGAAGTCCTTGTATAAGTCCGGATCTTAAGAAGGAACTTCTTCTCCTTGAACAAATCAATCAGTGGCTTGGTGTGCTAGGGATACATACCGAATGAAGATGATCAGTCTATCAGACCATAGAATACTTTGCACGTATGCATGACTGACTTGGGATGACTCCAGAGGAGGTAAAAAAACATGCTTTCTCAAATTCACGGCGGCAACTTGCACCGAATGCACATGAATTAGAGGAAGTCACTTCTTTCTTCCGCACATATGCTTCTCGAACGGTTCATGAAGATAATGCTTATAAAAGTTTCCAATACTAGCTGGATGTTCAACATAGATCATGGAGAAGATAACAATGTTGCTGATGGGCTCAACAACAATTCCTCCAGGTTTCCATATAGATGGAATTCCATGACAATGTGAACAAAGTGATAGCATTGGTCAGACCCAAAAGATATAATGGTGTATGCTCAAGGAAACGATCATGAGTAAGACAACATTACTAATATCGTTGGTTCTGATTTGACTTGACGATAACCCATACTCAAATCAAAGTTTGGACAAGACAATAGATCCACAAATGATCACGGGGATCAATTGGAGAAGATATCATCTATCTTCAATACACACACAAGATATCCCTTTGGAGTGAGCTATGTGGGTTAAGCTTTTATCTTCCAACTCTCCAAGTTATTGTTTTAGCTTAACCAACCAGTTCAGGGTATCCAACACAGATTCTTGGAGAAGTGGTGGTTTATAAGGAACCAACTTGATCACAAACTCAAAATAGCGGTCAGGTGACAACCTGGTAATACTCCCGAGAAGATATTCAGAAAATCACGAACCACCGATATGTTACTAAGCTCGGGAACAATCTTGCTTTCAGGGCAAGACGATATGATGAAATGAGCAAGGACTTAACACAATCCTAACTCATCAATCAAGGAGTGCACCAGCGAAGTGGACTAGGTAGCACGATCAATCTTAGAATGGTGATTCGGTATCCATCATGCTAAGAATGAGATTATCGTCCATTTAACTACCAAGCAACAGAGTTGCTAGGGGTATTGATTTCACACATCACAATTCACTTGTCGGTATTCCGGCTACGATAACACGGAGACCGAGGAATGATCGATAATGGCGAGAAGTATCACCTTATCAAAAGTTCATAGGAGGTGGTGCAATACTCATGACATTCTTGACATAAAGATGGTAATACTCCAGGATAGAACAGTTTAGAAGCTGGATTAGCGTTCTTCATCTGCGAAGTACAACTTCTTTGACCCAATCCTGGATATGGATAAGGTACTGGAGTTTGTTTCTCCTAGTCATTCCAGAATAGAATGGCTTGATGGACCACAAGAGTAAAAGGCATCGGTGAACACAAGTGCACGACCACTCCTGGCTATCAGCTGATAGACGGGGTCATAATACAACCAAAAGGGGCAACTCAGAGGAACATATAACTCTCCGAGTTGTGGATGCATAGACTAGCATGTCCAACTCTCAACATACTTCTTCCGGATAGTCCATGCAGAAAGGTAGAACTGGCAGAGTCACAATATGAATAGAGTACTACTCAAGAGCACTCTGGTTGTGATCTTTTGGTTCGGGAGAACTTCTGCCAAGGATGGTTCATGGTATTTGGAAGAAGGATATACCACGGACCTCGAGGACTATTACAAGGTTACTAATATCCTAAAGAGACGAGCAATTACTAACAACAGGAGGTAAGTGGAGTGGGTCTTGGGTTCAAGAACCCAGGAATAGAATACCTACCAACTAAATAGCATCACGGGATGCTTTCGTGAATGATTGCCTCAATCATCACACTGGAATATAAAACATTGCTGGATTACTGGGTGATCTTCTAAGACACCTAGGGTCATAATAATAAGTCCAACATATATATCGAGGTAACAGAGTACCTCAACACACTGACTAGTGTGATTAATTTGTCCTAAAAGGACATCGGAAACAGGAATGAAAGGTTTGCAATTGCATCAGACTATTTAGAAACCTGGGATGACTCGGACAGCATAACGGCTGTAAATGCTCGAAAATACTTTTGAGACTCGTGCACAAGATAGCATAACCACTCAACATCATAATGTCAAGGTTCTGAGATCAACAATTGAACAAACAGAAGTAGTAGAAACTGAACTGAGGGTTGAATCCACAATAACGTGATCCTGATAAATAGAATGAGAATCCTAGTTGTTAATCCCCGTAGAAAGAAGAAGGTGACTCAGATCAGAAAGTCATAGGGCAAAAGAGTAAAAAGAGCCTTACGTTCCCTTCCACAAACAATTCCCTTACATAACTAAAGAGTTTCTAGACATGACTTCGACCAGTTTGGCTTGCTAATCCTACAGGCAGTCAGGCTCTGATACCAAAGCTGTCGGGACCCCGTTCCTAAGTCACACAGGTCTAGCCTGTAACACACCATATCACTTTGCGGCCTCACGCACGGTATTCCCACGGGTGCCACCTTACCTGGCCAGGGACCGTTTACGCATTTTGGCACACGTATATGATAGTGTCGCTAGCATCCATATGACAGAGAACCCGGGCCGACATGACCAGTTATAAACCAAAAGTGGCACTAAATTACAGAGACAGGCATACATGACCCAGCAACGAACGTGTCGGTCATCAACGTATGAACCCAAGTCGTAGCAAGCTACAAGGACTTAAAGGAACAACGCGTGACATTTCCCCTAAGGGACAGACACAGGAACGAAGAAGGACACATGCCAGCCAGCCTAAGTGTTCCGGAGCAGTAGCAAGCTACCAAGGCTCAGTGGAAGCACTAGGAGACATTTCCCTGTAAGGTAGGCTACCAAAGGTAAACAACTAGGTGTCGGATCCCACACATAGCAATACACATTACACGTATGCATAACATGCAAGTATGTGTTGTACAACAAGGCATCACAACATAACTCAACAACTCATATAGATAAAGGCCCAGAAGAGCCATCATAGCATTTATTACAAACAGAGGTCACATGACCCAACACACAGAGCATACAGGCAATGGAAGCATAACATGTCTGAGTACAGACAACTACAAATGAAGAAGGCTGAAAGCCTGACTATCTACAAGATCCTACAAGGGTACAATATCGTAGCAGAGGTAACAAGCTAAACCTCGAAGTCCACGCGGAACCACTAGCAAGAATGAAGTCTCTCTGCAAAAACATAAATTAAGCAAACGTGAGTACAAAGGTACTCAGCAAGACTTACATCTGAACTAGCTACATATGCATTAGTATCAACAAGGGGTGGTGGAGTTTGACTGCAGCAAGCCAGCTTTGACTCGGTGGCTATCCTGAACTACGACTGCAAGTAACTCGTTTGAGGTGGCGCACACGAGTCCACATATTCACCAATCAATACACCACTATGGATCCACTCCCGTCTCCCTACGAGAAGGCCATCCATAGCACTCACGCTTATCTTGCGCGTTTTAGAGTATCCACTTTCACTTGTCTATGAACTGTTATAGGCAACCCAGAAGTCCATTACCACGGACACGGCTATTCGAATAGATCATATATAACCCTGCAGGGGTGTACTTCTTCACACATGTTTCCACAACTTAGCGTCTGCACATGACATGTCCTCGGCAGACTTCAAGCGAAAGCTGACGTGGGTGTAGACCACGACCTAACCAACCACTCAAGTCTCTCGTCCAGGTTTATCGCCTATTTGGGTTCCATCCGTGGGGAGATCCGGCCGGGGTGTCGCTCACGGCCCCAAACGATGTGTACAGGGTTCCCGCGTCACCAAACGGGCGACCGGTACACCGTGCCATGTACCTGCCGTGTCACAGCCCACCCCGAGGGTCAGCACTGCGCACGACCTCCAGTAAACTACAAACACCAGAAACTAGTTACAACTCCTGGGCAGAGAACAACGGCAGTCAATAAGTCGAGCAGGGTCATATTTCAGGGCCCAACGTGTGGTAGTAGCTGTTTCTTGGATCAACCAACACAGAACTCAGTTCCTGAGGACGGTTTCAATGAGACAACCAACCATGTACTCCTACATGGCCTCTCATCGCTACCTTTACCAAATCGTGTTCACACACTTAGCTCTCAACAGCAGGACATGTTCATCACCCTTCCAATTCATCCCCGATGAATCAGACCTGACACAACTCTAAGCAATAGCAGGCATAACCAGAAAGCATGAATGAGTAGGCACATCATGGCTCAAACAACTCCTACTCATACTAGTGGGTTTCAACTATTTACTGTGGCAATGACAGGTCATGCAGTGGAAAGGGGTTCAACTATCGCAGCAGGTAACAGTTGAAGCGTTGTTGTCCTGATGCAGTAAAAGAGAGCAAGAGCGAGAGAGTGGGATTGTATCGGAATGCTCAATGGGGTTTTGCTTGCCTGGCACTTCTGAAGATATCAATGAGTCTTCATCGGTGTCATCGATCTCATCGTCGTAACGTCGTCTACTGAGAGGGGACAAAACTGACAAACAGAGAAAGAACACAATCAATGCAATGCGACAATATGATGCATGATCATGACATGGCAATATGTTGTTGATTGAGCTAATGCAACTAGCAACACAATTAAATGAAGTTGGTTTGAACCCAAGGTTCAAATTCAAACTCCATATGTGATTATTTAAATGCCATTTAATTGATTTGACCTGATCAGCAGGTTTAACTTCTTCAAACATGCATGAAAATGCCATAAACAGATTCCTTGAATTTTTCTGATCATTTTTCATATATAAATTATTTTCATCTGAGCTACGGTTGATTTTATATGATTTTTACAAGTTTTGGCTATTTTCTGAAATAAATAAATCATTTAGATTTATATAAAATTCCAGAAAAGGCTTTATTGCATCAGCATGACGTCTATGTGATGTCAGCAAGTCAACAGGGGCTGTTAGTGGGGCCCACTGGTCAGTGACCCACTAGCTAACAGAGTTAGTTAGTTTTTAAACTAACACTAACTAAACTGCTGCTGGGGCCTGGGCCCACATGTCAGTCTCTCAGGGCCTAATTAAGTTTAGTTTTAACTAAACTAATTTAACAGGGGTTGGCCCCACGTGTCAGTGACCCATAGAGCTAAGCACAGAGATTAGTACCTAATTAAAACCTAAACTAAAACTAAACAACGGCCGACCCCACATGTCATGGTCACAGGGGGGGTCCAGCCGTGGTCAAAGTGGTCAAGCCCACCGGCGGCTTGACGCCGGCGAGGCCAAACGCGGCGGCAGTGCTCGGAAATCGCCCTCCGGCGACCAAACGGCCGGCGGAAGGCATCAACGTGACACGGGCACTCTTCCGCGTCGAGTGGTGGCGGTAGTTGGCCCTGGGGTGGCCGGAAAAGCGGCCGGCGACGAGGTCCAGCGGCGGCAGCGGTCGGGCTTGCGCAGGCGCGGCGCTGCAGGCTGCGGCTGGGCACGCTGAGGGCACCAAGAGGGAGCCCGTGCTCTCCCGCATCCATCCCCGCAAGTGGGAGGAGCTGGGGTGGCCGGAGCTCGTCGGAAACGAGCTCGCGGCGGCGCCGGAATTCGGGCTCCGTCGAGTTAGACGCTGCGGGGCACGGGGAGGTGAGCTGATGGTTGCTACGTGTTCGTGAGGTCATTAGGAGCTCGGTGGTGCACTCAGGTGGATGCTCCAGTGGCTATAGCCACGGCGGCGACATTGCCGGCGGCGAGGGGTTCTCGGGCACGGTGGGGGTTGGAGCTACAGCACGCGCGTGAGTAGAGGAATAGGGGGAGGAGCAAGAGGGGCTCACGGCGGTTGCAAAGGTCGTCGAAGCGGGCTCGGGGAGGCACCAGCCACCGCGAATTCGACGGTGAGGTCGTCGGCGGCCGACGAGGGGAACGACTGCGCAGACGGCGTTCGGAGACGTGTGGTGCCACGTGGCTCGGCGGAGGGGTATAGGGCGACGAGGCGGAGCTCTGGGGCTTATCGGAGGGGCGAGAGGTGGACGGTGGCCGCGGTGGTTCAGGACGGCAGCGATGACAGCGTTCGGGCGCTCGCGGGGGGGAGAGACAGAGGAGGGGAAGGAACACAGGGAGAGGCCGAGGGGGTTCCAGGGTGTGCGTGGCGTCCATAGCGACGTTTGGGAGGGGCAAGCAGGCAAGGGGAGAGGAGGTGGCCATGGCGTGTGGCTGCGGGCCCCGGGCACGCGCTCGTCCTTCTGTCACGAGGAAGACGTCAGGGGAGGGCCAGGTGGGCTGGGCCGAAACTGTTGGGCAACTAGGTAAGTGGGCCTCAGGTGAGCTTCTCTCTCTCTCTCTTTTCTTTCTGTTTCTGTTATCTATTTCTTTTGTAACTTTGTGGCTTTTCTAAAAATGCCTAGGCACTTTCAAAAATCACCGAACTGCTCATGCCCACTGTTTAGCATATAACCAACATGGAACATTTCAGTTTAGGATTATTTGAGCATTTAAAGTAATATATAAAATTTAAATGCCCAAATGCAAGTAGGATATGATTTAATTCAAAAATCCAAAATGGTCCTTGAAATATGTGCAACATTTTGGCAGAGGTTTTTAATCAATCCAAAAATGATGAACTTTTCCAAGGGGCATTTTGGGTTCATTGAAAAAGATTTTAATTTGACCCTAGTTAAATTCATTTAGTGCTAGGGTTTGAGCATCCCCATTTCAGGTTTCCTTTGAAAATAAACATGATGCAACAGACAGGTGCTATCCTAAAGCAAGGTGAAGCTGGGGATGTGACAGGAAGTTGAGTTCTTTGCACGCACCCCAGAGTTCGAATCTATCAAGGGTCTGTGGAGCCCTGAATCCGACATTTGGCGCGTCGGGTAGGGGCCGTCGGAGTCTCTCTTCTTTTGGTCGATTCGCCATCGCTTCACCACTCCCATGGTTGATGCCCATCGAGTTCGTGCTGAGCGCCGGGCTGCCCTCGCTGCCGACGTCGCCCAGGCAACGCCTCCAGGCAATGGCATTTCCCGCCGATCCCCATCACTGGCGGCAAACGACACCACCGACCCTGAAGCCCACAAGTAGCAAGATTCGTCGTTGCCGCCTTCCGCGTGGCGCGACGGTTGCACCGCCACGCCGTCGCTGACTCCCGTGGGCGCTTCGTCATCGCACGCCCGTCGAGGGCCGCCGAACTCGCAGGCCGCGCTGGTCATGGCACATGAGCTCATGCGCTACCGCACAGCCGATGACCTCTATGAGGATTGGTTGGACCGCATCGCCGAACTCGTCAGCACCGCGGGAGAAGCTCCGACAACGTCCCGTTCACTGCCTCCCCACCACCTCAAGTAGGCGACGTGGCCCACGGTGCACCTCCTCCTCGTCTCTGGCATGCCGTCGTCCCTGAGCCAAGGCGTGAGGCCCCCCAGCATGACCCGCCCTGCAGGGTGCCCGCGCGCGATGAAGAAAGCTCTCAGGTGGTGCAGCGGCCCCAAGGCAAGGCACATGCACTCCCAGCACTGCCCGTTCAAGGTCACGCACCACCCCATACGGCAGCTCGCGAGCACTCGGACCAGCCTCCACCTCCACAGCGGGCACCTGTGAGCGAGGCGGGCTGACGAGCGTTCACCCCGGAGCTGCGTCGTGTCGTTTGGCTCGGCAAGTACAAGCCAGACCTACCTCCATGCTATGACGGAACACCAGACCCTGCCAAGTTCCTACAGCTCTACGAACTGAGCATCGAGGTGGCCAGTGCTGACAAGAAGGTTTTGGCGATTTGGTTTCCCATGGCCCTCAAGGACGGTGCGCGTTCGTAGCTCCTTAACCTCCCAACGGGGTCGATCTCCTCTTGGGATGATCTGCGCAAACATTTCATCTCCAACTTCCAAGGAACTCGCGACCATGCCCCCGCAGTGGGCAACCTACGACGTATCAAGCAGCAGCCTAAGGAGACCTTGCGCAAGTACATCCAGCGATTCACCAACGTTCGCCTCAAGATTCCCAAGGTCTCAGAAGAGGATATCATCTCAGCATTCACTGATGATGTTCGGGACATCCGGATGAAGGAAGAGCTCGCTATCCATGAGGACCTGTGCTCAGCTCTGGAGATGTTCAACATGGTAACCAAGTGCGCAAGGGCAGAAGGGGGTCGCCTCTCGGTCGTCGAGATCCCAGAGGTCGATCCAGAACACAAGAAGGCCAAGACCAAGGATGTGAAGCGCAAGGGACTAGCTGTGCTCGCTGTTGAGCCTGAGATGAAGCGTGCTTGCGTCCACCCCGAGTCCTCCAAGGGCAGCCGCCTATTCTGTGTCGTCCAGAACATGCATAACCACAACACCAATGACTGCCAAGAGCTCCATCCGCGACAGGCGCCTCGGTTGTCTCCCTGAGCGTGATGACCGAGGCTATGGCGATGGAGGAGGCCGAGGTGGAGGACTCTGGGAGAACCGCGACCCCCACTAGGGCTGGCGCAACTACCCTCGTGAGGACCACTGGTAGGGCCAGCCTCGTGAGGGCCCCTGGAGGGATCAGCCTCGCCAGGACCATCCTTAGGGCAACGCTGGCCTTCCTCCGTTGCCGCCACCACCAAGAGGGAAAGACAACCACCACCAAGATGATGGGACTGGGAGCTTTGAAGAGCCTCGCGCCATCGCTTGCATCCTAGGTGGCGCTCAGGCACCTACATCCCATCGCATCCTCAAGGAATTTGCCCGCAAAGTGAACGCGGCCCTCCCCAAGCTCGAGGTGACTCATCTGCTCAGATGGTCCAAGTATGTTATCACCTTCGACTCAACTGACCAGCTCAAGTGCGCAGCTGGAGCCGACGCCCTCCCGATGCTCTACTGGCCTACCATCAACAGCGTGCTCGTCACCAAGACACTCATCGATGGCGGTGCGGGACTCAATGTCCTCTCTGTCAAGACCTTCGACAGGCTCCAGGTGCCGTATGACCAGCTTCAACCTACCAAGCCCTTCTCAGGAGTGATCGACGGCTCCACCACCCAAATAGGGCAGATCCGCTTTCCTGTCACATTCAGGAAGCGCGACAACTACCGCATAGAGCTCATTGACTTTGACATCGCCCACATTCTCCCATCGTACAACGCCATCCTAGGGTCCCAGCCCTAGCCAAGTTCATGGTTGAAATACATCATGGCTATCCTCAAGATGCCAGGAAGCTGCAACACCATCACAGTCGCCTGCGACAAAAAGGATGCAGTGTGCTCCCTTGAGCGTGCTTACCAAGCTCCGGCGGTCGACAACCCAGGCGACGAGGGCACTACCTACCCTCCTGAGGCCGTCCCCAAGAAGAAGAAGCAGCTGCTCAGCCTGGGGCCTCTAGAGAAAGGGGCACCCAACGGTCGTGCCTCTGGACCAATGCCCAGGGATGGGGCTCCTTCTCCTCTCGCATAGGAAGGCGCGCCCGGCGCCCCTCTCAGGCTAGGCTCGTGGCCTCTCCTCTGGAGGGCCTCTGATCTAGCGAACGTCATGAGGGAGGCACTCGGGCACCACGTGGAGGCGTGCTTTAGTGCGTGCTTCCACGAGAAGGGCGCAAGGCGTGAGGCGCCAGGCCCTCAGGAGTTCATCACCAAGGCCATCAAGGATCTTGAGGAGGCGAGGGCCATGCGAGGCGAGCGTCGCCGCGCACCACCAAGCGCCGCTCCCTCTGCCGATGAGGGTAGGGGGCTATGCGTCTGCATGAACATCCCAGGGCTCAACAAAGCCGCGTCTCGGGAGCTCGACTTGCCGTCCCACGTGGGCCGATGGGAGGGCCCCCCTCACAGCTACGTTCGCATGTCTTTCTGCCTGCTAAACGGCGCTGCTTCGCACCAGCGCCACATGCGGGGCGTCTTGGCGGCGCACGAGGCGAGACACCAGGCAGTCTTATCAGAGGCGATGTTGGATCCTTGCGAGCCCCCGGGCCTCGAGGGCCTCACGAGGCTCAGTACCAGAGCGACACATGAGGAGCGACTTCTGCAGCACATGTCTTCAGCTACCACAACACTCCTTCAGCAACGGTGCCAGGTGACACTTTTTTGGTTTGTTCAGTTGGGGCGCCCCTTGGGTTGCATTATCCCCAAGCCGTGTGGGTCCATCCCTATGGCGCGTACCGTTTTTGCATCTATCAGAACTTGCCTTACCCCTTTCCATGAGTTGGTTATGATTATCACCTATCTCTCCGGTGCTTCGTCGCCATGAATGTCGTGCGCCCTTGCAAACCCGCCCTCGACCGCCTCATGATGAAGGACTGGCACGACGTTTGTGCTCGGGTCCGTCCCTACAGCGTCGCTAAATCCAAGTGGCTGGGCTCTGGCTCGCGGGCTAGCTCCCATGCACGTCACCTCCCATCGCCCATGGTGCTTTATTCTCGCATGAGCTAATCGGGAGCTGATCACTTAGGTCATGCGACCCAGTGCCTTGCCGCCGCGGGAGCCGTGCACCGGTTCTCTTTCTTCAGGACCTTCGCATGAGAAGACTGGGCATGGCGTCTATGCTCGTGTTCATCCCTGCAGCGTCGATAAACCCAACGGCTAAGCCATGTCTGGCGGGCCGGTCCCGTTCATGAAACCTCCTGGGGCCATTGGTCTTTGGCCTTCTCATGCGATATCCTCAGGAGATTCACCTGGCGCAGATTGCCTAACCATCTCACAGGTCCATCACAATTGCTCTGAACCAAATTCAGGTGCAACCCGCCATGAGTTAGGGCCTCGTGAGTCCCGCGCTAGCTCACGAGTGCCCATACACACCTCCTCGAGTCCTGTCGTGCAAGCCACGTGTCAGGATGGCGTTGTACACACCCCAGAGCCTCCCCTTGGAGGGGGCTCCCACCCACGCACCAGTGGAAGCCCCATGCTCCACGCTGGTGGACGACACTGTCGAGGAGCGGCTATGCCCGTGCAAGAGCGGAAGCACCATGCTCTGCACTGGTGAATAAACAACTGAGGGAGCCTAGCGGCTACAGTAACCTCAGGAGAGCCACTAGGCTCGCTGCTCAGCCTCACCGCGCTGCTTTCCCTTGGGAAGGTAGCGTGAAGGGATTGGGCACGGAGGCAATGCTCGGGTCATGCCTAGCATACACCACCTCGCCAGGTCCCTTGAACCTGGTCTTCGTGCGCCCCTCCCGAGCGAGAACCCGGCGAGGAAAGGTATGGAGGTTTGTTCGTACGTCAAGGGGGACCCTTGGGCATCGCGACCCAGGGGCTTAACTGGTCACGTATCCCCTCACCCCTTGGTCTTGTCCTGGTGATCCAGATGCCCCAACGGTGGCTGAGGTATGCACGGGGCCGGGCCCTGCCGACGCAGAGCGCTAAAACCTACACCCGCATCTTCTTCATGAGGGTTGTTTGTACGTCAAGGGGGACCCTTGGGCATCGCGAACCAGGAGCCTAACTGGTCACGTAGCCCCTCACCCCTTAGTCTCATCCTGGTGATCTGGATGCCCCAACAGCAGCTGAGGTATGTGCAGGGTTGGTCCCTGCCGACGGAGAACACTAAAGCAAGCAGAAAGAAAATTGCGAAACCCTAGCAAATTATTACAAGACATGTTGTCTCTTAAAAGTTCATAGCATAAGTTCTCACGCCTCCACGAGGCACAGTAAATGTTGTAGGGATAAAATAGGAGGAAGCAGCATCCCCGAATTCCCCCTTCAGCATTGGACGCTACCATCACTCGCCCGGGGAGGCCCGTCGTCAACGACGTCGCCGCCGTCTGCACCATAAGCTCCGACTGCCACAGCTGCGGGGTCGACACAAAGGAACGTCTGCAACAAGGCATCCACCTGCTTCCCCATGGCTTTAGTGGTAGCGCCTTGGAGCTCAGGGGCCAAAGGCTCCAGCAGTGTGCCAAACTCGAAGCTAGGGTCCCGAAGGTGGAGGTGGATGTAGACGAACGTCGTGGCCAAGGTGAAAAGCGCGCGAGCTTCCGCTTCCACCAGGGGGCCCAATCTGATGACGATGCCCTCGAGTGTCGTCGCGAGCTTGGGGAGCAGTCCGGTGGGGCCCTCCTCCGGTGTCGCTAGCGGTTTCTCGTACCCTGCCCCGTAAAGGGACTGCAAGGAGGTGCGGGACCTCTTCTCGAGAGAGGCGAAGGCGTCGCGCCCCACGGTGGCCACCTTCTCAGTCGCAGCGAGGAGTTTCTCCCTGGCCCCCGGCCAAGCTTCATACTTGGAGACAAGTGTGGCGTGGGACGCTTGGGCCGCCTCCACCTCCTTCTTCAGCTTCCCCAGGCGGCTGTGCTCCAAGGCATGTTCTTGGGCTGCCTGCTCCAGCTCGACATCGCAGTTGGTGAGCGCAGTCTCCCGGGCCTTCAGCTCCTCCTCCTCCTTCTCGAGATGACGATTGCGGCCGGTGTGCTCGTTGCGGAGGGCCTTCAGCTCGGCCTGCACCCTCTATGGCCGCTACATCGACGAATGTGGCATCACAAGCAGCTACGGCCATGATGGCCACCTGCCTGCCCTCCTTAGCAGTGGCCTCGGCCCCAGGCTGTCCTGTCGGATGAGTCGGCCTGGAGAGACCAGCCCCAGACGCCCTGCCGCCATGCGGCGGTCAGCGCCTCGAAGATGAGCCTAGAACCGGTTTAGTGCGGCGCTCCAGAGCACCGGGAATGGCGGAGGAACCACGGTCCACCAGCGTGATGGCTTGGGGAGGAGATGGCATCGGCGCCTGGGCCGGCGAAGCAACAGCAGCCAATACGGTAGGGGGCTCCGAAGCCCTTGGACTCCCGGCAGAAGCACTGAGGACGGCCTCCTCCGGAGTCAGCCTGGCCATGGGTGCGGCCTTCTCCTGAGGTTGGGCCGCTAAGCCTCAGGCGGCGTGCCCAGACATGGGCGGTCGTGAGGCGACCTCTGCCTCCCATGCCGGGGTCGCCGTAGCTGCAGCGAGAGGTGCGGCTTCGGAGGGCCTGGCATCCTCCTTCTTTCTCCTCATCATCGGTTGCAGCCTGGCCACCAGAAGCAGGGTATCTTGAGCACGGCACCCAAGACGGAAGCAGAAATAAGGTAAAATACTTACTCGTCAACAGCAATGTATGCCCTCTTCTTGTACAGGAGTGCGGTGGCCCTGAGTTTTCTGGGCACAAGCTTTGCCGCGCCCACGGGAGTGGACGAGCGTGCGGCGGCGGGCTCTGCAGCGGCATGATCGGCGACAAGATGGGGACATCGCCCCGGAGAGGTAGAGTCGTTCCACCCTTCTTCGGGGTCCCACATCTCAGCCTCTTCAGGCGGTGCCCCCAGACCTGCTGGTAACCCCGGTGGAACTCGGCGATCCCTCGGCCAGGTACTCACCAGTGTCATCATCATCAGAGAGGCAGCAGAGGAGCTCATTTTTCGTGGAGGAGAAGTCTCCCCCACCCCCTCCAAGGTCGCTTCCGAGTCCTCCTTCCCCTGCTCCCCGGAGCTCTCATCGGAGGACACCGGCATCGAGAAGTGCGGCGATTGGGGGAGCGACGGCGGCACGAGCCCCCGCTCATTCAAGACGGTCATGGCATCAGCCACATCCGCCCCGTCGTCATGACATTACAGCGCGAGGTAGGCTTCTAGAAGGCCGCCCGGGTCCCTCTCGAGTAGGACGCGCAAGGCCTTGCTCAACTCCTCGCCGGTCAAATCTTCCGGGTGCAGCCGGAGGTCGTCATCCGCACCGTTGAGACTCCCCAAGGGGCGCGAGGGCACCTGGAGCAGGGCCAGTCGCTGAGCCATGAACTCCTTGACAAGCACGGCCCCTGTCAGCTTCCCCTTCGCCAGGTCCTCCGTCATCTTCTCCAACAACTGCTCCACCCGAGTGATGCGGGGCATCCTGAGGTCATCCCCATGGACCCTCCATCGCCTCACCAAGTGCCTCAAGGACTCATGACACGTGCTCGTGCTAGAGCACTCGAGACCGAGGTGACTTCACTCCTTGCTCTACATCCTCCCGATTCACATGAGACATGGCTTCTACCCTCATCAGAAACTCTATGCATACTCAGGTACTTGGATGAAGGCCACGGGACAGCTCTGCATAGCGGACAAGACGGCGAGATCGACAAGTGCTTGGTACAAGACGAAGTACGGTTGAAGAGGCTATAGGCACCAAACGTCCAGCCCACACCGGACGACCGGTCACTCCTAGGCACCGGACGACCAGCGTTCACCGGACGACCGGCGACTACCAGATGACTGGACGACCGGAAGCCACTGGACGTCCGAGGATTACCGGACGTCCGGTGACCAGCGGACGTCCGACCCGACGGCGTCATCCCATGTAATATATACTCGTTGACTTCCATCCTTTCGGGGCAGCTTTTGGATAGATCATCATAGACCTTAGTGATTCCTCTCCTACGAGACCGCGGCCTCTTCGGAGAAGATCCACCTCGGATTCAAGACCTCCTTCGTGGAGAAGATCCCAAGGGATAACTCAAGACCTCCTCCGGGAGAAGACTATCTTTGTACCACCGTTGTTGACTATGGATCGTGTGTCTTGATATGTATCGTGGATCTAGCACCTGTGTGACCATATTTGTGTTGATTTGAGTGTTTCCCCTCGTGTTTTCCTCTGTATCTTCCTTGTGTTCTCCATGTTCATCGTGGGATAACCTCCTTTCGTGAAAGATCTGCCGATTAGGGTTCCACCATACATCATATTATGGTATCAAGAGCATATGTTGATCACGAATTTGGAGCCTCACACCCTGTTTTCTAGCTTGTTTTTGTTGTGTTCTTCCCAATTTCGAAAATTCCCCACAAAAATAGCCCCAAATTTTTTTTGTGATCTGTTGATTTGGCAAGATATTGTTGACTTTGTTCCATGGATTTGCTGTGCCACGAGTGGATCTAGCTTTTCCCCACCTTTTCACCGATTTTCCTCTGCAAATTCGGCCAAGTTTGACCAATTTGTCCATGGATCCTCAAACCCTAGCCCAGACCTACCGGACGACAGACGACTTACCGGACGTCCGGCACCCCGTGAAGCACTGGACGTCCGTTAAACACCGGACGACCGGCACCCCATCTACAGAAACTCTTACCGGATTTCCGGCCCCGACCGGACGACCGGCAACCTACCGGACGTCCGACGAACCCTGACAACACCGATTTTTTTTCAGTTTTGTTCCACCTTCCGCTACCACCTACCCTTTCATTCCACCAGCACTTCCGCAACCAACATCGCTTAACCACTACGATTTTGAGATTCTTGTATCCCTTTGCCTTGGATACTTGAGTTGTGGTTTAACCGTTTCCTTGGATGTTTAGGCTACCTTGGAACGGCAAGACTTCGACAACACCACCACTCAACATCGGCAAGGACGGTAACATCGACGACACCTTGTTCATTCTACCTTGCAATTGCATTGTCACCCTATGGACCATCTTTGCGTAGCTTTCCCATTGAGACTAGCCATTTGAGTATTGCCGGGCCACGACACTTGTGCACATTAGTGATAGTCATAGATATTGCATACCATATCATAATATCTCCGTGTGCCACAAGAGTGAACCGCATACACAATAGCTACCTTGATACAAGAAGCATGCATAAGTATCCAAAGAAAGAGCCAACCAAAGCTTATAAGCAAAAGGAAAATAGCATCATACACCCTGCATCAAAGGAGATCATATGACATAGCAATACCATCTTGTGCTCAAGCATCGGCACATCATACACTCATAGCATACTTGTGATAGATAGTCGTTACATTTTGCCTCTTATAGGTCGTGCACAAGTGTGTATCCGCCTATTAAGCAATCGGTTAGCGTCTCTCTAGTGTTGTGCAACACGAGCATTTTCCGTGGATTCCACATTTTTGCTCACCCTTGGTTGCACAACCACATTTATCTATCCGTGCATGTGTTCCGTGTGCTACTTTGCTAGTGATCTACTTGTTGCATGAGCAAATTGTGAACCATTTTCAACATCTTTGAGTCACTTTGACGATTGCATTGAATTTATGCCACCATCCTAACCAAGCTCATCTCAAAGCTTTATTTGTGTAGGTGTGAGAATCGACACGAAGTGGTACCAATAGTGCTATTTCCGGGTTACATTATTGAGTGATCATTGATCCATTTTCAACTTCGGTTAAGGTACATTTGGTCTTGTCTTCTCCGTTCTCCCACTCACATACTTGCTTGTGATGATGGATAGGCCAAGTACATCTTCGAACCCGATCTTCGACGATCCGCAAGAAGCGAACAACTACGTCACCAAACTACATCTCTTCGGTTTCCAACGAGCTCTCCATCAAGAAAGTGAAGCTATGCGCGAGTACATTGGTCAAGTCGCCGAGGATGCGCGCCAATTTGAAGCAGAACAAGAGAGCAATTCGACATCATCAACACCAACATGTCGACTCAATTTGACGAGCTCCGGACTTTGATAGTCAATCGACGTTCTTCTTCCACATCTTCTCAAAGACGAAGCCGCTCAAGTCGATATACCGACTCCACGGAAGGCTCAAGTACACCTACATCAAACACTCTTCGTCAAGCCGCACGTCAATCTCGAAATGACAACCGGAATCCACTTCATGACAACAGTTCACAAGAGCTATTTGAAGAGCAAGAAAGTCGACATCGTCAAAACCAAGCTACGCTTGAGCAAGCAAAAGAAGGGCAACAACTACGCCAACAACAACAAGAGCGAGCACGTCAATACCAAGAAGAACAAGATGCCGAGGCTCATCGTCAAGCACAACAACGCCGAGAAGCTCAAGCTCTTGAGGCGCAACAAGCATTACGTGATTCACATCGCAATGTGGCAGCTCGCACCCGACACACTCGTCAAAATGAGGATTTCCTTCGCGATGAGATGCAATAGAGACGCCACCAAGCAAGAATGCAAGAAGAAGCTCCTCCTCAAGCGCGATAAGAGCATCAACCTCAACACGAACCACTGCTCGACAAGCACACCATGATAATGGACATCTACTTCATCAAGAGCAGCATGAGATTGCCAATCGTCCCAATCAAGACCGCCCTCCCAATAGGCAAGGATACAATGAAGAGCATCGCTATGGCAATCTTAAGTTCACCATGCCAAAGTTTTTCAGAAGCATTAATCCCGAAGACTACCTCTCATGGGCATTGAAGGTTGACAAGATCTTTCTCCTTCACAACTTCGATGAAGAAAAGAAGATTGCAATGGCCTCCCTTGAGTTCCAAGACTATGTTCTCATCTGGTGGAAGCAAATCATAGAGAGAAGAGAAGCGAAAGGCGAACCTCCTATCACTACTTGGGCTCAAATGAAGGAAATCATGAGAGCACGCTTTGTGCCAACACACTACAGCCGTGACTTGTTCAAGAAGCTATAACTCCTCAAGCAAGGTACCAAGCCCGTTGAAGAGTACTATAAGGAGATGGAGATTGCCATGATAAGAGCCAACATCACGAAAGATGAAGAGCAAACAATGGCGAGATTCTTGAATGGACTCAACTATCCTATCAAGAAGATTGCGTACTTTCAACCGTACACCAATCTCCTCGAGCTAGTACACCAACCAACCAAAGCAGAGCGACAAGTTCAAGAGGACTACAAGTACTCCAAGTTCACCTCCAAGAACTTCGGCTCCTACTACCAAGCTTCAACGACTTTGGCTACTCCTCCTACCTCTACCAAGCCATCTACAAACTTCGGTGACAAGTCAAGCTACAAGAATGCGACTACATCGAGTCGTCCACCTTCTACCAACAACTTCAAGCCAAGAGCTTCAACATCTACAACCCCAACCGAGGACAACTCCAAGACGAGTTCCATCAAATGTTTCAAGTGCCAAGGGCGAGGCCACAAGTCATTTGAGTGCAAGACTGTTCGCACCATGATCATCAACGATGACGGATCTTATGACTCAATGAGCGACGATGAGATGGAAGCCCTTGAGCATGTCGCTATGCATCGCCAAGTGAACGAAGAAGAAAACCATCAAGTGTTTTGCGACAATGATTCAAGTCCCAACCTTGTTGTCTCCAAGGTCTTGACACTCCAACACCAACAAGATGACGACCAACGATGTCATATCTTCCATACCAAGGCCGGCATCAATGGATGCTCCGTCAAGGTCATCATCGATGGAGGAAGTTGTGACAACTTGGCAAGCGAAGAGCTATGCGACAAGCTACATTTGGTCAAGACGAAGCATCCTCACCCCTACAAGGTCCAATGGCTCAACGACGCCGGAATTCTTCGAGTCGAGCACACCGTGCAAGTCTCTTTCAAGATAGGCGCCTACGAGGACACACTTGAGTGTGATGTGATCCCCATGTCCGTGTGCCACCTTATTCTTGGATGACCATGGCAATATGATCATGGAGTCACACACAATGGACAGACCAATCACTATATCTTCAAGATGAAGGGCAAGGAATTCGTGCTACGACCAATGTCTCCAAGTCAAGTAGCCACCGACAAACACTTATCTACCAACCATCATGGAGAGAATGGTGAGAGAGCGAGCCACCAAAAGGAGAGTGAGAGCCACAAGCCAAATATGAGCGACTCCATGATGAGCGACAAGAAGCAACTAGTGCTATTTGCCACCAAAAGTGAGATGAGAGAAGTGTGTGAGAACCCATCGAGTGTCTTTCACCTTGTGCTTTTATGCAAAGGGGAAGCCAAACCTACTAACACTTGACCACCTCTATCTTTAGTGTTGTCTCAATTGTTGCAGGAATTCTCGGACGTCTTTCCCGATGAACTACCTCTGGGTCTACCTCCACTTCGTGGAATCGAACACCGCATCGACCTCATACCCGGCGCACCACTTCCAAACAAGGCTCCTTACCGCGTCAACCCCGAGGAAACCAAGGAGATACAACGGCAAGTGCAACAACTCATCGACAAAGGTCATGTACGTGAAAGCTTAAGCCCTTGTGTCGTTCCAGTTATTCTCGTGCCTAAGAAAGATGGAAGTTTTCGCATGTGTTCCGATTGTCGCCCGATAAATGCTATCACCGTTAGATACCGTTATCCTATCCCACGCTTAGACGACATGCTTGATGAATTATGTGGTGCCACCATGTTTTCGTAAATTGATCTTAAAAGTGGTTACTACCAAATTCGCATTCAAGAGGGTGATGAGTGGAAAACGGCTTTCAAAACCAAATTTGGGTTATATGAGTGGCTTGTTATGCCAATGGGTTTATCGGAAGCACCCGGTTCATTTATGCGCCTTATGCATTTTTGTCTTCGACCCTACATAGGCGTCTTTGTAGTGGTTTACTTTGATGACATCCTCGTTTTTAGAAAGTCGCTAGAGGACCATGTGACACACATCCGTATGGTTTTACAAACCCTTCGGAAAGAGCGCTTATATGCTAACATGGAGAAATGCACTTTTGGCGTTGACAAGGTCGTCTTTCTAGGGTTTGTCGTTTCTTCACAAGGTGTTAACGTTGATGAAACTAAAATTGAAGCAATTAAAACTTGGCCTCAACCAACGAATCTCATGCAAGTGCGTAGTTTCCTTGGTCTAGCCAGTTTCTACCGACGTTTTGTGAAGGACTTTAGCACTATTGCTATGCCTCTACACGCCTTGAGCAAGAAGAACGCACCCTTCATTTGGGGTCCTTCGCAAGACACCGCGTTCAATGAGCTAAAGATCTTGCTTACACACGCACCACTTCTAGCCCTACCAAACTTTGATAAACCGTTTGAGATTCATTGTGACGCTAGCGGTACCGGCATAGGTGGCGTGCTCATGCAAGAGAAACGCCCAATTGCGTACTTTAGCGAGAAGCTATCCGGAGTGCAACTTAACTACCCCATCTATGATAAAGAGCTCTATGCCTTGGTGAGAGTTTTACGTGTTTGGGAACATTATCTTAGACCTCATGAATTCATTCTTCATACGGACCATGAGACTCTCAAGTATCTCAAGGGTCAAACTAAGTTGAACAAGCATCATGCTAAATGGAGTGAGTTCATTGAGTCGTTTCCCTATGTCATCAAATACATTAAAGGCAAAGAGAATGTTGTGGCGGATGCGCTTTCCCGCAAATGCATGCTTGTTACAAAACTTGAGTTAAATGTTATTGGCTTTGAGCACATAAAAGACTTATATGAGCATGATCCTTTCTTTGCAACTCCTTATGCTAAGTATTTGACTCACACGTCTTGGGAACGTTACTACATAAGGGATGGGTATCTTATGAGAGCTAACAAACTTTGCATTCCCAAGTCTTCGCTTCGTTTGCTCCTTTTGCAGGAATCTCGTGGAGGAGGACTCATGGGACACTTTGGACGCGACAAGACATTTGCTACGCTCTCAAAGAACTACTTTTGGCCCAGGATGCTACGTGACGTCTCACGCCTCACCAACCGATGTTCTACATGCCGCAAAGCTAAGTCAAAAGCTCAATCTCATGGTCTTTACATGACGCTTCCTATTCCATACCATCCATGGGAAGACATAAGCATAGACTTTGTACTTGGATTGCCTAGGACTCAAAATGGCAAAGATTCCGTGTTTGTTGTCGTGGATAGATTTTCTAAAATAGCTCACTGCATTCCTTGTAACAAGATCGACGATGCTTCACATGTGGCAAATCTCTTTTGTAGGGAAATCATTCGTCTACATGGAGTACCCAAGACGATCGTGTCGGACCGGGATGTCAAGTTCTTGAGCTACTTTTGGAAGACTCTATGCGCCAAACTCGGAATCAAGCTACTCTTCTCTTCGGCATACCATCCACAAACCGACGGCTAAACGGAGGTGACGAACCGCATGCTTTTGACGCTTCTTCGCGTGTTGATCAAGAAGAACATCAAGGAATAGGAGCAATGCTTGCCCATCGCCGAGTACACCTATAACCGCGCAAGACATTCGACTATCGGCAAGTCCCCCTTGGAGGTCGTCTACGGCTTCAACCCATTGTCCCCATTGGACATCCTACCTCTACCTCTACAAGAGCGCACGAAAATGGACGCAAGTGCACGAGCGAGTTATCTCAAGAAGGTGCATGAAGATACAAGGGCAACGATCGAGTGACAAGTCCATCGTCTCGCCACCAAGCTCAACGTAAACAAGGCACCAATGGTGTTCCAACCGGGAGATCTTGTTTGGCTTCATCTTCGCAAGGACCATTTCCCACACGAGCGCAAGTCCAAACTACTACCTCGCGCCGACGGACCCTTCAAGGTGCTAGCACGCTACAACAACAACTCCTACAAGATCGACATCCCACGAGACAAGTACAACATGAGCGATGCTTTCAACGTCAAGGATCTATCCCCTTACCATGGTGATGAAGATTTAGATCCGAGGTCGGATCTTTCCCAAGGGAGGGGAGATGATGCGGAGCATCCTAAGGTCATCCCCATGGACCCTCCATCGCCTCACCAAGTGCCTCAAGGACCCATGACACGTGCTTGTGCTAGATCTCTCGAGACCGAGGTGACTTCACTCCTTGCTCTACATCCTCCCGATTCACATGAGACATGGCTTCTACCCTCATCAGAAACTCTACGCATACTCAGGTACTTGGATGAAGGCCACGGGACAGCTCTGCACAGCGGACAAGACGGCGAGATCGACAAGTGCTTGGTACAAGACGAAGTACGGCTGAAGAGGCTACATGCACCGGACGTCCGGCCAACACCGGACGACCGGTCACTCCCAGGCACCGAACGGCCGGCGTTCACCGGACGACCGGCAACTCCCAGACGATCGGACAACCGGAAGCCACCGGACGTCCGTGACATCGGCCATTGATGGCTTCTCGCCCCTCGTTGGTTACCCCAAGTGGAAGGTTTGAGATGCAGTGTAGCGGAAGTTTTCCCTTGGCAAAGATACCAAGGATCGATTTCCCTGAGACTCCCAGTTTCAACAAGAAGGTGTCAACTGCTAACGGCGCCAGATATTAGCAATCAACGTGGACCTGCACACAGATACAAATAACTTTGCTCCCAATGAGTACAGAGAGGTTGTCAATCCCTCCGGCCTTGTCGTTTACAAAGGATCAAACACAAGTGATAGTAGTGATAGGTTTTGCTGTAAATAGTAAGTAAAAAGCGGAAAGTAAATAGCGGATGTGACAATGATGGTAATATGGACCGGAGTCCCATGATGTTCACTAGTGATGTCTCTCTCCCAAAAGACGATAAAACAGCTATGTGAGGGAAACGAATTACAGCTGGGCAATTGACAGGACCATGTGCGCAAACCAATGCTGACTAAGTTGCAAGAAAGGTAGAGGTTCAAAGCATGGGCGGTACGCCAAGGCAAGTAGACCGAAATCCATCTGCATCTACTACTAATCATCCACCTTGAGATATCTATCCAGAACATCTCGCTGGTATTAAGTTGCGAGTCCCACCCATAGTGTAAACTCAAAGCAACAGACAACTGCATTAAAAGAACTTTGCGTAAAGTAAACAATCCTTGCACCCGCGGGCACAAGCACCGTTGTTTTCCCCCTTGTGGCAACAACACATCCCCTAGACTCATGTTTCTGTCACTCAAACTAGTCATCGAGGGGCATGAACCCACAATCAAGCATAACGTTCCCTCTTGGAGTCACTACCTACTACTTGGCCAAAGCAATAAATAACAACGGAGAACATGCAAGAATTACTTACGAACATAAATATAAAAGAGGTAGATCAAATATATTACT